>OY986435.1:130865526-131175526 GCA_963920525.1 Dichetophora obliterata
ATTGCCTGATCCAAGAATTCCGGTACACATACAAACAACGGAAAGACATGTTCAGTTGCTGGCTAGCGTTTCTAAACGTGTTTTACAAAAAAATCGACACAGTGTTATGGCAGTTACATCAGAAAGCCGTGCAAAATACCCCAGACTGGAAAGCAAGAAAGACTTTCAAAAATAACTTATTTCGCTTTTCTTCCACTAAATTAATTTTTTTGTTTTTTTTGCACGTGTTCTTAGTTTTTAGGTTGAATTTCTGTTGACAAAAAATAAAATAAAGATCAATATTACCGAAAAAAATTAAAATTTTTCTCAGAAAATAGACGAAAAATAGTTAAAATATGCATGGAACGCCCTCTGGCGGTGGTCATAGGTAAAAATAAAGATCAGAAATGAATTTCTCGACCTCAAAAACCCCCAATATACACATAAAAAAGATAATATAACGATGAATAAAAAATCGAATTTTGAATCAATGATGTTATAGGGGAAAAATCATTTTTTGAAAAGTGGGAGACTCGAAAATCGAGATAGACCTATGGTTTCTTCACCAAAGTTGCTTAGAATTGTCTATAGAATCATCCCAGGGGGTGGCTTTAATCGACAAAAAATTTGGCCCGCCGGTTCGGTTGAAAACGATGTGCACTTTTAAAAGCACTGAAGCGGACCGTTTCGTTGTCAGCAAACTATGCATTGTGTGTCTCATATAAGCGTACCATTTATTAAGTTGTATATGAATGTTGATTTTATATGATTTAAATACAAATTCTAAATGTTTGATAGTTTAAATCAATCTTGATTTTAAATACAAATTCTAATTGTTTGATAGTTTAAAATCGTTTATTGAGCTTTAGGTCAGGTTAGAACAATTAATTAGTTTAACGATTTTTTCCAAAGAAACAACAACAACATTTTCAATATGAAAAGGCAAACATCACTAGCTGATTAATTAGTTAGCTGATTGATTAACTAGTTAGAGCAATTAATTGTTCTAACCTGACCTAAAGCTCAATAAACGATTTTAAAGTATCAAACAACTAGAATTTGTATTTAAAATCAAGAATTATTTAAACTACCAACAATAAGAATTTGTATTTAAATCATAGAAAATCAGTATAATAAATAACAAGATCATGTAGAAAAGTTTTAGTTATATATTAATTTTATATGTTGTTAAACAATTGTAACCTTTTCTTAAAATAGTTTTTATTAAGCTGCAACAATAAACTAAGCAATAAACGGCAACTCAACTGCACTACCTTGATTTCAATACAAGATTAAATGCATTTTTCAGAGTTTTTTGGCGAATGGGTGAATAAGAAATGAAAATAAGACAAGAACAAACGACGCATCAAGCAAATATGACATAAATTTCAATTCGATTCTTGATAAATATAAAAAAGGACCTTACAATTATATAGAGAACGGTTTAAAGATACAAAAATATTTCGTTTTCATACCAGCAAATCAGAGGTTGCTGTTTTAAGTACCGTTTAGCTGGAACAGTAACATTCATGGCTTGTTGGGTTGTAATACAATAGAGAATACAGATGCATGTAGCTAGAGAGCCAGTATATGGCTACAAAAAAATTTATTGCTACTAGTTTAGGCTGCCAGTTAAAATTTAAAAAAGTTCCGACAAAAAGTTACTTTTTTCACAGTACCATAAATTAAATACAACAAAAATTACCATTGTAAATATAAACAAAAAAATTTCTACCGCAATAAAACAATATCAAAAAAACTCCAACGATCATTAAAAATTACCACAAAAATACAACGCTCTTAAAAAATACCACCACAAATTCCATATGCATTTAAAATTGCTACAAAAATCTCATTCGCATTACAAAATACCACAATAAGTCCCATATGCAAAAACAATTTAAAAAAACATTTAGAAATACCACAAAGAAATTTTGCTTACTAAAAGGAAAAAAAAAATTAAGAAGAATCTTACCAAACTATCACGGAAATTCAAAATATACCCCACTGAATATACACGCCAATTAAAAAATACCACGCTGAATTAAAAAATTTAATAGGAATTCCCAAAAACAAAAATTCCTTAGGGCAATTAAAATTTACCACGAATGGGATTTTTTCAACATAACTGGCAACGTTGCTACTAGCTGCTGACATTGTTGTTTTGGTTCTGCTGCGCTGCAAAGGGCCGTTTTTCACTCGGCAATTCTATGAGCAATAATTGCTTTCGCCTCAAGTAGTTTGCTGACTACTAGGGTTTAAAGGGGACTTTCGTAAACCACGTCATGCGGGCGAATAATCGACAAACTGCTTGCGGCAAAGGCAATTATTGCCGAGTGAAAAGCGAGACAAAGAGATCTTGCTACCAGAGCAAGAGAATTATTGCTATCGGAGCAATAATTTCTTTCGCCGCAAGCTCGAGAATTTTCGTGTGTGACAAGTGAAAAGCGTGACATAGTAAGCAAAGTTTTGTTTATTTTCTGTTGACGATTCGGCTCATCCCCTCTAACGCTGCTCAACCACTGTGATCTTGCTCTGCTCTGTGCGTCGTTGTTTTAGATTTGCTTCGTAATTGTTGGTTCAGTTAGCTGAAATTTTTTTAGATGTTCTTAATTTTTACTCGACATGAACAGCTGATTTTGACAACTACCTCGCTTTTCTCTGCTTTCTACTTCATTCCTCTCCGAGTCGGCCCTACCTGGTTATTTAACGGCAATATAAATATAATAGAGAATAAAGATGCGTGTAGCTAGAGAGGCAGTTTGTATGTATACTACTACGCAAATTTGCAAATTGTGCGTAAGTAAGCATGCGTTGTGCTTTAAAAACTGCATTTATTTTTTAAATACCATAACAAATTGGAGTTATTTATATTATGCATTATATTTTTTCCACATTAAACATTTATTTTATTAACTAAAATTTTAATTTTAAATTACTTTTAAAATATACATATATATATGATCTTTACTACAGGAAAAATAAATAATTAAAATTACCCATATTTATTTCCATTAATTAAACATAACTTTAAATTACATTAAGTTTTAACCATCAAAACAAATGAAAAAGAACAACAAATTCATCACCAAAAATACCAAACGAAAACTTTTTGTAAAACAAAACAAATTTTTACATGAATTTAATTGTGAGCTTTTTTGATCAGGTAAGTTTGAAGAAGGACAACAACAACAAATTTGTTTTTGAATAATTTTTATTTTGAAGATGAAATACTTTAAAATAGTTTTAAAAAATATAAATAAAAAAAACAGAATTTTTCTCTATTACTGTATAAAAAGGAATTCTACGTCTATACTTACGATACTATCGAAAATGTGTCTTTTTTAAATTTAATTGATTTAATCACAATCTATAATGCATATATCGCTTTAAATCTGCCTTCGGAACCTGCTCTTCCCATGGAACCGACACTTAGCCAATAATCTACCAAATCACTATTTAATATTATTAAAGACATTTAAAGTGGCGACCGTAGCCTAGTGGGTAGAGTGCGTGGTCCCTAAGCTAAAGAACCGCGGTAGCCCGGGTTCAATTCCAGCTCAGACAGAAAAATTTCAATGGAATTAATTTTTCTGTTCGGTCGTCACCTCTCTGCAGACAATGGCAAACCTCAGAGAGTAAAAATTGCCATGTAAAGCTTCTGGAGAACATAAGCCGTTCGGAGTCGGCATAAAACACGTAGGTCCAGTTCTCGGTCATTTGTGATCAAACATTTAACAACACGCACAACACAATTGATCAATAGAAGCTAGGTCAAAGTCTTTCCAAGGGCTGAAATGGCCTGTTTATTTTTTATTTAAAGACATTTAAAATGAAATTTCCAATCCAAACCAAAATAGAGTCTTTCAATCACAATATAGGTAAACAGAAACAATAGAATGCTAAATAAATCTATACCTTTTAATAGAAAAGTCAAAATCTACAACACCGTTCATGCCCCAATTCTTTGACAGGGTCTCATTGAGCGCCATTTTAAGCATGATCAACAATTTTTAAATTAAAATAATTTTTTTATGATGAATAAGTATTACAATATACCTTTAAAGTGTAAATATCGTTGTTAAAATCATAAAAAATTTTAGAGCGCTAGACAATTAAAATCTACACCTTAAACAATTGGTATCTTGTGATAATTTTCACCCAGTTCAATAGAACATTGCTCTATACACAAAAATTTTAATAGATTATTATGATCTGCTGCAACATAGCTTCACATTTACATGTAGGATAGCTAATGCACAAACCTTTTAATATAATCTTGTCATCTACTGCAACATAGCTTAAGTTAATACTTAATAATTTGACAATCATATTTCGTAATTAAGAATTTTAGACTGTAGAAAATTTTAGAGTATAGAACTGCACCCAAAAAATATTTAGGGTAAAATTACAATTAAAATCTTTGTAGAAATACAAACGGAGGCTATTCGTAGAATGCACAAATGTTTTGTACATAGTACAAACGTTTGTAGTGTTGGCCGCATGAAAAAAATTTTTTGAATTCGTAACTTTGTAACAAAAGCTAGTTTGTAAAAATCTATAATGTATAAATTTGTGAATTAAACTAACATTGTTTGATAATATACAAATTTTTCTTTGTACAATGTACAAACGGTATTATTCACAAAGTCGTTTGCAAGCTGAAAAGAACAAACAGCTTTGTAGAATATAATAATTGTTTTGTACATAGTACGAAGCTTTTTTTTTGGGTGTGTTAATCGAAATGGTGCGGGTTCGAGTTTCACTGCTTGCAAAGAAGTCTTTTTAATTTATATCCTTTTTTGTAATTGAAGCAAGTAAAAATACAATAAAAATTCTAAGAAAAAGGTCTATGGAAAAAAAGAGCCGAGTTTAAGATTTCACTCAAGCAAATTACAAAACGAGGCGTAAAAAGCTTCGCTTAAAAAATTTTAACTCCAGCAAAAGGACGGGCTTGACATAATTCCACATATAATCAACGCCTTAGATAAGGGGAGCTCAGGGGTTTCAAACACCCCACCCAACAGCAATCCAGAATATTTTAATATATTGAATAAAAACACAAACATTCAAAATTACTTAATTTAGCCAAATTTTTTAAAGATAAATTGGAAATTGTATATGAGTAGTTTGCTTATATATTAAGTTAAATATAATACAATATTAAGATTTCACTTTATTTTTTACCTTTTTATTGTTGCTAACGTACTAACGTTTACAGAGCGTATGCATATAAATTGGACAAAATTATTCTGAATCAGGCTGTGAAATTAAAATGATAATAGCTGTATTCAGCAGAAAATTTGCTACGCAACTGTTGCACAACTTTCTGGCTGAATGGCATGCACTCATACAACATGTTCCCTGAGCGAAAATATTTTATGCTACTTTGATACCTGAGCGCGGTTTCGGATAGAATGCGACCAATGAGCGTTGCTATTGTACTTTTCTATCTCCAAGAACGTCTTTGGAAAAAGACGATTTGCGGTGTTCACTGTATCCCAGCTGAAAATTATATGAAACCAAAGAACATTAAAATTTAGTCGAAGTATCATCAAATACTCTCCCCAATGTTCTCTGATTATTATTTATTTCTTTTTTAAATTTTTAGTGATCATTTGAAGTGAAAATTGATATTCTTCACGATAAATTCCGTAATTTTGCAAGCGGAAAACCCCCTTAATCTTAAAAAAAAAGTTCTAAATATTATCGTTGGTGAAAGGTACTTTATATGTTGAAAATGTGTACCAAGTTTGAAATTAATTATTAATGTAGTTTTTAAATGGCAGTGAAAACGGACTTTTAAAAAGTAGTTTTGAGAAAAACGGGTTTAAAATGTTCGCTATCGGAGCTACAGTGTTAGAGGAGAGGGAACTTATTAGTCAACAACTTCGAGAGTTTTTCTCTGATTGAGTTTTAATTTCGGGAATATATTATTCTTCAAATGTTTGAAAAATTTTTAAAAGTGCAAACGCTTACACCCCTTCTTTAACTTAACGTAAAAGTGCACTTTATTGTCACATTTGTCAATTGCACGATTTTTTGAGCTGTGTATGACTATCGTCAAGTGCTTCCATTAACTTTTTACCTCAAATTCTAGCGGTGACACTTCGTCTCAAGCAAACCAATAAATGTGCAAGTCCAGAATATTTGGTTGCAATCCATTTAATACATAAAACATAAAATATTTTACTTTACGTCAAATCTTACAACACAGTTCCAAAAAAATTGATAAAGATCTAATGGAATGCTGCGGACATATAAATCGAAACTTTAGAAATTTTTCGGAGAACGATAAGAAGCATTCAGAGATATATTTATTAAAACTGAGATAAGCTTTTATTAACTTGGAATAGAAATAAGTAAGCCTAGTTTATCAAGATGCAATGTAATGGCAGAAAAAGCACAGGATTTTTATCGAATTAAGCATTTCATTCCTTTCGTATATCAGTTTGTTAATCAATGAAATTCCGATTTTCAAAGCACTTTCAAATAATTAAAAATTTTTAAAACATAAGTCCATCAAAAATAAATACGTTAAATATTAAGTCTTTTCAAACTGCTATCTGTTATTTTATCAAAATAAAATAGATATAGAAAAGTTGGTCACCGAACTTGAGTAAAAGGAAACTGAATTGACCAAAACTTTAAACTGTCAGAAATGGATGTTTCTGCAATTTTACAAAATTCTGGAAATAACTGTTACTTTGCCCTGTAGTACAGCTACCAGTAAACGTTCCTTTGCACATTAAAGTGTTTTAAAAATTGGCTTCGAAATGCTACTGGAACGGAACGCCTTACTGCTTTAGCGCTTGTAAGTACTCATAAGGAATTTTCTGTGAAAGAGCAAACTGTTATTGGCAAATTTTCTTCGCTATACAACTATGTATAAGTATGTTTATCTTTTTAAAATATCTGTTTTCGTTGATTTACTTAAGTAAGTACTTGTCAGTGAACCAAAACTATCTTTTTTTTAATTCATGTATGAACCTTTTCGGATAGAAAAGTTAATTTTCACCCCTCTAAATTAACCCCTTTGGACTCATTCGTGGAACTAAAATGTCTCTCAAAAGCAAACTTATGTTTTCTTCAATTAAAAAAAAAATCATCAATTGTACCAAAAAGAACCATTGAAACGGTTTTTTTTTGGCACTCTGAAATTAATTATTTTGAACTCATTCGCCAGACTTAATTCCCTCTCAAAAACGAACCTTTATTTTTTCGAAAACGAGTTAATAAACGAACCATACAAAAGCACTTTTTCGACACTCGAAATAGTTTTTTTTTCAGTCATAAATTGTCTTATCGATAATATGATTAAAAAGAAATGATAGTGTTAACTTACTCTTTTTATTTTATTCGAACAAGGTAGTAATATTTCAAGGCCGTCGCCAGCGAAATATTGCTCGCAAAACTAAACTTATTCGAAATTAGAAAACAGTTATATAAGAATGAAAACGAAAACTTTATGGGAAACAATTTTGTGAATGATAAAAATATTTTTAATTCAGTCCTATCAAGGATGTAGTTTAGATGTACTAATTAATTGAAAACATACTCAAAACTCGTACTTTACGATTGTGGTTCAGTAAGAAGGAGAAAATATCACGATTGTTCTTTTGACTCATTAAAGAATGTTAAAAAGTAACATTTAGCATTCATTTTTGAACTTAGTTAAGATTAAAAAATGGTTAATTTATAAAAAGTTGTTTCCTACTTAAATGTAAAAGAATGTTTCTTTTTCGGCTCAAAACAAGTTTGTTAGCCATTTTTAATTAAAACTTTTTATGGGAAGCATTTTAACGAATTTAACCTTCTCTAGCAAGAACAATGATCATAATAATAAAAAAAATAAATTCACAAAAACTATCACTTTACCAAAAACTTTCGCATATGGTTCAGTGGGTTGTCGTCCTGCTCACAATCGAGCTATTGAAGCAATTTTGTATGTTTAGAATTAAAATAAATAAAATTTCATTTACTCTTTTCACTTCGACTGTTGAAATCGGTTAATAAATTTAAAAGATCTTAGGCTTTCAGAAATTCCTATGGCAGTAAAACAATTTTTTTTTGCTTCAGTTAACACCCTCTTATGAAATACCTATCTACGGCGTTGCATACAATTAGTGTCCGACCGAAACCGGAGTTTTGGCCGAAACCGAAACTGGTTATTAACATAAAAATTTAAGTTTTTTACAAATATGTACATTTTTTTTATTAAAAGGAAACAAAAGTACTATTTCATGCATAAGGTGTATACACGAAAAAAAACTAATCGTCGAAAGAAAGCAAGCAAAAAAAGTATTTACTTACCTAATACTACGTTCAGACATGTCGTATTTAAATTTGAAAATACTATCATAGTATTTTGAATTGCTACGTTGTGTTCAGACATTTAGTACGGTGTTCATTTTTGTGCACTCCGCGGAGTCCACTGTCCACTTATATTTTCTCTCCAAATGTCAATCACCCGCTCGGTTTCTCCGTTTGCAAGATAAATTCTTCGACATTTTTCAGTTTTTTAATTTGAAATTTTACTGTTTTTTAAGAATCTTATTTTTCTGATTGGCATTCACAATAGATTTTCAATGTGTCATTTGCAATTTTTGGGTCTGTTCGATTTGCTGTGACTGTGTTTAATATTAATACTAGCAAGAATACAATGTTCCGAACATAGTACTCATACTACAATAATACAAGATTGCTCTGCTGGTATTTTGTGGTATTTTTGTACAGACATCTAGTATTCGTACAAATACTAGAAAGATTACTAGATGTCTGAACGTAATTTAAGAAGAAAAATCATACGAATTCTGAAAACTTATGATTATAAAAATCTTAAAAGTTATACGTCTGTTCATTTACTAGAAAAATGTGTAAAACATCGCAACTTTAAATTTACACTTGCCATAAGTCGTTGCACATCTCTTCCGTTAACTTCAGATAATGCCTTCATCGAGTTTGACTAAAGATCGTGTTCGTTCTTGGCGGATCCTTTTGTCTTCAGTGTTTCCTTTTGATTATAGCCCAAAAATTCTGGATAGGTCGAAGTTCTGGACAATTGGGAGGGTTAGCATTTTTTGGAACAATATAAATTTTATACTTATCATACCATTCCATAGCTAATTTGCCATAATGGTAGGTTGCCAAATCTGGCCAAAATAATACAGATTTCTTGTGAAGACGTATCGAAGGCAAGTCTTTTCTGCAAGTTTTTATGCTACATAAATTATGCTACAAACATAAATTTGTTGGTTGACATTGTCGGTTGTTACAAAAACGCAGCTTTTAAGACCGCATTTACAAAATGCTTGACAGGCCAGGAATTTTTTGCAAATTTATCTATTTTTTCTTAGAATTTAAGAGAAACGTCGCCTCTCCACTTTGAAATGTAGTAAAGTTGGCCAAGTATCTGTTTAAAGTCGGCCTAGTTGGCATAGGTTTCATCGTTCATTACAATGCAGTCAAACTTGTGCACAATTTTATCTATAGCCTTTGGGCACTTGATTTAGCAGTTGTGCTTTATTTATCATTTCTATTCGACTTTAATGGAACCTTATATGACTGAAGACCTTTCTCTCTGCGTACTTTCTGTATATAAGCAGGTGATATATTTACTTTGTAGCTCACGTCCTTAATAGAGAGCTTAGGGTTTTGATTGAATTTGCGAACCACTTTCTTTGCTGTGTCCGCTAAAATAAATCCGTTTTTTCTTCCACTTCCAATTTTTCTTTCAGTAGATAATCGTTCGTTTTATTGCTTCAGAACATAACTTACTTTTGATTTGCTAATATTAAAGTTTTTTCCGATGTCTTTGTGCGATAAATGAAAATTTTCTTGCTTTTTGCGCACAATTAATTTACGAGTAAGTTCTCTTGTTAAGGCCATTTTGGCAACTGAATCAAATTTCAAAAATTGGATGATGCAATATTGATAAACAAAGAATAAGCTTCATGTTGATATACATAACTTGATACTACCGTTATTTTTGACGCAAAAACATGGAATTTTTTGCGACTAGTTATTTTCATATACACACGTTATAAGAAAAAATTTAATATAAAAAGTATTATTTGAATAGTGAAGTTTATAATAATTAATTGAAGTTTACCATAATAATATATGAGGTAATTTTTTATTTTATTTTTATTACAAAAGTATTGCTTTATATCTTCCGTACACACTCAAAACAGTATGTTCATTTTTAAGAACTACAAAACAAAAAACTAAAGGGTGGTTAAATTTTAAAGGCCTATGTTGAATGTGAACCACACCTAAACGTCAAGTTTTTTTTCTGCATTTAATTTGTCATTTCTCAATTTCAGACTGATTCAATTTGAACCATGGAAAGATACACAATCGAGCAACGCGTAAAAGTTATTCAGGCTTATTATGAAAATGGAAGTTTAAATCAAAATGCATATCGTGCACTTAGTGATTTTTTGGGTCAATTTAATCGTCCAAATGTGCGTACAATCGGAAAAATCGTGCAAAAATTTGAGCAAACCGGGTCTGTAGGAGATGTGAAAACACCAGTACATGCTCGTACAGCTCGTACTGCAAAAAATATTGCTGCTGTTCGCGATAGTGTGGCTGAAGAGCCGTCCACCTCAACTCGTCGTCGTGCCCAACAACTGCACCTCTCACGCTCGTCATTGATGAACATTATGCATAAAGACTTGCATTTACACGCTAAGAACTAAAGCCTCTTGACCATTACAAGCGTCGTCAATGGTCAGAATGGTGGCAAGAAATGGCAACAGTGGATGATCAATTTTCGAAGAAAATCATCTTCAGTGATGAGGCACATTTTCACCTCAGTGGATTCGTCAATAAGCAGAATTGCCGTATTTGGGCGAATGACAATCCAAGAGTGATTGTCGAAAAACCAATGCACCCACAAAGAATGACTGTTTGGTGCGGTTTATGGGCTGGCGGCATCATCGGGCCGTATTTTTTCCAAAATGCAAATGAACAAAATCAATGGCCGTGTTATCTCACGTGGTGGCGATGTCAACTGGCCGCCAAGATCATGTGAGTTGACACCGTTGGACTTCTTTCTTTGGGGTTATTTGAAAGAAAAGGTGTACGTTGATAAGCCCGAAAAAATTCAAGAGCTAAAGGATGAGATAATTCGATACATTAACGGCATAGAACCTCAATTATGCCTCAGCATCATCGAAAATTTGGACAATCGGATGGAGGTGTGCCGCCGAGGTTGCGGCGGCCATTTGGTCGATATTTTACTCCACACATAATTGAACCATACCAATATTATCATAATAAAAAGAAATGACAGTAATTTCCTAAATAATTTGTATTTTATTCAAAATCAACATCGGCCCTTAAAATTTAACCACCCTTTATCTTTGTTTTTTTAAAGGTTTAGTATTATAAAAATAGACATATTTCGTTTTCTTTTCCATAATTCTACACGCACACAGAATTCATTTGGAAGTTTAACTATCAATTTTTGGCTTCAGTACCTATAAAAATTTAATATTAATTGCAATAGAGATGATAAAATCGAAAATGATATTATCGAACGCATAAACTTAATCAAATGTTTTGCGTTTACACGATAAATCATTACGAATAAATCATTTTTGTTTTGTATAATAGGTTGTAAATATATTTAATTATGATTAAAACTGGATTTCGTAGATATATCAACATTATTTTTAATGACTGCCGCTGACTCTTATTAATAGTCATGACCATGGCAAAATTAGACATGGTAGTGTTAGGGCGGAGAGCCGGTCACCGAAACTGTCAAAACGAAGTTGACATTTCATACAAAATCTGCAACCAATGAGAATGCAATATGAAAGCAAGAATTGGCAAAAATTCCAAAATGGATGAGTTATGGTCACTGAGAAAGAGAACACATTCAGCCCTAACACTACCTTGTCTAATTCTACTATGGTCATGGCAAATTACAAAGGGGCCAACAATTTAAATCGTTATATTTTGAATGGAATGTATGTTTCCCAGATATGGCACCGATAAAAATATCGCAGTCGAGAGTATTATTTTAAAAATTAATAATCTGCAGTTGGGTTTCATTTAATTAACCGTTTCGCTGTGTTAAGATTCCTCATAAGGTTGTGTCTCACAAATACTGTTAGCAAATTGGAAAGTTCATATGTGCGCCCACTTCATCAAAAACGATTATGTCAATACTTTTATACATAACTTCTGGAGTAGATAATCGTTCAAGTACTAATCAATATATTTTACAGCATTGAATTGTAAATTAGGTGCAAGAAATGTTTTTTTTTAATGGCACCACTTTTAATGTCGTTTTGTAGATCATTATATGTAAATAAAATCAATTGGCTATAATTGATCTAAAAGACGACGGTCACGAATTTATTGTCCGGTACTATCCTTAGATAACGTGTCATTGCTATTTTCGAGCAAATAACTTGCAAATTAATTTTCGCCTTCATCTACTCGCATGTTTTGCAAGCTTTATGGTTTTAATATAAGACAATAATGCATGACATTTAATACAATATTCTATTGCCACAGTGCATCCTGAATTACTGGAAGTGTTTATTATTCCAGGGTTTATTATATAATCCAGGGATTACTGAAAGTGTTTGTTTAAAGTCAGCAAATACCACAACTTTTCCAAATCTACGATAGCAGCCGATAGTAGCTCCTTTAAAAAAATACAGTATTTAAGAAAAAATAAGAAAGATCCTATTGCATGTCTCCAGAGCAACCCCTTTCGTTTCATACCCTTTTTATGAAAATCGCATTAACGGTATTGATTTTAAAGTCATCACAAAAATACTCTTGCGTAATAATATTTACTTTAAATCAGAGACTAAATAATAATTATTTGTAGATTTTTAAACAAAAAAGCATTGTGAAAAAAACTGTCGTACCGCCGTTTTGAAGGTACCATAAGAATCCTCTCACATTGGAGAACATGATTTGCTATTGATTTTTAAAATTTTAACTTTTAAAATTTTGAGCAATAAATAAGAACTATTTCTCCTTTTTATTTTTTAAGCCAAAAAAAAAAACCAAAATTTTCCCGAAATTTTTTTGAGCACAAAATAGCTAGAAAGTCTGGTTTATTATTTTTTTAAGGTAAAAATAAAAAGCAAAACTTGCCCGATATTTTTTTTGAGCACAAAATAACTGTTAAGTTTTAATTTGTAGTTGTTAAGGTAAAAATAAAAAGTTGAAATTTGCTCGATACATTTTTAAGCACAAAAAAACTGGTAAATTTTTATTTTTTAAGGCAAAAATGTGGAGTAAGACGATCCAAAATACAGCTCCAGCCAAGCTCAGCAAGTTGCAACGACTAGCTTGCGTCTGTATCACACGAGCGATGCGTTCTGCTCCAACTGCTGCTTTGGAGATCTTGCTTGGTATACCACCATTACATCTACTTGTCAAGAAAGAAGCTCTGACCTTCACAGCCAGGCTCGTCATTGACAACAATTTGTATATATATACCAAGTAACACTCACCCAGCGTTATTAGACGAAATAACAAAGGACGAGAATCTAAGGTTATTACCGTGCGATATCAGCCTCCTAAAATATAACTTCTGCAAAAACTTCAGTCTTCTTCTCAAACCGAACCACATGGGAAACAGAAAGGCCACGGTTTACTGGTGACTATCAAACCTTTTATACTGATGGCACAAAGACAAATGAAGGCATGGGAGCTGGCGTTTTGGCCTCATGGCAGGGCAAATATATATATGCCAGCATGGGCACAGGTAGCTCAGTCTTTTAAGCAGAAGTCCATGCAATTGAGATCTGCCTAAGAGAATATGCAAACTGTCCCACTAGGAACAAAAACATTTACATTCACTCTGACAGCAAAGCTGCTCTACTTGCACTTATCGCATATAAAATCACGTCTCAACTCGTATGGGATTGCCTACAGCTGCTTATCAAAGTGTCTACCCATAACAGAGTCATCTTCATTTGGGTTCCAGGCTATAGCGGCTATTTAGGACACGAGATTGCGGATAAACTAGCCAGGAGGGGAGCTGTAAGTTCCTTCATAGGCCAAGAACTATTGTGTGGGCTTCCATGTGGCACTATGCGCTATAACATTTATATGTGGCTTAACAGAGTGGCACTACATCACTGGAAGGAAACCGAAGGTAACAGACCGGCAAAAACAATTATGCCAACCACTTCGCTCCAAAGAACGAAACAATTCCTTACTTAAAGTGGAACATCTATCAGACTTGTCACAGGTTTCCTAACTGGACATTGCAAGGTAAATAAGCACCTATAGTATAGTCCAGGAAGTTCTGTGCAGATTATGTAACGAAGATGAAGAAACAGCGGAGCACATTTTGTGTTACTGTAACAGTCTAATTAGGACCCGACTTCGCCACATAGGTGCATTGTACCTAGAACCGCCCCAAATAGCGGATAGTTCACCCAAGGACATCGCTCTGTTCCTAACGAACTTAACGATTAAGGATGAAATATAACTTATAGAGATTTGTTACAATAGGCCCTTAAGGCTGCAATAACTAGGTGACTAGCTCCCTCTTCACCTGACTATCTATCTATCTAAGGCAAAAGTAAAAAGAAAAGTTTGCCCAATATATTTCTGAGGACAAAATACTGGTAAGTTTTGATTTTTTTTTAGGCAAAAATTAAAAGCAAAATTAGGATTTAAGTGTACGGTAGAACCAAAACTATAATGTATGAATGCAATAGTAGGGTTTTTCTTAATGTTGTTTTATTTTTGGCTTAAAAAAAACTAACAAAATTTACCAATTGTTTTGACTTCAAAAACATATCGTGCAAATTTTGTTTTTTATTTTTGCCTTAAAAACTAAAAATCAAAACTAACCAGTTCTTTTGTGCTCAAAACTGTATTGGGCTAATTTAACTTTTTATTTTTGCCGTAAAAAATAAAAAGTGAAACTTACCAGTTATTTTGTGCTCAAAAAATATCGGGTAAGTTTGCTTTTTATTTTTGCCTTAAAAAAATCTAAAATTACTGTTTATTTTATGCGTAAAAAATATCCGGAAAATATTGCTTTTTATTTTTAGTTTAAAAAAAACAAAAAGAAGAAATAATTATTATTTATTGCTCAAAATTTAAAAAGTCAAAAGATAATTTGTGCTTTTTCTTACAGCCCTATTCTGGCATATTAACAAATTGTTAACCAGTATTTTGAATATTTCAATGTGTTTGTTGTACCTTTTTGATTTTAAAAACAAAATTTGAAGCTCAAAAATAATAAATTTTGACAAAAATTGACAACTTCATTCAAAAATTGTTATTTGTGCTTAAAATTTTGTTTTGAAAACAACAAACATATAGAAATATAAAAAATACTGGTTAAGAATTTTTAATATGCCAGAATAGGGCTGATAGTACGGTCTCTGCTTTAAATATTAAAATTAAGTTTTGTCCCTCATAGGACAAATCGCTTTCTTTTGTGCAACGAAAATGCACACCAACGATAATACTATTTTCTTTGCAAAATTCTATAGCTTCTCGTGTCTTGCTTTTCGTGGGTGTCCATTTCCGTTTTACAAAATAAAAAAACGAAACCTATGAATTTCGAGCCCACTACGTTAAGATGATGAGTTTATGGCTCTAACAACTGAAACATCGCAGCGAATAACGTTGTAAGCGACAAAATTATAAGTTTTCCGAAATTGGAAAAAACGTTTCAATGTCACACTTGGCACCATTTGATTTTGAATTTACGCTTTATTGGTGTAAGAATTGTATGGAAATTTGCTAGTATATAAAAAAAAGAATATCCAGAACCAAGCCAGAATAAGATTTAATAAGAAAATGCCTAGTATTTTGAAGTGATTAAATTCTAATACAACAAGAATTTAAAAATTCTTGATTCCAACGATTGAATAAAAAATTAGTCCTCGATTTTTGACCTAGTAAAATGTTTTCACAAAGTAGAAAGGAATGTTATTTTACTCACAAAATAAATTCAGAACGTTATAATTTTGATAAACATTAACTTAAGCCTGAACTTACCGTAAAGACTTTTCATTTGCTGGACCATAATTAACTTTTTTTGATGGAGCATATGCCATATTTTTTTCAGAATTGAATTTTTTATTGCTATTGTGAATGAAAACTATTTGCTTGTTATCTTCATCGTAATCATATTGCGGCATTTCTAGTGGCTTATAATTGGCTTTGTCAATGATATTAATTTGTGTCCTTTCAAGTTCTACTTGTGAGTCTGAATTGGATAATTTTGTGTCTGAATCGTATGTAGTCCTTCCAAATATATTTTTCTCATCATTGTCTCTTTTACATAAATCAACTTCTTGAAGGGGTATTGGCTGTAAAATATTTAAAATCGATAAATACAGATTAAAACTTGATTTGAAAACAAAATCCAGAACTTAGCTCAAAAAATGTAAACTAGTTACCTCTACTCTGTAATCTCCATCATGTGGGATAAAATGAATGCGTTCTGCTACAGGCATGTGTTGCTTTTTTTCCATTTCCAAATAATGAGTTTCTTCATCTTCTTCAGGGGATGGCTTCCTATTGCCAGAAGTGATGACATTTATTTTTTCAAAATTTTCGAACAAATCACTGGCTACGTGTGGTTTAACATATGTTGGTTCGTCCTTTTCCAATAGTTCATGTGATTCCTGCTCCTGAGTTGCTTCTAAGTCTTTATTATTTTGATTTCTATCGGGTACCTGAAAAATTTTGCAAGCATAATATATAAACAAAATGTAATAGCCTATTTATTCTTTACATTTTGTTGCTCCTCTTCTTCTTTGCCGGTGGGCGGATTGGCATCTTCTACATAATCAACTTCATCATCTTCTAAGTGCTTTTGACTCATTTGTTGATTTAAATTACTACTTCGTGGTCTTGTTTTCTGTTTCTTCTTTTTACGACCTCGTTTTCGTCCGCCCCTAAATTTTCTAAACTTAGGAAGAGAACGCTCCATATAACTAGCTGGACTTATTTCGTCACTATCATCCTCCATCTCAGCATGTATTTCGGCTTGTTGCTGATTTAAATCTGCTGAGTGAATTGGTGTCAATGAGTAGTCTGTAATGTGTAGATTTTCATTTTGTCCATTTTCTCTTTGCACCATCAACATTGAAGATTTTCTATTCAAATCTGGATTTCCAGTATTCCGCGACTTTAGATTAACTTTACAATTGCTTTCAGCGTCTATTGACGGTTTTTGTTTGTTTTCAGAGTATGTAATACTACCTAATTGAGCCACATGTCGTCCACTTTCTTCGAGTTTCTTAAACAGTTTGTCCGGAACGCCCACGTTTGCCACAGACTGTGTTTGACTTTCTCTCGCTGAAGGGTTTTTATTATCATGAAGTTCTCTGTAGTCACCAGCATAGTATCCGATAACAGGCGACTTGAAATTCTCATCGTTCTTTTTACCCAAAGGATTTATTGCTGCCAGACGTTTTCTGAAATCATATGTTTGATGAAACGGTTCAAACTGCTTCCTGTCATTGTCGTTCACCGAACCGTATTCATTATACATAATTTTTGATGCAGGTAAAGTTTGAGCGGCAGAGTTTAAGTTTTGGAAACTTTTATAGCTATTTGGTAACCTCTTTAGCTGATCATTGCAACTGAATGGCTCTTCTTCTTCATTGATCGTATCGGATTGCTTAACAGCAGCAAAAGCATCCGTAATTTTATCCATTACTTTAGACATAAATTTGAAATTAGTAAAAATTATTGTCTTAATAATCTTAATATAATAGAATGTTAAAGTGCAAAGCGGTCATTCCCTTTTATTTTTCAGTCAGTTTCGGACTTTTACTTTTTGTGCCTTCAAAACATTTCTTTATATTCTTAATTATAATCGTATTCTTAATATAAAATACGATTTTGATTGAAATAAGTAAGTAGGTATGATATGCCGGTTCTGGCGAAGGCTCCAGGCTCTATTACCATCAGCGCCATATGCGGTGGAATGGGGAACTATTACAATAGGTAAGCGGTTTATGTCTATAGTATAGGAAAAATGTTAGGTTGGTGTTTATAATATCATGTGTTAGAGTGTTTTGTATAGAAGAATGAGAGAATTTTTAATGTGGTTTGTGTCTATAGTATAGGAAAAAATGTTAGGTCTGTGTCTATAACAAATTCATCTAGTGAATATCATGTTGTTAGTGTGTTTTGTATAGAAGAATTGGAGAATTTTCAATGTGACTTGTGTCTATAGTATAGAAAAAATGTTAGGTTTGTGTTTATAATATCATGTGTTAGTGTGTTTTGTATAGAAGAATGAGAGAATTTTAATGTGGTTTGTGTCAATAGTACAGAAAAAAAAACTCATATGTTTCAATTAATCTAAAGTATAGAAACAAAAATTATCATGTGTTTGTATGTATTATAGTTTACAACAGATCAATGTACTGAATTGAGGTTAGTATGTTGCTGTTGTTGTTGTTGTGGCTTTTGCTGTTGTTGTTGTTGTTTTTGTTGTAGATATCAATTCCTTCGAGAACATTCTAGAAGCCTACACACACACACACACACACACACACACACACACACACACACACACACACACACACACACACACACACACACACACACACACACACACACACACACACACACACACACACACACACACACATACACACACACACACACACACACACACACACACACACACACACACACACACTCGCTGGGCAAAGTACTAGAGAGTATCATCGTCAGAAGACTCCAAGATACCCTTGAATCACCAGGCGGACTATCTTCCAAGCAATTTGGTTTTAGACGAGGAAAATCGACCATCGATGCTATCCAGGCAGTTCTGACTATAGCTCGCGACGCTACAAGTTGCATTAGGTGGAAATGGGGTGATAAGCAGTACTGCGCAGTGGTAACACTCGACATTAAAAATGCTTTCAATTCGGCTAGCTGGCCACGCATATTGCAAGCGCTAGGCACATTCGGTATTCCCGGATATCTTCAGCGAATTATCGCCGATTACCTTAGCAACAGAATGCTGCTTTACGACACTGACGATGGCGTCAAGCGGTACAAAGTGTCCCGGGGTGTCCCACAAGGCTCAGTATTGGGACCAACCTTGTGGAACGTTATGTACGATGATATTTTCCGTATTGTTCTCCCTGAGAATACTTCATTGGTAGGCTACGCGGATGATATCGCCCTGGTTGTAGTAGCAAAGCACCTTCACACTTTAGAAGCATCATGCAGTGAAGCGATTTCAAGAATTACGACATGGTTGCGAAGTGTTGATCTTAAGCTTGCAGCGCAAAAAACAGAGGCGGTTCTTCTGAGCTCACGTAAAGTGAGGGAGTGTTTCACCTTCAGAGCAGAAGAACATATTATAACCTCACAACCAAATTTGCGATATCTTGGTGTTATAATTGACACACGCATGTCTTTTAAAGACCACCTAATGTCCGTTAGCGAAAAGGCATCGAATGTCAATGGTGCACTCTCGCGCATCATGGCGAATATCGGTGGACCTAGATCCAGCAGAAGAAAACTCCTAGCAAATGTTACGAGCTCCATCATGCTTTATGCAGCACCAGTATGGGCGGATGCTACGCAAAGGTCGTCCTTCATATCTGGCATTCGGGCGACTTATCGTCTCAGCGCATTGAGGGTCGCTAGTGCGTTCCGCACAGTGTCAGATGACGCTATTGGTGTAATAGCAGCTATGCCACCGATCGATATACTGGCATGTGAACTGCAGCGCTGCTACAAAGCTGGTGAAAATGCCTCAAAGGCTGACGAAAGACGGCGCAGCAATGAGTGTTGGCAACGTCGCTGGGAGCAGACTCAAAACGGAAGATGGACCTTTTCCCTTATCCTAGACGTGGAAAAATGGGCCAATCGGAAGCACGGAGAAGTGGACTTCTATGTGACACAACTTCTTAGCGGTCATGGATGTTTCAAACACTACCTCCACCGATTTAAGCATGAAGAAGACCCATTTTGCCCAAATTGTGCGGGTGAAATTGAAGATGCTCGGCATATCCTTTTCAAATGCCCACGCTTTAACGCAGAGCGAGCTGAACTGACAGAAGCTTTTGGTGTGACCCCCACTTTAAGGAATATTGTTCACCACATGTGCGATACTCCCCAAAAATGGAAGGTGTTTCAAGCAGCAGCAGCGAAAATTATGACCGAACTTCGCCGCATCGAACGGGTAAGATATAATGAGCGTACAAACCAACGCAACGCAGGTGAAAGCAGCCATAATCCCTCTATACCAACGTCGGACGACCGGACTGAGACGATCTAATGATCACCACTGACGATTGAGCAATAATGCTCTGACGGCCTCCAGACGTAATACCCACCGGTGGTTCCTGGAGGAACCAACCGTCCGACTGAGGAGATTTTTAGCGTGTTAAAGTCGCGCACTGACTAAGGCTTTCGATGCTTTTACTCCTCGTTAAAAAAAAACACACACACACACACACACCTTTTAGGTTTGATTAGTTTGAATAACTAAACAACCAGTTTTATATTATGTTGTATACAAAATTTTACTTTTAAGTTTGTATTAATTTTAAAAACTTTAATAAAACCATTTATAATGTTTTATAATGTTTTATACATAAATTTATTCGTTATAAATTTAGATAGTTAATTAACTTAAACTAACAAATGTCTTTACATTAAACATAAATAAATGACTTGCACGCTTTTAACTATTGATTCGCTTCAAGTACGAAACCAGAGTGAGTATATTGTTTTCTGTATTCAAGTGTCCAAGCAGTTAGCTGATTTTATGAGAGATTAATGTTAATGTTAATGTTAAAATTAACGTTAAACTTATATTTGAGAGCGCTAATGAGAGTCTATAACTCGCCCCCCGCAAAATAAACTCGCGTCTCTGCGATTCACAAATAAAAACTAGTTAAACAAGTTTGTCATTTACAATTATAAATCGAGAAATGCTGAAGCATTCAATATAAACATACATATAATATAATTAAATATACATACAATATAATGTTTGGTATCGAAGATATAATATCAATATTATAAATTAAATTTTTCGTTTTTAGACTTTACAATAATTTTTCTCAAAATACATGAAAGAGTAATATTTGTTTTGTTTATTTTTTCTCTTAAATACAACAAATAGTAAGCAATGACAATTTTAGTTTAGTTTTCTTTTCTTTTTAATTCAACAAATATTTAACAATAACAATTTAATTTACTTTTTTCGAAATATAACATATATCAAAACAGGATAAGTACTAAAATTGTTTATGTGGTCTCTTGATTTGCGCTATGTCAATTTTATTGGGAAAACTTTTAGATAATTTAATGAACCTTTTGGCAATTTTGTTTCTGGTTGCAAGTGAATTTTTTATACAAACTTTGTCGTTGTCAAAATTCGGAACATTTTCTCTTTTTGTATTTATTTTGTCTATAGCTTGTTTTTTCTTTTTGTAAGCATCACTTTTGATTTTTTCATAATCAATGTTATTTTTATTGATAAAATCTATCGGTTTTACATTGGTTGAACTATGAATAGAGTTATTATAAAAACCAAGTGCTTTAATCATAATTTCCTCCAGTTTTTATGTCTAACGCCTTATAACAGCACTTAGTAAATTTAATATTACTATCATTTGAAAATTAACTAATTAATTTTTCTTGCACAATATTGTATTGGTTGTCTGGCAACTCTGAATGAATTCCCGTCGTTCCCTTCTTTATATGTTTTCTAAATACATCTGTCAGATAAGTGTTATGTTGTAAATCTGAATTATTTATATAGACAATCCAGAATTTTGTTATATAATATTTCGTTTTCAACGGTTTTATTTTTCACTAGCCGAATTTGAGTAGTATATTTGTTCACTATTGACTCAGAAATAAGGAAATGATCATTTAGCTTTTCGCATGCTGAATGCACCGTTTCTAAAGAGTTTTCAAACAGAGACTTAATGTCTAGGTTCTCTTCCTGATCTGTAAACTGATTTTCTTTTTGTCGGCTTAGAAAGTCAGCGACATTATTTTCCCTACCTTCAATATATTCAACCTCAAACTCGTATTCGCTAAGCAAAGCTTTCCATCTTAAAAGACGTGCGCTTGGATCCTTCATAGAATATAGCCATTTTAAAGGCTGGTGATCCGTTTGGACAATAAATGAACGCCCGAATAAATAAGGTCTGAAATGCCTCACCGCCCACACTATTGCTAATAACTCTTTTTCCAACGTGTGATCGCGTTTTTCCATCAGATCTATTTAATGTGCGACTAGCAAAACAAATCGGCTTATTATTTTAGCTAAGAACGGCACCTATCTTAACATTGCTGGCATCACTTGTCACAACAAAATTTTTTGAAAAATCAGGAAAAGCAAGTAGTGGAGGTGAGGTCATTATAAGTTTTAATTTGTCAAAAGCTGCAATATATGTTATATCTTTTAAATTAATTTTTTCGTTTTTTCTCAAGTACTTGATTATAGGAGCATCTATAACAGAATAGTTTCTAATAAATTTACGGTAATATCCCGTCAGACCTAAAAAGAATTGAATTTCTTTTACAGTCCGTGGTAGTTTTATTTTTTGTATAGCCTGTATTTTTTTAGTGTTTGGCTTAATCCCTTCAGGGGTAATAATATGACCTAGAAATTTTGTATATCTTGATAAAAAATTGCATTTGTCGTATTGTATTTTTAAATTGTTTTCAGACAAACGATTAAATATTTTGGTTAAGCTCTCAATATGCTCACTAACAGATGTAGAAAATATTAAAATATCATCCATATAAATTATGCAAATTTTATTAATATAATCACATAAAATCGAGTTCATCATGCGCTGGAACGTGGCAGGCGCATTTTTTAATCCAAATGGCATACGCGTAAATTCATAATATCCATTTGGACCAATTTGATCAATATCCATTTGATTTGATGCTTAACTGTCTCTGAAGCTGGTAAGTATTGACCTTCTTGGAAAAAAATGCTTTTGTACTTCGACAGAAATCTTTTTAATAACCGCCCTTCCTCAATGTTCAAATCTTTATTTATTAATGGATCTATATTGAAATTGCTTTTATCTAATGAAAAGGTATCAGGATATGTGTCAGTTTGGGAACAACAAGCATAAAATTTATCATTGGTGGGTAAGTGACTGTTAACCTTGTTATTAACAAATGGAATTATTTTATTGTTGACATGTACTCCTTTTTGTGAAAAATCAATAAGTATTTTAAGAGGTTCAAGAATGTTAAGTCCGAGTATGCATTGGAAAGGTTTTTGTTGATTTTTTTTATGCACAAATACATGCAAACATTTTTTGAGGTTGTTTTCTAAGTTTCCTATCTTGTTATCTTTGCTGTCTGTATTGATGACGAGAGTTCCTCGGAAAAAGACATTGACGCAAACCAAAGATTTACTTTCTACCAAAATCGTTCAACGCGCCTAAAGAAGTTTTCACGTCAAAAATCCAGGTGAGTTTTAATATAATCCAGGTGAGTTTAATAATTTCAATAAAATTATAAGTTTTCTTGTTTAAAATTTTACGAGGAAAAAGTATTTTTTGTGTTAATATACATTTATATATTTCGGCTTTCTGAAAATTCGCCTCATTCGCGCGGTTTGATTCGGTTGGTTTTATTTAAATATACAAAAAAAAATTAGTATTCCTACAAGTGCAAGTGCTGTTTTAATTGTATAAAGTTATATAAATATATTATATTTGTGTCAGCCAAAAGGTTTTGGCGGCAAACCAAATTTTATATAACTTTATATAAAAAGTTTCTTGAACTTGTCAGTTGCGGTCGGTTTTTTCTTACATCGGCAGAACATAAAAATTTGTGCTTACGCTCGACTTTTAAGACAAAGGTCTGAGACGTCGTATAAAGATAGAGGCAGCTGCAGCGCTGACTGTGCTCTCTTTCTTATACTGCCATGTCAGTCAAAGTCAGCTGTGTGGCGAATGCAAGTGTAGTGTGTAAAGTTTATTTCTATTTAGTTGTGTCAGGGTAGTGTGTTTTGTGTATTATAGGCGCACACGCCTTTTTAATCAGCCGCAAGGCTTTTAATCATATAAGCCACAAAGGCTATTTTTATTTAAGCCACAAAGGCTAATTATGCATCAAGCCACAAAGGCTATTCTTAATAAGCCGCAAAGGCTAAATTTACTCAAGCCACAAAGGCTATTTTTATTAAATAAAAGAAACTTGATTTGGGCTCTTCGCCTTTTGCCTCCAAATCTAAATCTGTCTTTATTTTAAAATATTTTAGTTTATATACAATTTTTACCAGTATTTTTGTTAAAATTAATTTACTCCTATTTCCAAGACTCCTCCTTTAATTCCAATGTTTTTTAGATTTATTTTGAGAAATCAATAATTGACCAATCACTTTTAGTTTGTTAACCTTTCCAAATTTTCCCCACTAATTTAATATTTTAAACATCATTTATTGGTTCGCTCAAATTCTTGGCCTTGACTTTAAAGTGTCGTCGGCACTTATTCAACTTATCGCTTGTTGTTGTTGCTTTGTGTTTTTCTGTGCAATGCACTTGTAACACGAGTCCCGCTGTCGCTGTTGCATTTCAGCTTGTGCGGTATCTAGCGGCATAAGCGTAAAGGGGTGCTAAATGCACTTCATGAGAATTTGAGCTACAATTAAGGCGAATTTACACGATTCACTATCATCGTTCACTTTGGATGAATCATCTGATTTGTAAAATGTAAATTGAGTTTCATCTTTAAAATGAAGATGATTGTCATCTTCATTGAACAGTGAAAGAAGTAGAAGGTCTTCCTACTTTTGATGAAAGTGAAAGCAAACTGAACTGATGTGTCATTCGTTCTGAAACACATTTGAAAGGTGTTAACATAATTTCAAGCAGAAAGTTTATATTTTTTTTTTTATTTAATTGCTGAATAGCTTTTATTTATTTAATTTTTTTAAACGTCAATAAAATTAATCAGCCAACGAATATATTTGACATTCAACACCGAATCATCCATCAAATTTCAAATTTACACTTTGAATAATGTAAATTAAAAATTGATTTACTTTCATCGATCAACGTTCACTATCATCGTTTTGAGTGAAATGTGTAAATTCGCCTTTAGTTGTATTTACTTTGAGGTTTTTTATTTGGTTTAATTTGGAAATTTTGTCAACATTATGTTGATATGTTTATTGTTATCATATGTTAGACAATTGAAGTGAAGATCTTTTGGTGATTGTCTGACTTGAATGTGTGTACGTATGTAAGTACACTACACAAGCAAAAGAAAAGAAAATTTAATTATTCCACTTGGAATTTGTGTTTTGTAAAATAAAACGAACTTTTTGATTTAAAATAAATAAAAATGAAGTACGTGTTGTGCCTGAATCATCTTTATAAAGAAATTTTACCGTTTTTTCGTATTCCGGCTCAAGAGCCCAGGCGGTAACGATGGAACGATGGTGTGCGATAAATTTTTCATAGTTTTTTGTTTAATTTTCAATAGTTTTGAATTAATCATCTTTTAATTAGTTTAATATTAATAAAACACAACAAAGAATCATTTTTAATATTTTTTTTAAAACAACAAGGAACTTTGTTTTCATTTTGCCAATTCTAGCTTTCATATTTTGTATGAGCTGTCAATTTCTTTTTGATATTTCCGGTTGGATGCTCTTATCTCCTGCATCTACCTGTATTCCTCTAACATGGTCTCAGACGCGTTTTTTGTAAAATTTACAAAAACAAATTTGTCAGTACCCTGGGCTGTATTGATATTTTGCAGCCAAACAAAGCAAGGAATATTGAGTTGAGCAGCATATCTGCACTCTTGTCGTTAATTTTTTGCATTTCTCTTTGTGCGGTGTCCGCACTGACCGAAACCAATGTCTCGTCTTGTGCTTGTTAAAACCAACCCTCATCTAAAGTTAATTTATAAGGTTGTGATACTTGAGAGCGAGCTCAGTCGAAGTGTCAGAATGGATGAAAGGAAATCAAGAAAATTATAGCATAGAACCATGGCAGAATTAGAGAAGGTATATGCATTTTGGAGAGGGAGACTGCCGCAACTGTCAAAACGAAGTTGACAGCTCATACAAAATCTGAAAACGATGAGAATGCGATAAGAAAGCGAAAATAGGCAAGAATAGCAAAATGCTTGAGTTTGACAATTTTGGCTATGAGAAAGAGAGCGCAGTCTGAAATGCATATACCTTCTCTAATTCTGCCATGCATAGAACAAAGAAAAGCACAGTGACAGTTCAAGCAAAGGCAGAAAAAGAGTGCATTTCTCTCAAGTGCCAAATTAACTAAGAAAAAAAAGAATAATATGTATATATAACTATATTAAAAAAAGAGACCAATTAATTGCAGCTAAAAATTGTATATATGTTGTTGTTGAGAGTTTCATTGCCAACTTTTTTGTTGCAGTTTGTCTCTTTCAGTATGTACGTTTTTTGAACATTTCTTTTTTCTAAATAGATAAAAATTTATTAAAAAGCTATTCAGTTTATAATAAATTTATAATCATCTTAATAAAATTTTTAAATAAATAATTAAATAAATAAATTGGATGGTTTAGATGGTGATGCTACATACAAGTAGGATCCAAGTAGCTCTAGTGAGCCGTTTTGATACCATAACCTCGTGTTTCTGTTGGCTGAATGGGTAACGCACTGTTAGGCTATAACCATTCGGAGCGGTTGATGTATGTTAGGAGATTGTTCATTTTTCTTGTTGAAAATTCCTCTAAATTGCTGAGGAAGGGCTTGCCAAGCGTTGTTAGTCTGGACCTGGCCAGGGCCGGGCAGGTGCACTGAAATTATGTCAGTGTTTCTTTTTCATTTGGGTCATCGCAGCTGCGAAAATGGGTGTTGAAGGGTAGTCCAATTCTCTCGGCGTGAACTCCGATGCACCAGTGACCCATAATAATAGCCGTTATTCTGGCTATGTCGTTTCAAGGTTTTGAGATCATATCTTGAGTTCTACCCAGGTTCTTAAGGGTAGACCGGCTCCATCTACGACCGGCTAAGGCTAAGTAGTAAGAATGGATTCCTCCTTTAACTGTATTCAGAGGAATTCGACTGGTTCTGCTCTTGAAATGTCAAGGGAAGAACCCCGCCTAGCTAATTCATCCGCTTTTTCATTACCATAAATGTTCCTATGGCTGGGAACCCAGATTATAGTAATGCTAAGTTGGTGACTTAGCCGGATCAGTTCATTCTTACACTGCCTTACCAGTTTGGAGTTGGTACTGATCGCAGCTAAAGAATTAACGGCGGCTTGGCTATCCGTTAGAATAGCTGCATTAAGGTGATTGGTGTTAGCTCTACTTAAGGTGCGACAAGCTTCTCTTATCGCAAAAGTGTCTGTCGCTCCGTTTCTCAAAGTATATGCCCGCTTCTACTCCGCATTCCATCTTTGAGCCATCAGTGTAAAAGGACACATCGAAGGCTAGACCAATTCCCCCATTGCGCCATTAATTAGGAGGGAATAAATTATATTTTATATGGAATAGATATACTTTTTTAATATCATCAAATATACTTTTTAAATATATTGTTTTTTTATTGCAACATTTAATAAATAAATTTAAATACGAATATGTCTTAACTTAAACTGTTCTTTCGTATCTCCAATGCGATTGTCGAGTTCGAAACGGACTTTAATGCCCTCGAAACTCATGACGTTTTCTCACTGGAAGCTCAAAGAGATGAGCTAAAAGAACAGTGGAGAAAAGTAGATTTAGCATATGATGCCTGTTTGGAAAAAATTTCCAGCGGCGACGATTTTGATCTTGAATCAATAAAGAAAAAGTATCGCAGCTGCTACTATTTATACATACGGGTAGCAGGAAAAATTTCTGAGTTTTCTCAGAACAAGCCCTCAACGCAAACACTTGCTTCAGAGCTGGTGGCGGCAATGGGCCACAGTATGCCTATGTCACCATGTGATATAGAGATTTTCAGTGGAGATTACCTCTCAGGCATGTTCACGGCCATCTACATAATGAACTTGCGGCTAACCTCAGTGGTAAAACTTTTCCACTTAAATCAGAAAACACGTGGTAAAGCAAAGGAGATTGTAAAAAAATCTCCATTAACCAATGATGGTTTTGCTCAAACTTGGCAAGACTTGTCTGACCGATGCGAAAATAAACGTAAAAACTACTCATGGTCAACAGCCTCCCACACGAATAGCAGCACCTTGACGTTGGTGTGGGGTTTAAGTTGTGAAGCAATGGGCTATGATGGCGGATACCTGGTGACCTCCGATACTATGGTCGACCTTCCATTGTCCCAAAATCGTGAGAGATATATGGCAGATTTAAAATACAAAAAAACCTTGTGAGTCCGGTACCCCTAAAAAAACGGAAGGGAGCTCAGCTCCCGTCGCCGTCAAATTGGTGGCTCAAGCCAAGGCGTCAAGCTGCGCCGCAAATAAGGTGGATTCTGTACCACCACTAAAACAGAAAAGCACACCAAGAGCTAGAAAACCGACCATTAAGGCAGCTTCTGGAGCAGTGGGCGATGGTCGGAGCACTTCGGCACAAGCCAAGGTCAAAATTATTTCAGGCAGTGGTTCGTCGGGTGTGAAGGATCAAACTTCAAACGGTCCAAGATTGGCAGCTGATCCGCTTCCAGGTCCAACCGGAAAAAATAAACGGGTTCGCCCATCAAAGCAGGCCACGTACAAGAAATGTGCCAAAACAAAAAAAGGCCAGACAGAGAAAACGGGATCTCCTCAAAAGGCCGTATCTGCTGTAGCATATAGGAGGCAGAGGTCGACTGAGGAGATGCCTGCTGAAAGAAGGGTATAAAAAGCACTGACACTAGGTCTTATTGTGATGGGGCCAAGGGAAATGGTACGGTGCTGGGTGTCATTGACACAAAAAGGGAGAACTGGGCACAAATGGAGGTGGGTGGAGGCCGCATTAGTCTGCATCCACTTCCAGGTCGTAGAGGAGAACCCTGACCCCACCTCGGTTTTGAGGCGCTGGGTGGATCAACTCAAGCCATGTTAAATTAATCGTCGGGACGACGACAGGTCTGCTGTGCTATACGAAGCGACCATTAGTAAAGTTGGTGAGGTTTGTCCTGGGGCCAAGCTGCAGGCAGTTAAGAAAAACGAGATACCGATTCGTCCAAGAGCAAGGGTGGGGCTACCGATAACCTGCTCAAAGCCGGACGAGATTTTAAAAATGTTCCAGGCTTGAAACCCGGATATAAACATGGAAGGCTGGGCGATCGGCAAGATAGAGGCGCCTGTAGGTCCCTCAAGGCAGATTCTGCTGCTAATGACTGCCGAGTCGCTAATGCTGATAGAAGAGAGAAAGCGAGTCCTCTGGTATTCCTTCTTAACCTTCCGTTGCTAACATGAATTTCATAACATGGTTACTAACATCGGTCTATCATACCGAAGTGAAGAATATGTAAATTTCTTCGCAATAAGCACATATGTTTGGACTGTATATTTAAATATTATTAGTTGTTATTGTATTCAATAGTAAAATAAACATAACAAAACGAAATTACCAAATTTCATTAAATAAAACATACTTAAATTAACTCAACTTTGGCCTACAGAAAGCTTTTAGTATGTGTTCGGCATGTAAGTAACGAAAGGTTAAGGGTCTTGCTGATGGTATACAGCAAGGACAAGCAGTTCAGGGGCCCTACAACAGAAGCGCAGTCAAGCTAGGCTTTAGCGGAAGTTGTAGAGACCCCAAGCAGTACGCCAGATTCAGACCTGGACGAAGGCATGTCAGAGGGCTCGGTTGGCTTCACCGGTGTGTCAGGCCTCTATTGCGAGGATGATCTCTTAGCTGAAGAGATATCCAAAGAAAGGGGGCCTGACGTAACGATGATGGCCAGCCAAAAATCTGTAGCGGATGCAGGTGCTCCAGATTAACCTTCATCATTCTAAGCTTCCCTCGTTGAATCTCCTAGTTCACATTAAAAGCGGTGGATTCGATGGGGCCCTCATTCAGGAACCCCGGGTATGTGGTAGCAGGCTTTATGGATTGAGGACTGAGGATTACAAGACGCTGGTAGCTAATAATTTAGGTATGCCTTGAACGTGTATTGCAGCTAAAAATAAAACTAATCTTTTCTTGCTTTACAGCTACTGCGATAGAGATGTGGTTGCAGCCAACCTTGAGTCAGGCAAGGACACATACTGGTTGATTGAAACTTACATTTCACATGATGAAATCCTGCTTCCGGATAATATCAGGAAACTGGTGAATGATGCACCTGACATGCGTCGAGGGGTTATTATATCGGCCGACACAAACGCACACAGCACCGTGTGGCGAAGCACGGACACAAACGAAAGGGGTGAGTTACTTTTTGATTATTTATTAAGTACCAACTTATGTATATGCAACTCACCTTTATTATAAAAACAGAAGTTAAGTTCTGGACATAACATTAGTCTCAGATTTCATCTTCGACAAGATTCGTGGTGGAGGGTTTCAACGGAGCACTCCTACTACGACCACTGATACATTGAGTATAATTTACACGATACGTCTTCAAAAATAATACCCCCGCCTAACATTCGCAAGACGAACTGGGGAATATACAAAAGGCCTTTAGCAAAAAAAATTTGCCATCGTGTGCGATTGACAAACTTGATCGGCAGCTGATCTAGATGATCTAGTCGATTTATTAATCAAAGCAATGAATTGCTCTCTTGCTACCTCATGTTCTAGAAGGACAACAAAGGGGAAGATAAAACCAAAGCTGTGGTCCTCCGTACTGGATTGGCTGAGGACTGAATGTAGAAGGCTCTTTAACGCAGCTCGAGAGCTGAGTTTGATTGGGTAGCCTATAAAGCATTCCTTAAGAATTTCAAAACTGTAAACTAGGAAAGCTAAAAGATCCTTTTGGAAACGATTCTGTGAAGGAATTGAAAAAGTTTCAGGGGCTTCTAGGCTGCGCAAGAATCTTGGGAGCGCACTATGTACACCCGGCTATCTCAAAAGGTCGGATGGAGCATGAAAAATGTCTGGGGAGGAGTCTCTCAACCTCCTATTAGATACGCACTTCCCTGGTAGTAGCCCGCCTACTGGTGCACAACTGCCTAGTCCTAGCTGTTCTATGCAGGACACAGAAGGCATTGTATCCGATAGGACACTTAAATGGGTGATAAACAGCTTCAAGCCCTATAAATCACCAGAGCCTGATGGTGTTGACCCAGTAGAAATACAAGAAGCTGCAATATATATTTTGCCTTGGCTTCGCATTATTTTCAATGGCTGCATAAGCTAGGCATCTATTTATTCCCAAGCTTGGAACAAGGCCAGAGTGGTCCTCATACCCAAAGCATGGAAGACATCACATACTACTCCCAAGATTTCAGGCCTATAAGTCTAAAGTCATTCCTCTTGAAGACGTTAGAATGGCTACTAGATCTGTATCTACGCAGCAGTATCGTCTCTGCTATCTTATCGGCATTACAGCATGCATACAGTAAGGGAAGGTACTTGAAAACGGCTTTACACTCACTGGTCGGGACCATTGAAAATCCTTCTTGCATAATGAATTCACCTTAGTTGGTTTCGTAGACATAGAGGGAGTATTTAAAAATGTAACGCCACAATCTATACGAAAAAAAATTATTAAATAAAATTAAATTATTAAATTTTATAAAATTAAATATATTAAATGAATAAAATTATTACTGATCTAATAGATAAGCTTCTCAACTGTCGAGTAATTTTATCAGACCTAAGTACGTGCAGCGCTGTAAGATCGGTTACAAGAGGTACGTCACAAGAGGTACGTCTCTCTAGAGAGGGAGGTCTGTGTAGTGGCAGCATAAGCCGATGACCTAGCAATCGCAGTCAGAGGCAAATTTCCCACTGCCCTACGCGACGTTCTGCAAAGAGCTCTTTGCAATCTCGAGCGATGGGTCGAACCCTGTGGTGTTGGAGTAAATCTGACTAAAACAGAACTGGTCTTTTTCACAAGGAAACATAGAATTCCGACTCTCACACCCATCATGTTAAATGGGTCTGCATTGTCCTTATCGGAAAATGCAAAATATCTAGGACTCATTCTTAATACGAAGCTTAGCTGGAAACTTAATATTTCTGAGCGTACGAAGAAAGTGACAGTTACGCTGTGCACTTGTAAAAAAGCTATAGGAACAAGATGGGGTTTTTCCTCCAATATTGTTCACTGGCTGTATGCAGGGGTCATCAGAGCTATACTGCTATACGGAGCAACGATATGGTGGCCAGCCTTGGGCAAGGTCACATATTTAAATCAGCTTCAAAAAGTCCAAAGAATGGCATCTATTTGCATCAGCGGTGCTCTGAGAACAACACCGACTACAGCTTTAGAGACAGCTGCTAAGCTTCTTAACAGAATTCGTTGAAAACTGAAATTTTGTGGGTAAACCAATATCTGGCGATACATCTGTTGGATGTCACCATTAAAAACGTATTTGAAAAATCGCCATTTCAACATGTGTTTTTAATGGTGACATCCAGCAGATGTATCGCCAGATATTGGTTGACCCAAAACATTCCAGTTTTCAACGAATTCTGTTTAGAAATTCACCTGATGATGAGATTCAGGATTATGAGCTACAGACCGTAACCTTTGGCTTAAATTGTGCGCCATATCTAGCCATTCGGACCATGCTACAATTGGCACATGATGTTCAGCAGCTGTATCCGCTTGCTGCCAAAATTTTGCGAGACTTAACTTATGTCGATGACGCTTTTGCTGGCGCTCATGACGTTGAAAGTGCAATAACAGCTAGAAATGAGTGTTGAATGTCCGTGTGATAATAATCTTGACCGAATGGATCCGTAGCGATTATAAATAGAGTAAAAATGCTAATTGTTTTTTATTACTATGATTTTTAATGAAAGGCAAAATTGTTTGACAATGTGCTTAAAGAAATGTTGAAACACAATGCTAAAAAAAAGTAAGTCTCATATGAGAAGCAAAAAAAGTTACAATAAAGAATATAAAAAAAAAACGTCAAAATTCATAGGGTGACCATATTAAGTAAAAAAAGGAATGACCAGATACAACAATGAGCTTATCTCTGCTTTAGGGTCTGCAGGTTTTATTTTGCGAAAGTGGACTGCAAAGGCGGCAAGCACTTTAACCGGCCTACCTACAGAGCATCTCTTGCATGAGGACTTTTCAGAGTTAGAAGATGCAAGTTGCGCTAAAGCCTTAGAAATTCGTTGGAATGCCAGTTCAGACTTATTTTATTTTCCTGCTAAAAGTCTTGAGATTACAAGTGAGATACAAAACGTGAAGTGCTATCAATGATAGCATAACTATTCGATCCTGCAGGTAAGCTAGCACCTATAGTGGTGACAGCAAAAATTCTAATGCAGCGCTTCTATTTGGATGAGATAGATTGGGATGAACATCTCCCATATCACATTTTTTAATCTTGGCAAACCTTTTTGCTAGGTTATGAGAACATTAATTATTTTCGCATACCACTTTTTGTTGGGTTTTTGCCTTATTCCGACGTAGAGTTTCACGCCTTTTGCGATGCTTCTGAAAAGGCATACGCTGCATCAATATACATCCGTGTTAAGAAAAATTATTGTATCGTCAGTCATTTACTTTACGCAAAAACTGAAGTGGCTCCCGTCAAGACAATCTCACTACCTCGTCTTGAATTACATTGTGCAGCTATTCTCGCGGATAAGGTGACTAATAACTATACCACGTGGAAATCGAAAAGCAGCGATTGTATTGTTGGACGGATTTAACAATAGTGCTTGCTTGGCTTTGTAAGCCCCTATGTTCGTGGACCACCTTCGTTGCGTGGTATAGAGTCTCTAGAGTGGTAGAGAAGATCGGGATTCACAACTGGTTCCATGTAGATACACATGAAAACCCCGCAGATTTAGCGACGCGTGCAGTTACACCAAAAGAGATAACTGACAACGCTCTTTGGTGGCATCTTGGCTCACACTTGAACGATCTTCGAGGCAAATGAAAATGCAGTCTCCAGCTTTAGAAACGTCGCTTGAACGCAAGGCTGTGAAAGTGCACTTTGCATATTTTTCAAAATATGAAGATGTTTTAGAGCGGTTCTCTTCATTGAAAAGGGCGTTGAGAGTGTTAACTGAAGTGTTTCGTTTTCTGCATCGCACCCATCCACAGTATCGTGCAACCTTTTCGAAAACATCAACGTGTCTGGAAAGTGCAGAAATTAAGTTTGTCAAATCACGATTGGTGCTTTTGTGTCAAAAATTCGTATTTTTAAATGATTATCTGTTAAAAGCCAATCAACTGATTGGAACTAAGAGTACAATTTTAGCTTTTAGTCCGTTTCTGCACACAGACAAGATTTTGCGTGTTGGTGGACGGTTAGCCTCTTCCCCAATGCGCTCCCCTTGTGGAAGGTTTATGGGAAGCTGGAGTAAAAAGTTTTAAGGTCCATTTTAAAAAGACTGCCGGAAGTATGAAGTATACTTTCAAATAATTTACGCTTCTGAATCGAGTCATATCATGTCTTAATTCGAGGCCACTTTCCGACATTTCATTTCTTGGTTGGAGGCCCACTGCTGTCGCCAGTGAAGCCAGAAATAACTGATCAGCTTCTGACTATCATCAACCGCTGGCAGAAAGTCAAGGCGATGCATCAGCACTTTTGCCATCGATATAAAAATTAATACTTGAAAGAGATGGATCGGCGAGCGAAGTGGAAAACTCCTCAATTAGACTTTAAAATTAACGAATAAGTCGCTATCAAAGAAGATAATTTTCCCGCGAATGAATGGCGATTAGATCGTAAAAACATACGTCGGTAGCGATAATTGGGTCCGCGTGGCTGACGTCTGTACCGAGAGAGGTTCCATCACGAGGCCTATTGCGAAGCTTATCGCTATCTTTGCGAGCTAGCTCCGTCGCCATTTTTTCCTTACCTAACCCTTTATTTTCTTTTCTTTCTTTTTTCTCTTTTCCTTTCATTTCAGAATATCGACAACCAATATTATGCGTGATCTCTTGGAGGAAATATTTCTGCAGACTGACTCCGAGATGGCACCCAGCGAATCCGGAACGGTGCGAGAGAAGACACCCTGCTTTGAAGCCAGCCTACGAGCCGTCAGTCCAGCGCAAAGCTTACTTCCAAGCGTAGTCGCCGTAGCAACTCGCAGTGACACCCTCCCTAAGTGTCGCTTGTGCTTCATGGGGCACAATCTTGCATCGTGTCGACAGTTCTTAACCATGAGCATGGAGGAGCGGTTGCGAGCAGTACTGCTCCATTTTTACTGCTCTAACTGCCTCTCCGCTGTTCATGTGTGGAGGAACTGCCGGAGCGATGTAAGATGAAGTCACTGCTGTGACGATTATCACAGCCTGCTCCATTCCCGCCCACGGGTTCGAACTAATCGAGCCCGCTCCCTGAGATCGCATACCAGACGTTCCCGAAACCAGAAGCTCAGGAGCACGAAGTTCCAGCCTGCATCTGCAACTGAAGAGCCGAAAGCGTCAGGGGGTTGCGAGCCTCAGAGTTCCTCTTGGAAGGAACCGCAGTCGGCAGCTCGTGCGGCGTCGTCTAGGAACCATGTCTCAAAGCGGTCCCTTTCCAGGAAGAGACCGCAGTCGTATGACCCTCAAACGATTAACAAGGATCGGTCTTCAACGCGTCATTGCGTTGCTCCCTACGGCTGTTTTAAGTACGTGAGCACATGGTGGCCTCATGCAAGCACGTGCGATCTTGGACGCATGCCTTCCCCAATCTCGGATCGCAACCTCGTTAGGAAGTGGATGCTTTCAACGTTCGTGGTAGATTGACGGGAGGTGTGCACTAGGCCGGGTCGATTTGTGGGGAGGCAAAAAAATCGCCCATTGCTCAGTGAAAATCGTATTCTAGGGATCAAAATAAGAAACTTTGCCCGAGGAACTATACCTCTAAAACGAATTCTAATGCCCCAACTTTGGACTTTTGTCCCGTAGGGTCAAATTTTGAAAAATCCCTCTTTGACCCATTTGGAGTGCCCCAATCGAGTTCAAATGTATGACCGACCCCCACTAACTTTGGAAGGCCGATCCACCCATGCCAGTAGCACACCCCCTGGAACCCCTCTGGGGGTTCTCCATGCAAACATTTCAAAAAAATCACCATTTCAAATCAAAACCCTAACACGAACACAACGTGCGCATGGCTAAGCTCTAAGCTTGCTACTTTGTTTACGTTATGTGGATTTGGGTATTGTCTGTGTTAATGAACTCAAATTGTGTGAAGGACAAATATCTATGTGGTCAGCGGATAAGTATTATGATTCGTATGATAGGTGTGTTGAATGATCACAATATATTTCACAATTTCTCACTAAAAAAAAATATAGATAAATATATATATGAAAAATATTCATATACCACCAAAAAAGTCCTAGAAATTAAAAAAACCTCAGTTTCTATATACTACACCAACAGCACTCTGTTCGTTCATCTGAACATTTTTTAATACAAACACTTTCAACTTTTATTAATATTAAGAAATCAATGTTTTTGATACAACAAAGTTTGTTGTAATCTGAAAGCTTGAAATTTAATTTCTAAGGCCGCGTTCATAGTTTTTATGCAGAGCTGAGAGGTTTTGCTGAAAAATACTTTGTGTATAAACCAGTGACTGATAGCTTTGCCCAGAAAGCATTTCCCACCAAAGCACTTTAAAGTTCGCTTGTGCATATTCCATGTAAAAACAAAAACAGCTTTGGTGGAAAAAGCTTTCGAGGCCAAGCTGTCGATCGCTGGTATCAACATATGGAAAGTTTTTAGTGCAGGCTGACTCCGAGCATAAAGCTACTTTTTAAATGGTTCCACTACTCAACAGCCATTTTGCCCCAAGCACCTCAATATCTTTTTTAAAAAGACATTGGTCTGCTGATTCCAAAAATGGCAACTATTTTCAAATCGACGGAGTCGTTTTCGAGTAATTTGTAAATTCAATTTTGAAGTTATTTTAAAAAGGTGATCTTGCCCTAGCAGCTCTAGCATTTGATGCAATGGCCCGATTTTCATGATTCTTTTTTCATTATTTGGAAAAAACTTTTATTTTTTTTCATTCATACTTATAAATTTAATTGGACCGGTACCTTGGGCGTAAAAAACAAAATTGTACCTTGCACACCTGTAATTTTTTCGAAAAATGTTAAATAAATCGTTATTTAACTGTAATTTCCAATATGTTTTAAAATTATAATTTAAGTTTTTCCTTTTCTCATTGATAGATGAGGTATCTAAGCATAGTTTAAGAAAAATTTCGTATGAACCCAACAAAAAATGAATTTATTAGAATTATTTTAGTAAATTTTGTCAATATCATTAAATTTTGAATTTTTAAACATTTTTGAAAATCGGTTTTGGATTTATTCAGTCAAGTCTAGAATATAAAATACAACTTAGAAATTGTTTGCAGAATTGTGTGGACACATATTTTATCGAAATTATCGAGCTCTTTATCTGAAATATACTCGTTGTTTTCAGTTTCACTGTGTCAGTTTATTGAATAAGAACGGTTTATATATTGTTGAATTATGGAAAAGCTATACTAATTGCTTTATTATTTACTTTGAATAATAAAACTAAATCACTAAATAAAACTCAACTCACAGTTAATGAGAATTCGTGGAATAAAAAGAGATTAGTAAAGTTTATTTAGGATGCGTCCTTCGTTCAATTAGGATGCGTCCTTCGATTTCTGTAATTAGAAGAGCGAATGCATGCAACAAGCCTGTTCTTGTCTATACAAGCCAAGGTGTGCAAGGTCTATACAAGGAAATCGTTTAGCCATAGCAAACGGTGCTTCTTGTCATATAGCCAAGTAGGTAGTTAAGTTATACACATGGTGTGAACTGCGTGCTCTCCATGTCCTAGGTAGTTTTAAGAAATGCTATAAATAAAGAGTAAGTCGTAAAAATTACTCCGTCGGTGTTTGATATCGAGTGCTTAGATTTTCATCAGGGTTGCCAACTTTTGAAAAGCCCAGGCCCGGAGTTTTTTTTTATTTAATAATATTTTTATGGTCTGCTTGCTTTTAATTAAAAAATTAATTTTTTCTTTGGTTTTCTCATACATAGTCATGTTTAACAATCATGTTTGACAACAAATGTGACACAACACAACTTGCGTTTTCCCGTGAACTCGTTTTCCTTTAGCAACCAATCTTTGTAAAGGGTCCGACAAATAACTTTTTTGTTTTGAAAATTCTATTAAAAAATACTACTGGATATTTTCTCAAATTTCTTTTTTTATTTGAAAGTACAATACTTCCATTTAATAATGAAAAATAATTTCATTCAAATGGCTGCCTCGGCTGGCCTTGCAGTAGCCTACACGATCGGTCCAATTTTTAAGCACATTATCGATTGTGTGCAGCTGTATTTCACCAATGGCTTCACGAATATTGTCCTTTAAAGCGTCAATTGTCTCTGGCTAGTCGGCGTAACACTTATCTTTAAGGGCACCCCACAAATAATAGTCCAACGGTGACAAATCGCAGCTCTGAGGTGGCCAAACTACATCAGCTCTGCGGCTGATAATGCGATCTTCAAAAACAGGGCGCAAAACATCGAGTGTAGCTTCGGCTGTGTGGCACGTAGCGACGTCCTGTTGAAACCAAATGTTGCCAATATCCTCCTCTTCAATTTTTGAGAACAAAAATTCGTTCAACACTGCCCGATAACGATCGCCATTGACTGTAACGGCCACTCCTTGCTCATTTTCGAAGAAAAATGGCCCAATTATGCCTCTGGACCAAAATCCGCACCAAACAGTGACTCGTTTCGGATGCAGCGCCTTTTCAATGTATGCGTGCGGGTTTTCTGTGCCCCAAATGCGACAATTTTGCTTGTTTACATACCCGCCAAGATCAAAATGAGCTTCATCTGAAAAGATGATTTTTTTGGCAAAATCGGCATCATGATTTTCAAAGTAATGTCGCAATATTTCCCAGCGTTGTTCAAGCGTATACACAACCATATTCGTTCAGCGGAAGGATAAACTAATTATCTGTTAAATCAGACATGAGCTAAGTGTTACCATTCACGAAATAAGCACTAGTTGAAAAAAAAGTTAGATGGCGGACCCTTGTTTCAAATGAAAAAAGGGCGTTTTTGGCGGAATTACTCATTTTTACGGACCCTTTAGCGTGGTATCGAGAGCCAATCGTTGTTAAAAGATGTTAAGTTATGTTTCCTCTTGTGACTAGATTCCATTATGCTGTTCTCTAAAATAGTTTTGTATCAGTTAATACACAAAACACAAATTATTGACCGAACTTACATAAATTGAACTGCAAACATTAATTAAAAATTCAGCCGCAGACAAGGTTCATTTATAAGGTTGTGGCACTTGAGAGAAATGCACTCTTTTTCCCGCCTTTGCTCGAACTGTCATTGCGCTTTTCTTCGTTCTAAGCATTCATTTTCTTCATTTCTTTTCATCCATTCTGATAGTTCGACCGAGTTCGCTCTCAAGTGCCACAACCTTATAAATGAGCCTTGGCCGCAGAACTCAAAAGAAGAAGAAAAACAGAAACGAGTTCGTAAAGTTACCAAAAGAAAAGTAACGACTGGTTACGACGTTCCTTTAAAAACGAAGTTCAAGAAATAGAAAGAACGTCAAAGTTAAGTTAGCATTCATTAAGACAAATGGTTCAAACATTCACTAAAAAATGGCAAATCAACACTAATAAATAAGTTAAACAAATTTTTTTGTAAAAAAAACTTGATTTAAATATAGATAAGAGCGAAAGCCGGAGAAAATGTGCCAGGCCCGGAGTCCGGAGATCGGCCCTCAGGCCCGAAGTCTCCGGGCGAAAAGGTATGTGTTGGCAACCCTGATTTTCATACAAAGTTCGTTTATTTTGTAAGAAAACCAAAGTGCAATGCCGAAAATAGTGTGCAAGAAAAATTCGAACAAATTGTGATTGTATATTCAAACCAAAACGATTCGAATTATTACAGATGCATTAAAATCAGCTTATTTAAGTTATTTTGGATTTGCCATTCGACATCAAGACAAGGAGTAGGTACAGCACGTATGTTGGATATTTTTGGATAACTCTGCAAGCATGGGCTTCAGGGGGAAAACGAAAACTTAAATTCGGTGTGCCAATGTCCTGGAGAGAGTCAACTAATCATGAAACTGATTGCTACTTCTGTTTGACTAAGTTGATTGGAACCAAAGGCCGTCGTGTATGCATTGTCGAGTACGCCGATATCTCGTCGGTGACGGAACCAGTTCCATACTATGACAAGCTACCAGTGCCAAAATGTCCCGACTTAGAGAGGACCTTAGGAAACGAAGGAGACATTCAGAAGAATCGAGCAGCTCTAAAGTTTCGACTGTAAGTGAGCTCATCCCGAACGTACCACGCCTTATATCGCAAGCTCAACAAAGTGATTGGATACGTGACCTAAAATTGAGCAAACAAGATGCAGAGCTGCATGCATCTCGAATGAAGCAGTTCAACTTTTTAGCTCCAGGATTCATGGTAACTATTTACCGTAATCGTTTCGCAAAATATTACGCCAAGGATATCGGAATTCGTTACTGAGCTGATGTACATGGCCTTTACAGAACTCAGTCAGAGTTACGATCCGACTGAATGGCGCTTGTTCGTTGATGGAACAGTCTCAAGGCTGTTTTGATACGTAATGGCAACCATAAACCTTCGATTCCAATCGGTCACGCCGTGAAGATGAAAGAAACGTACACATCAATGGCAGCACTTTTGAAAAAAATCAATTATGAGCTTCATATGAGAGAATGCTCAAATTTAAAAGTGGTCGCTCTGGTCAAGATTTACAAAGAACTGCTGTTTTCTCTGCAAGTGGGACAGTCGCACGCGTCAACACCATTATGAACAGAAAAACTGGCCAGCTAAAGATGACCATATTATTGGTGAAAACAATATTTCGCAGCCACTATTGATACTGAAGGAGAACATTATTCTCCCGCCGCTGCACATAAAACTAGGTTTAATGAAAAATTTTGTAAAGGCCTTAAAAGACAATCCGAACGCAATGAGCTACCTGAAAATGCATTTCCAAGACTATCAGAAGCAAAAATAAAAGAAGGCATCTTTGTAGGACAACAAATAAGGAAGCTCCTTCATGACGAGGAATTTCCAAAATGTTTGTCGGAAGATGAAATTGCAGCATAAAAAGCATTCCAAGATGTTGTCAGCGGTTTCCTTGGAAATTGTAAAAGTCCTCATTACTAGCAAATTATTGAGAATTTGCTCGAAAAATATGAAAAAATTATTAAGTATGTACTATGATATATTACAATTCGTATCCCAGTTTTTTCCGGAAAACTTGGGCGCGGAGAGCGACGAGCACGGTGAGCGGTTCCACCAGGATATGATGGCAATCGAAAAGCGCTATCAAGGAAGGTGGGATATCGAGATGATGGGTAACTATTGCTGGTTTCTCATATAAGAAGATCTTACTGACTCGCGTTGAAGAAACAATATTTTTCCTATTTATTTCTAAATTTTAACATACATTGCAATCTTATCTGAACAGTAAAAACTGTATCGAATTGTATCGTATAGAGATAAGAACAATAAAAGTGGGTTCTTAAAATATTTGTCCCACTGTTAAGAAGGTGCTTTTGTTTTATTTAATAGCAAAAAGGTTCTTCTATTGATGAGCTAGGTAATGGTCCCAAGCCAATTTTCACGAATAAATGTCAAAATATAAAACAAATACGAGAATTGACTTAAATATTTTTGATAAAATATGTGTCCACACAACTCTGCAAACAATTTCTAAGTTGTATTTTATATTCTAGACTTGACTGAATAAATCCAAAACCGATTTTCAAAAATGTTTAAAAATTCAAAACTTAATGATATTGACAAAATTTGCAAAAATAATTCTTAAAAATTCATTTTTTGTTGGATTTATACGAAATTTATGTTTGACTGTGCTTAGATACCTCATCTATCAATAAGAAAAGAAAAAACTTAAAAAATAGTTTTGGAACATATTGGAAATTACAGTTAAATAACGATTTATCTAACATTTTTCGAAAAAATTACAGGTGTGCAAGGTGCAATTTTTCTTTTAACGCCCAAGATACCGGTCCGATTAAATTCATATGTATGAAAGAAAAAAAGGAAAAAGTCCTAGAGCTGCTATGGAAAGATCACCTTTTTGAAAAAACTGCAAAAATTAAATTTACAAATTACTCGAAAACGGCTTCTTCGATTTGAAAATAGTTGCCATTTTTGGAATCAGCGGGCCAGAATCCTTTAGAAAAAGTTATTGAGTTGCTTGGAGCAAACTTTTTTCCATTTTGTTGAGTAGTGTTCTCAGAGCTTATATCTCCATCTCGCTTGCTCACACAAGCTGAAAACGTGCACTAAACATACCAATCAGCCAAGAATTATATATTCAAGATTCCGCCATGCGCACGTCCACTCTCTTTGTGAACACGTGCATGTGACGTCAGAAGTGAAAGAGAAGAGAGTGTCAAACTGGCTGAAAAAACGTAGTAAAAAATTTTTTATAAGGTTATTCGATTTAAAAATCTTCTCATTTTATTAAAAAATCTTGATTTTTTTTAATGAATTAAGACGAGATCCGGCTGCAAGTTTACTACGTTAATCGAAATCAAATTTTTATGCATATATATGTATAGGAGAATTCATTTTTGATAGATTGCTAATCAAAATGTGGCTGCTAGTATTTTTAATTTAAATAATATCAACTGATTTTTCGGACGAAATTACACTCATCTGTTTTTCAAAAAATATGTATAGAACTTAAAAAATTAGGGTTGCCTTAGCGCAACTGGCCGCAACCTCCAGTCAGCCCAGTGTAAACAGGAATGGTTTCGAGACATTTATACGTTCATAACGTATTTTGATTTATCATATATTAAATGAGAGCTAATTTTTTTTATGCATGGTGGAATAGGGTTGCCTGTTAAAGTAGCCGCAAATATGGGTTGCCTGCTGTTAAAGAGAGATTAGAATGAAAAATAGTTTGCGTGCTATATCGAACAGTAAGCAGTGGGAACGACTTTATAATGCCTAAAAAAATTTAATTAATAACTTATTTTTAGTGGTTTTTAAAATTACTTAAATACAACAAAAAATTTATTCTTAAGTGAAAAACTTAGTCGTCTTTTCTTTATTAAAAAAAAATTGGTATTTATAAAAAATGAAAACTTCAATTATTGTTATTATTATTATTTTTATGTGCCTTTATTATATTAATACACTAAGAACTTAGTTCTTTTAAAGTACAAAGCTTAATGACAAATAGTTTTGAATACAATGATTAATTTATAATTTAACTTAAACTAAGAAATAACTAAAAATAACAAATAACATTATATTAATACATAAAGCAAGAAAAAGATTGGAAAAGAAAGATAGAGAAAAAGACGGAGATAGAGCGCAAAGAGAGAACAGACTTTTTGCTAAGAAATAGGCGACGAAAAATGCCTTAGAATAGCATGTTTGAAAATCGTTTTTGACTGTATCAATTTTAATTGACTTGGTAATGAATTCCATAAACGAACGGCATTAACAAAAAATAGTCTTGTAGAGTTAAGGTAGTTAAAACTTGGTAGAATTAGCGTTTGGCTTCTTTGCGATCGACTAAATTGCAGTTTTTCAAACAGATAAAAAGGTGTTTTAAAATGTATTAGTTTATGTAGAAAAATACAATTTCTGATATTTGAATAACTTACTATGTCACACCCAAGTATACAATTTCTTAAATCAGCTAAATGATCGAATCTACGTAAGCCATAGACATAACGTGTGACATTGTGTAAACGAAAATTATATTTTATAAGCAGGTGATGTTTGGGAAAATATTAGATTTCTTATTATTTTTTACAATAGGTTACAAATTAACTAATAATTAAGAAACACGACAAATAAAACTTGTATGATATTTTCGTGCCATTTATTGCACATCCTATTGATCACTGCTCTCACTTTCACCGCAGCTATGGCTTTCATCGCTACCAATATTATCATTATCGTCATTATCAAAAATATTGTTCGTGGAACTACATAGCACACTCTTAACTTGCATTGGCGTTGAGTCTCCTAAGAAACACGTTGGTTTTAGAAAACCATCTAGAATCCAGCCATTATTTTACGCGCTAAACTTAATACATTCGGCTCAGTTGCATTTAACCACATTGAATTAACACAGATTGTCCGCAATCGAGTCATTGGATTTTTGGGCAATGTTTTTGTTACTTCAAGGGTCGCTTCTGATTGTGGAAATGCAACATAATTTCATCTTTTACAAACTTTTTTTTCAACGTGCTCACAAAAAAGGCAAAGTGACTTTTTGGTTTTGGTTGCTGATGAAATAACTGGCTGAGATGCTGAAGCAGATGACAAACTGTTGGATGACTGGTAATGATCATCTTCCTCAGAGGACGTGGTAATAGGCTGCTCTTTTAGAAAGTGCAGCTGTTTGATGGTAGAATGTAGCTGTACTTGCTTATTTCTGCAATGTAAATTTTAATGCATTCAAAAGAAAACGTATTGGAAGTTTGATTACTTTTTTATATAAACATATTGCTGCTGTATATACTTACAAGATCACAACTCATAGAAGAAGTACTTTGTTCATGAAGATCCGAAGGGAGGCTTACAACCTGTAAATTACAAGAAATACAGCGTTAAAGCTAAAGGCTCCTTTTTCATTCAACAATATAATAACTACGAAATTTCCTTCGTATTAACCCTCTCATGCCCGCATTATAATAGGTGGAGCTACAAATTTTTTTAAGGCAGATATGAATTAGTCTTTACTCAAATATAAACTGAAAAAATTTTCATATTCCTTGGTGCCCGGATTCGTTAGTTACCGGATGTTGCTTATTTGCAAAGTTGGGCAGTTATTGGACAAACTAAACACTCTTCTTTGGTTTTTTTTATAGCTCTCTTATTTTTATGTATTTATTTGTGCACTTGGTTTTACATGTAAGCAATAAGTTTAATGTTTTTAAGTACTTTTGTATAAACACTGTTTTTTCGAAACGATCCTGATCATTATTTCGACTCTACGGAGAACAGCTACTAAGTGAACACGTTGAAAGCTTTAAATAGAACAAATAACTGAAAGCTTGCACTGCACAACACACAAGGCTATATGAAGCAAAAACCACTGAAAAAGCATGAACATTACGAAACATAGAGCCCTATAAGTACAATGTTGCCTATAGGCATGAGCATTGGGCATGAAAGGGTTAAGGTGGCGATATATAGCTTATATAGTAACTAAAAACTCAATTAATCTAAAGTTAAAAAAAATTTAACTTACTGTTTGAGTTTTAAAAAAATTTTTTATTCCCGTTTATCTCTTTGTTTTAAAACTGTAATTTTTTTAAAACATTTCGTATGATATCCGAAAACGTCTAAAGACTTCATTGTTAATAAAATGTCATGATGCATGTATTACGACGAAATAATAACATTAATTCTCACTTTTTAAATAATGTAGGATTAAACTTTAGGACATTATTTGTATTATGACACAGAAAACACTTAATTTTTTGTAATATAAGCATCTCTTCACGAAGAATAAAATATATTTGACACAAAACAATAGCGAAGGATACTATTATGTTTAAAAACTTGTTTATATCAATCAAGTTAATTTTTCATTCATTTCTCATGTAATCTATCTTTAACAGCAGGCAACTCATATTTGCGGCCACTTTAACAGGTAACCCTATTCCACCATGCATAAAAAAAATTAGCTTTAATTTAATATATGATTAATCAAAATACGTTATGAACGTATAAATGTCCCGAAACCATTCCTGTTTACACCGGTCTGCCTGGTCCTAGGACTACGCGGCATACTGTAAACAACTCGAAGAAGCAGCCCGTCTGGGTCTCCAAACTTCGAAAGAATCTGGGAGGCTGGCATTAAAAGTATGAAGCATTATTTAAAGCGAGTTGTTAGCGAGGCAGCGCTAACCTTCAAAGAGTTCTATACCGTTTTAAAACAGATTGAGGCAGCAATGAACTCGAGGCCTCTGACTGCCATATCAGATGATCCAAGTGATTTGGCGGAGCTGACTCCGGGTCATTTTTTTGTTGGCGGCCCTCTCACCGCCGCACCGGAACCTACGCTACTTGATCTTAAAACAAGTCGACTTAATAAATGTAAGCAGCTCCAGCAGATGCAACAAAACTTTTGGAGACGAAGAAGCTGTTAATATTTGCTAGAATTATAGGTGCGACGAAAGTGGAACCAACCTCAAAACAACTTAAAGGTCAACAATTTGGTTTTAGTACGGGACGAGCGTGCACCTGCACCCCAATGGTTGATGAGAAGAATCATAGAGGTCCACCCAGGAGCTGATGGTATCGTGAGAGTTGCCACTGTTTGCACACAATCCTCAACGCTCAAAAAAGCTATTTCAAAACTAGCTGTTTTACCGCTTCAGGATGACTGAGGCTCATAAGGTGGGCGGCCATAGCCGTGATCGAATCATATGTCGTCGCACTGCTTGGACGAGGTGGGTGGAATGTTAAAAACTCTGTTTATAGTATCTTTAAAATAATGCTTATAAAGTTACTTTTGGCCCATCTGGCAACACTACTTAAATATTAATAACTTTGACATTTCCCTTTGCAGTTGTTTTCATATATATATTATTTTTTACAGTTTTGTAGCGAGCAGTCGAATTCTTGTAAAATGAAATTAAGCAATTAATAAATTAATCTTTTAATATAATCAAACGTCGTATTTTAATTCCTCCCCACAATTCCGTGACCCATTCACAAAAAAATAGCTATGTTGCTCGATTTATTTTGAGAGCAGTTGGACTGTTTCTTTGTCTGTATTTCGTTTATTTCCCAATAAGCCAATCAGATTCATTTGCTTAGTTTCGTTTGTTGTGTACAGTAAACGAAAATAAACCGAACGATATTTTGTGCCTCACATGGCATGAATTTTCGTTCGGCTGCATATAAGTGTATGGATACGAACATAAATATTATTATTCTGTATCGTTCGACAGCATGGCATACAATACATTATATTTATGTTTGCATACTCACTACTCAACACATGCGGCATACGATGTTTTCACGTAGGCTATTCTCTCTCATTTTGTGTCTCAGAATCAGTGTTGCCAACACTTTTTCATATGTACAAAATTATATAAATCATGTACAAAATGTATTTTAAACCCACTCTTAGATATTTAACTCTATTACTGCAAAAATTCCCTCAATTTTCCAAAATTGTCAAAGTCATGAAAAACTTCCTTGTTTTAAGTCTTTTAAATAAACATCTATCTTATCATAAGAGGTGCAGTACGCAAATGCAATTTTATTTTGTTTCTATGCTCTCTTCACAATGTTCATTCCACTTTTTATTAACCTCTCAGTTTTATGTTATTACACATAAATTTTTTTATTTTGGTAAAATCAAAATTTAGATTTGCAAAGATTTGTTCGATTGTTTGTTTTAAAAAAGCGACACACTTTAAAATAACCATTGAAATATTCACTTTTTTAAAAACAAGTGCAACTTCGGCTAAGTTACAGCATTATAAGTGCGCAAAGGTACGAAAACCGGTTTTTTAACAGTAAGTCAAGATTTTGGGGGTGTTTCGCAAAATTTCTGGTATGCAGTCTTGTTATACTCAACAAGACCTACAATAAAAATGGTAACACTTCCCAGGGATTTTGGACTGTCGCACCGTGTTATTCATACTAAAACAAGAGCGCCCTACAAATTTATGCTACCTACAAAACTGGTTGTTGTATGTGCTGTTTTTGTGTGGATGTAATTTCACATATAGTATGAAGTAGGCTGCGCAGTATATTTTCATTTCTGCGCACTTATGGCAGGATCTTTTATACATTGTTCTTGCCAATAAGCTCAAGAAGCTACTTTGTGAAGGGTTGAATAAGCGTTTACTATGATAAAAAAAAGCTCAACAAAGCTGCTTTATGAATCAGCTTCAGATAAAGCGTCCACTATGAACGCGGCCGTAGAAATGACATTTCAAGCTTTCAAAATACAACAAGATTTGTTGTATCAAAAACATTGATTTCTTAATATAAAAAAAATTTGAAAGTTTTTATATTAAAAATATTCAGGCGTACGAACTGAGTGTTGTTGGCGTAGTACTATTAAAATGGAAATTAATTTTTTTTTTTGGTATGTTTTAAAACAACTTTTTTTAGCACATTCCACAAGGGTGTGCTTGCTCTTCTTTATTTTCACCTGCTATAAATTTAATTTCAGAAAAGAGAACAATAATTGGCAAAACTTCTGCAACAGTTAACTAAATGATGTTCTTACACTCAAAAATTTCTAAAAAGTACATTATCTTAGAATTACAAAAAGATGTCATAACGAATATTTATTTTAAGCATTAGCGGTTAATCGACTAAATATATCCAAAAATTTATTTTAGAATCTATTTAAAAATTGGCCTTGCCCAGATAAGATCCCTTTTTCCTGTGGACGATTACATATAATAATTTTACTCAAATATGTATAATTAATTTCGTTTTATTTTGTTAATTTTGTTTATTATTTTAAATGTTTTTATTATATATTGTTGAAATTGTAATATTTAAATTATTTTATAACAAATATATTTATTTTTGTAGAAAATAATAAATATATCCAAAAAATTATCCGAAACACTCTTAGTATTGTACCGATTATTTCGATTCTTTCGAATATAGCTACACCTGCTTGTTTGACCGAAGTTCTCGTTTTACTTGTTTTCATTTTACTCTGTACTCTTTTTATGTTATATAGTCGTTTTACTCTATATTCGTTTCACTCTATAATTGCTTTACTTTTTATTCGTTCTACTCTTTCCAAATTTCCAAATTCCAAATTCCAGAACAACAAACAAATATCCTGCTAATACATATCCGTGCAGCTTTTTAGTCTACCTTACAGTTTTGGCAGCCCACTTTATTACAAGCTTTAAAATGGTTCAAAATTGATTACTGCCAACAAATATAGGGCCCTATTTTTTACTATGACTTTAAGTCAAAAATTTGACTTCATGCTGATTGATCAGCTTCCTGAATAATAATTTTTCCGATTAATAGAAATTTGTTTTTCTCAGAAAATTAATAATTTTGAACAAACTTATTTGAAATGTTTGTTTGAATTTAAAATAAATAAAAAAACACGTCAAGAACAATAAAACAATTTTTAAAATGGTGCACCAACAAATTATAGAGAATTTTACTTACACGGCAGCAAATTTCGCAGCCAGGTGTAAATTGTGTGGTAAAAGGCTGCAATAACTCTTTATTGTACATGTACATTCGCTGTTGAATAAGCACTTTATTATACAAATATTAAATAATGCAGATTTCAAATAATCAAATTTCGATTACCTGATCGAATACCTGATTAATCAAACAATTACTCAAATGATTATTCGGAATTATGATAATCAGCGGGTTGATTAACCAGAGAAACTGATTAATCCTTTAATCAGTTAATCTCAAATTTGATTAATAAAAAATTATTTACTCGATTAATCGCACGGCCCTAATTTCATCAGATTCTTGTAATGTTATCTGTCCAAATTTTATTTACCATTAGGAATAAAGTTTATTTACCTCTATTGAGAGAATCTTGCTCGGGATCGCTTTCGGGGCTTGGACGATTGGCGGCTTTAGTTGTTAATGTGGTTGTAGTGTTAGCAGTTCTGAAATCGTTTGTGAGTTTGCTTTTTCCATCATAATTTTGACAATTTAATCTATCAGATTTGGGAATCAAGTCATTATTTCTAACGGTCTAAAAAGAAAATGTTTCATTGGTAACCGTGAAATATGCTAACCAAACAACGAAGATATGTAAGCACTCATCTTACACTGGAATAAGCAGTTTTGAATAACCTCTTAATTTATCTTACCTTAGTAAACTCCAATGGATACATCATTACCGGCTCACCTCGACTTATCTCAATCAAGTAAGGCGACATAATTTTCGCTTTTGAACGTTTTCTTGGATCATAAACTTCATCAAGAATCAAAAACTTTTCACATTTTTCAACATGAAAACTAGGATTGACTCGAATGTTAACCATTAATTGTTGCTCACATGGATAATGAGGCTTCTGTTGTTGGCTGTTTGCCAGTTCCCTCGGACATTCCAATAAAACAGCGCTAACTATGGGCGATGATTCTGAAGGTTCGTTTCTCGAACTCTCAGGCGTCTGTTGAGATGCGCGTACCACATTATGAAGGCCACATGTATTTGAAATATAAACACTAATGATGAGAACAACATAAATGACACCAATTGACATTACTTTAAATTAAGAAACAATTACGATAACAAAATAATAAATTTATAGATGTTGACATTGTAAAATTTATTGAAATTAAAAAACGGGCACTCTTTATTGAAATAAAATGTGATCAAGTGACTACACCGTGTAACTTAAACAAAATCGACAAATGTGATCTTGACGTAGACTTTATTCTGATAAATATCTATGATATAAAGGTATCAGTGGCGAATCTAGAAACTGCTTTTTGGGGGAAATTAAATGACCAGGATAGAAATCATTAATCTCACATAAGAACAGTTAAAAATTTGCCAAATATGCGGTAATCAATCCTACATTAATATTGTAATTCAAATTTTGAGTTTTTGACATCAGCTCGAGTTAAGAAGTTACATATACTGAAAACTTTGAAAAACCGATCACCTTTAAGGAAGGATGGAGTCAAACCAGTCGAATACAGAGCATATGGGCAGAAACTTCGACTGTCACGATAAATCATACGCATATGGGCATTTCCACAGAAAAGTCTACCGTGACCAAAATATTAAAACTTCTCAAAAACTTTTTATTTGATGATATTATCTAAGAGAAACATTTTAATCTTATAAATTTAAGCAATCGTCTGTACTGTTTCACAAATGTAGTTTTTCTTTTTAGTAAACATGGAAGGCACTAACTAAAGATAATGAAAAAATAGTTGAAGCAAGGAAGGGAAAATATATTAAATTTGCTTTTTAATTACTTAATTACATAATTACTTAACTACCTAATTACTTAATTACCCAAGTAAGCTACAATGGAAATTTAAGTAACGTAACGCCAGATCAAAAAGCCTAATAAAAAAACAGAGATGATTTTTAAATTTGATCATTTGGAAAATAAACTTATGTTATTTTAAGTCCTTTTAAAAAAAGTTGTGTACAAAAAGTCTTGCCCAATTCAAAGAGTTTTGCTAATTTTGTAAGCCAAGTCTAAAATGACTTCCATTTTTGTAACGTAACGCCGGCACATATTTTTGCTTATATCTTTAAATTCATAGGGTCGATTGTTGTCATTGTATTAACTAAATATAGTGCTGCTTAATTACTACGCAAATATAAAAAAGACTTTTTAAAAATTAGGAATTTTCATTCTTTTTTTTAAACTTCTTCGTATAAATCGTCCGTAACGAAAGTTTGGAAATGCCCATATTGTTTCTCACATACCGATACAGTAAGCAAAAACTAGCTATATCTGATTTTCATATGATAACGCTAAGGCCCGGTTTCACAATCAATACTTAAGTTATACTTAAGATTTACTAATTAGTTTTTGCTGATTAATTTAATTATTTTGCAAAATATAATCAGTTGTTGACTGTCGATGACTTTAGTATTACTGAAATCACGTAGTTTCACGCAGCTTAAGTAGAACTTAAGTATGGCCGATAAAACGAATTTTCAGATCTTATACTTAAGTACAACTTAAGTACTGATTGTGAAACCGGGCCTTACTAAGGCAAAACTTTAAAAAGACTTACACATTATGGAGCCCATGGTCGTCCGCAGGGGGTGCAAGTTCCTTCCCCCTTAGGCAGTGAACATTTTTTATATATCTTCATATTAAATAAAAAAAGCCGTTAGTTTAAATTAAAAGAATTTTAAGAGAGAAGCAAACATTTTTCTAAATTGTAAGTTGCGCTTAAGCTTAGGGCTTTGAGAACTATTTTAATAAAAACGTCGTTTTTAGTTGTAGAAGTGTAAAATTTTCCGAAACACGTATTTTGATAAGGTGCATCATAATCAATAAAAAAGTCTATATTGAATTTTTTGTAACTTACGGCTTTTTCAATTTTATATGACGATATGTTCATTATGAATCTATATATATAAAAATGGTGTAAAAAATGTATAGTAAAACATCAATTGAGAATGGCTGGGCCGATTTGTCTAAAATTTTTTTTCAGTTGTTTATAATTGCCAGGAGAAGGTTTTTACGAAGGAAAATTTTGGAAAAACCCTCCGGGAAAGTCCGATAGGTGGCGTTGGGGTGGACTTATATCGAAAATTTGAATTTATGGACCAATTTAACTGAAATTCAGAATGTATGTTTGTTTAATCATAAGAAAATAATTTGTGTATAAATGGACCCGATAGGTGGCGCTGGGGTGGACTTATATCGAAAATTTGAATTTATGGACCAATTTAACTGAAATTCAGAATGTATGTTTGTTTAATCATAAGAAAATAATTTGTGTATAAATGGACCCGATAGGTGGCGCTGGGGTGGACTTATATCGAAAATTTGAATTTATGGACCAATTTAACTGAAATTCAGAATGTATGTTTGTTTAATCATAAGAAAAAAATTTGTGTATAAATGGACACGGTAGGTGGCGCTGGGGTGGACTTATTTCGAAAATTCAATGGCGTGAAAAGTGATTTTGGTATTGCCACAATTTTGAAATGCAATCCTGGTACGAGGGGGGTAGCGAAGCACACCGGGTTCAGCTAGTTTAATATATTTTGAAGAAAGTACAAAAGTACTTTTTTTAAGGTTAATTACATGGTGTAAGAAAACAGTGTGAACACGATTTTTGATTTTTGTTGTAAAAATCCAACACTTGAGTTGTCAAACCATGCAAAATCAACTTTTCTGTCTCTTTCACTCATTCACAAGTTTGACAGCTTTAGCAAACGAAGTCGACGTCGCTTTCACCTGGTTTCTTGCACCATGGTTAATCATAAATAAAGCTGAGCTAAAACATTCATTGTTAAATAGTATGTTGTACCCGTTGCTGTAAGGCCGTGTTCATATTACGCGTTTTTGACACTGCTTTTCGTAAACGCGGCTGAAAAATACTGATTTTTGTATGTATTTAAATCAGAGCTGGGCGCCCCATGGCTCACTAAGCGCTCTCTGAGCGTAACTTTTCACATGTACACAAAGCTCACAACAGAGAAGAATGAATATAATTCAGTCATTCGCTGACGGTCAAAGATAACAAGATAGGAAACTTAGAAAACATAACCCTGAGTGGCACTCTTGTTCTTAATCGGCCGCAAGCTCACAAAGAAATCAATTGGCAACCCCTGAAATGAATGCATATAATCTGTTTGTTGGTATATAAATACTTAAATTAGGTTGCAATAAGATGTTTGCAACCAAAACTGATTATTAAGTCCCTTTATTTTGGTCTATATATGATTTTAAAGTTTGGCAATTTCTTCAGTTGTTGTATTTGTCAACATTTTTGAAAAATTTGCTTTTACTCAAACCCCCGCTATTCATGGTGAGATTTAAAAATGGAACGATCTTCTTCTTTTTCTTCTTTTTTCTGCTGGAACTTCGTTTGCAAACAAGAAAAATAATGTATGGATTGAGTTTTTTAACATTTTAATCTTTAAGTTGTGATAAAGGAATACGTTGAACATTCAAATAATTACATGCATGCTCTTATTTTATTATATATCGCCAAACAAATTTTGACAATTTTCAAACTTGTTATATTTGTCAGTGGCTTGTTATTTTCACCACTGCGGCATTTTATTTTCAGAGTTGTCAGCTATCATTGTTTTATTAATAATTTTTTTCATAAATTTCGCAACAGTATTTAATTAAGATGTATCTGGTTAAATAGCTCTTCATGAGTATAATTTATAATAATTATAACTTCGCATCTCGAAAGTCTAAAGGAACTAAATATTGCATATTAAATAAGTTTAAAAATATTCCAACATCATCTTTAATATGGTAGTTTTAAAGTCACTGTTAACAGTTTTATATGTTCGGACGGTACGTGTCGGACGTTACACATTTTTCTATTGTAGTTTAATTGGGTAATTAAGTAATTAGGTAGTTCAGTAATTATGTAATTAAGTAATTAAAAACAAATTTTATATAATTTTTCTTCCTTGCCTCAACCATTTTAAAAATATATTTAGCCAATACCTTTCATTCTTACTAAAACAAAAAAGTTAAAGAAAAATTTAATAAACCTTTACGAAAAATAAAATCTACAGCTGCGAACTTGTCTTGTTTTAGCGGAGCTGTAATCGTGAAATGTCAAAATGTCTATGCTTTATGTAAAAAAAAGTTAACGAAAAATTTACTTAAACATTTACTAAACATTTACGAAGAAGAAAATCTATGTAAATTTCTGAAACAGTGATTGCTTTAATTAATAACATCAAAATGTTTCTCTAAGATAATATTATAAAATAATAAGTTTTTAATTAGTTATAATGTTTTGATCACGAAACCATTATTGATAAATTATTTGCGTAAAATATTAAGTTGGCAGTCATGCAACTACTTAAAATTATATATTATTTAAGTTATGCTTAATGTTATCAAATGTTTTACAACATAAGTGTTTAAAATGAGTAAAAAAAATTAAGGCATAATTTTACTTTGCATCCCAAGCATATATATGTTTTTAAGATAAACTTCTTTAGCACCAGGTATGCCAACCAGGATTTTCCCGATTTGCGGGAATTCGAATAAAATGCTAAGCAAAGGTAAATAGATAAAGGTAAAGGATAGTCTGCCAGATAAAGGAACCACCAGAGAGTATAAATTATAGAGGGGTGTCAGTTCGAGGTTCACTCAAGTTTCGTTGTACAAGCGTTCGTAAAATAGAAAAACAAAACAAAAATAATTGTGCTTTTGCCTCAGTAGATGTTCCATGCTCACCTATAAAAAAGTATAGGCAGCGTCAAAACGAACGCTGAGGCAAAGCATAATTATTTTTGTTTTGTTTTTCTATTCTCCGGACGCTTGTATAACGAAACTTGAGTGAAACGGCATTCGAAGTCGAACTGGGACCTCTATATAATTTATACTATCTGGAACCACCGCTAAGCATGTACACAAACCAATTTGGAAATACATTTTCAACGTTGCAGTAGCTGTTGATTTTTTTGGCATCATTGGCTGAGTTCACAAGAGAAGCAAATGATCACCACTTTGTCTTGTTATCTTTTACTTCCTTTGACTGAATGATTCAGTTCTTATGCCCTGGATATGCTAGGCAAACATGTTTGGTGAACTGATTTTGTTGTTAGTGTTTTACGAATGAAATGAGAAATGAAATTTTTCTCCTGCTCATTTTTTCGCTCTCACGCATAACATTTTTGTTTGCTGTTTGAAACAGCAAACATGCCAAACATTTTTTTTTTGTAACTGAATTTTATATTCTTTCAACAAACATAGCATAACCAGGAAAGGAATATTTGATAAAAGAAGAAAGTGAACAAAATTAAATAGCAAACATGTTTGCCTAGCATAACCAGGGCGTTAGCATCATCAAACATTTTGATTACGTTCGAAGTTAATTTTCGATCTTACAGAGAGTTAATTTTTTATCAGGAAAACAAAAACAAATTTGGATTCATTCAAGCAATTGTTTCTTGTATGAACTCAAACATTGAGACCAAAATACATAACAAAAAAGGAATAAGAAATTAGTTTGAGCCATAAAGTAAGTTAATATAAACAATTTCGAAATGTTTACACAGTCTACTTATATATAATGTTATGTGGGACATTTTTTTTAAATAGGTCAACAGAAAGTTCGACCAAACCGAGCTGACATCAAATAGAAACGCTTTATTGAAGTGTTACATACAAATGTTGAGCAACTAAAATTAAAAAAAGTTTACAGAAAAGAGAAAAATATAACATAACAAAATAAAGATGAATATATTTAAACATTTTGATTTGGTGGCTAAACTGACCGCGACATTACTTAATCGATATCTCATGTTGTTTTTTTTTTTTCAATTTAAAAATTAGCCTAAAAAAGAAAAGTTGGCAACACTACGATTTATTTCATTCATAAATTAACACAGCTGCCATTGTTAACACTATCACTCCATGCAATAATTTTGCACTTTTCGGAAGAAAATAATGTGTTTTTTTATATATGGAATTGTATTTAACATGAAGTAAAGCTTTTTACATATTTTTATTTTCGTTTTGAAGCCAATCAAAAACAAACGTGTTAGAAAAGCCAAGTAACGTAATTAGCAACTGACTTATTCACCTCACTATTTTAGCAAATTGACAGTTGAGCTAAAACATATTCAGATAAGGGCTAAGAAATTCGTGGTGAACGAATTTTTCTCGTACGTGTGTTTTACTTCACCACTTTTCGGGTTCCCCACGGAAGTTTCCTATCTTGTTATCTTTGCTGACGGTGATGCTGTGAGGACCTATGTCCAGCGTTGCCATAATCACAGTTTTAACTGTAAATTACAGTTTTTAAAACAGGCTTGCAGTTTTTTAAAATGACTCGTAGTGCAAATTACAGTTTTTTATTACAGTTTTTCAAATTTCAGATTTGAAAAAGAAAATAATAATTAACTTACAAAATACCACAATCTGAGAAAATCGACTTAAGAGCACATTGCGTAAAATTTTACATTAGCTATGTAATAAACAATTAATTAAATTTTAATTTGAAAATACATTTTTATAAGATGTGGAACTAAAATAAGATTCTGTCTCCAACTAAGTTTTATATACTTATCACCCATTTATATCGCAGTTGAGTCGATATTTGGCAAATGCATTGTTGAATAGCAAGAAGTTTATAATGAATGATGAGAATTACGTCAAATTAAATTTAGTGATTTTAATTTAAATGCTGTGTTTCGATAATCCATTTTGAAAATAAAAAAACGATGGCACTGAAGGATTTCCTCTTTTAAGGAAAACTGTTTCTGCTGCTTAATGCATTCCAATAGCCACAGCAAATGTAGATAGAATATTTTCCATAACTAATATTAATAAAATAAAAATTAGAAATAAATCAGTAAACTCCCGCATTTTTTGGTATTCTAAGAACAAAAGTTCTCTTAAAAAATAATGCATAAAATTGTATTCAATATGATAAATCAAACTAAATGTACAACAAAATTGACAAGTCAATTTACAAAAATTATTGAAATCAAATTTTAAAAACAAAAAAAATGTGATTTTTTCAAAAGCATGGTGTAATTATAATAAAGTGTTCTCACTCGCAATGTCAGAGAAAAAACTAGTAAGGAATTATCTTCGACTGTGCCGAAGTTAAAATACCCCCACGGCCGAATTAGAGTATATATAAAGTCTTAAGCAAACTGTTAAATATATTTAAAGAGATTTTCCCGTTTTGGTTAAGTCACTTTGTATGGGAGGTAGGTGTGGTTATAATCTGATTTTTACAAATTTAATACTCAAAATAAATATTAAATATTTAAGACACTGTGCGAAATTTGAAGTCATTAAATTGATTTTTGTGGAATTTAAAGAGATTTTCCCGTTTTGGTTAAGTCACTTTGTATGGTAGGTAGGTGTGGTTATCATCTAATTTTTACAAATTTAATACCCATAATAAATATTAAATATTTAAGACACTGTGCGAAATTTGAAGTCATTAAATTGATTTTTGTGGAATTTAAAGAGATCTTACCATTTTGGTTAAGTCACTTTGTATGGGAGGTAGGCGTGGTTTTCATCTGATTTTGCTCAGATTCGAACTTGACCTCCATTTTTGTATAAAAAGCTTATATTTTGAATTTCGTAATGATAGCTCAAAAATTACGGCTACTATCGTAAACACAGACGGACAGACGGACATGGCTAAATCGACTCAGGGGGTGATGCTGATCAGAAATATATATACTTTTCTATACCGGCCACGCCTCCTTATCGGCGTTACAAACGAAGTGACAAAATGAATATACCCCCATTACGTTTTTTAAACGTGGGGGTATAAAAATAGGATGCCTTATTTTGGCATTTCATTTGAAATTTTTTATATGAAACCCTTTCAATTGTCAAAATAAGGCAGCATGTCACAGAAAAATACTGAAAAATGTCGGAAGATTACAACTCCTAAAGTACAAATGTTATTTAAAGTTTTTTTGTAACTGCTTATGTTATTTTTTATGTTTTTGTTAATTAACTCTTTTTATTATTTTCATTTTAATAAATAAATAAATACCAATCAAATAAAATTTGCTTTTTTTAGAGTTACAGTTTTTCTGTTGGAAATGCAGTTTTTTGTTTTGCAATCTACAGTTTTTTTTTAAACGTCTCGGCAACGCTGCCTATGTCGCAAATTTTATGTACACTCTTAAAAAACTAACTGATTTGCACATTCATAATACTTGTGCATATATTTTTTATTTCGTAGAATTTGATATTATCCGTATAAGGTTATTTGAATTATTAATTTATATCATTTGTATTAATTTTCTGACGATTAATTTTTTGAGTTTTCGATTATAATTTTAATTATTCTTATATAAAGGGTGGTTAAGTTTTAAGGGCCGATGTTGAATGTGAACCACAATTCCAGACTAAATCAATTTGAACCATGGAAAGATACACAATCGAGCAACGCGTAAACGTTATTCAGGCTTATTATGAAAATGGACTTTCAAATCAAAATGCATATCGTGCACTTGTTGATTTTTTCGGTCAATTTAATCGTACTAATGTTAGTTCAAATGTATTGACTGGCGGTCAGGCAGTTACTGTGAATGGTGTTCGCAATCGTGAGATGATAACGAACTTTTTATGGCCCGATTTGGAAGATATGAATGTGGACGATATGTGGTTTCAACAGGACAGTGCCACTTGCCACTTGCCACACAGCTAACGAAACAATGGCTCTTTTGCGCGACAAATTCAATAACCGTGTTATCTCACGTGGTGGCGATGTCAATTGGCCGCCAAGATCATGTGATTATTTCTTATTTCAATACAACAGTCATTAAGCAGCAGTTTGATTTTTTTTTTTATATCGAAAAAATAAAAGTAAAAATTTTATTTTATATCATTGATCGAAAAAAGTCAAATTTAAACTGTTATTTTTTTCGAAAAAATAAAAGCCAAGTTTGAACAGTTATATTTGATCGAAAAAATAAAATTTTAATTTATATATTTGATCAAAAAAATATAAGTCAAATTTTAACTTTTATTTTTGATCAAAAAATTAAAAGTCAAATTTTAACTTTTATTTTTGACCGCAAAAAAATCGGTCGAAATAAACTTTTTGGAAAAAATCATAACTGTTACGGTCCCTGAAATAAACACATACAACAGTATATGTAGGGTATATACTAAACCTTTGCACAAATGGACTCGTTTTTTCTACAACAGTAGAGCCAACAGTGCCGAGTTCAGAACATAACATAACTCTTTTAAGTCAAGCAGAATATAACCAATTTATTAAACGACCAGAACCGAGCAGTGCAGAGCACTAGTCGGTTTCAAAGCAGAACTTGTTCGCCGCTTGCTTTACCAGAACACGATGTTATTCGTTCTATAAAACAAAATTGATTGATAACAGCGAGAAAAGCATCGATCACACCTAACGCAGCAGAACATTGGCAAAGAGATTAAGGGCTAGGAATTTCATTCAAATGCAAGTTTTTACTGGGCATCTTAAAGTGCAAATGGTTAAGTTATCTTTGCGAATCATGAAAATTCCTTCTAAATGGCATTCAATAATTAGTGCATATTTTTAAAAATTTTGCAATAAATGCATGGTTTTGCATATTTTACAAAAAATGCTTATTTTTTCATATTAATTGCGAATATTTTTTATACAATAAATTCATGTGGTTTTTGAATATTTTGCTTGTTTTGATTTGCTACCATTAAAATTTAATACGCCATATTTTGGAAAAAGAAAACTTAGAATTATTAGGTACTTTTAAATTTTTATTTTTTACTTTATTTTTTTTTGATAAATTAATTTTATATGTATGTAAAAATGAATTGTTTTCTTTTTTGTTAATTAAGTGCAATATTTATTTTTTAACCGATAATAAAATAAAGGGTCCACCAAATAACTTTTTTTTTAAAACTCTATAAAAAAAAAACTACTGTATATTTTCTCAAATTTATTTTTTTTTTGAGAGCACAATTCTTCCGGATAATAATGAAAAATAACTTCATTCAAATGGCTGCCTCGGCTGGCCATGCAGTAGCCTACACGATCGGTTCAATTTTGAAGCACATTATCGATTGTGTGCAGCTGTATTTCACCAATGGCTTCACGAATATTGTCCTTTAAAGCGTCAATTGTCTCTGGCTTGTCCTCGCCGAAACCAGTGATACGGCCAGGAGTGTCGCGACGCCACTTCAGAGAAAGACGCCGCCTACAAAGCCACCCTGCAGTCGGTTGTAACGCGCGCTGCTAAGGAGCGATACAAAGAAAAGAGGAGGGAAGAGGGACATATTGTATTTTCAGGCGGAAAAAAAGAGAGGCAGAAAAGCGCGAGCAAGAGAAGATTGAGATGTATGGTGACAGGAATGAGGCCCGAAAATTTTTCGAAAAAAATAAGACGCCTTGCCGATGGTCTTTAAACCGGAGCCTCTTCTTGCAACAATGAAAACGGGAATCTAGTGACAGATGTCCAGAGTACACTGACGTTATGGAGTGAACACTTCTCTAATCTTCTACATGGCGACGCTGATAACAATCCCGCCAATAGAGATGATATCCCGGAAACCCCAATTTTGGATGTCAGCGTTGAGGTTTCGCTGCCCGACTATGATGAAGTTCTGACAGCTATAGCTCGGCTTAAAAATAACAAAGCCGCGGGAGCTGATGGCTTACCTGCTGAGCTGTTTAAGAACGGAGGCGAAGCTCTACTTAAATGCATTCACGAGCTTTTATGCAGAATATGGTCGGAAGAATGCACACCGAACGATTGCAATCTCAGTGTGCTCTGCCCAATCCACAAGAAAGACGATCCCACTATCTGTGCCAATTACCGTGGGATAAGCCATCTTAATGTCGCATATAAGGTCCTGCCGAGCGTTTTATGTGAAAGATTGAAGCCCATTGTAAACGAACTGATCGGACCTTATCAGTGTGGCTTCAGACCTGGAAAGTCCACCATCGACCAGATTTTCACGATACGACAAATCTTGGAAAAGACTCAAGAAAAACAAGTCGGCACTCACCATCTTTTTGTCGACTACAAAGCCGCCTTCGACAGCCCTATAAGGAAGCAACTGTACTCCACCATGTCTGAATTTGGTATTCCTGCAAAACTAATACGACTTTGCAGGATGACACTGAGCAACACCAGCAGCGCAGTTAAATTCGGGAAGGACCTCTCCCCACCATTTGTTACCAAACGAGGTTTCAGACAAGGTGATTTCATATCGTGCGACTTTTTCAACCTAATGATGGAAAAGATCATCCGAGCTGCAGATCTGAGACGTAGTGGCACAATATTCTACAAGAGTGTTATGCTGCTTGCGTATGCTGATGACATCGATATCATTGGCCATAATACGCGCGAAGTCAGTGCAGCATTTTCCAGATTAGAAAGAGAGTCAAGTCGAATGGGTCTGTCAGTGAATGCAGATAAGACGAAATACTTGGTGTCAACAAACAAGCAGTCCCAGCGTCTTGGAACCCACGTTACAGTTGACAATTCCTCCTTCGAGGTTGTGAAGAACTTCGTTTATCAGGGATCCAGCATAAACTCAACCAACGACATCAGCATTGAGATCAAACGAAGAATAACTCTTGCCAACAGGTGTTACTTTGTGCTCAGTAGGCAATTGAGAAGCAGAGCCCTCTCTCGATGAACGAAAATCACGCTCTATAAATAGCTCATCATGCCCGTCCTACTTTACGCATCACAAACCTGTACGCTGAGCAGTTTAGATGAAAAGTCTTTAGGAGCATTCGAGAGAAAGATTCTTCGTAAGATCTACGGACCAATCTGCGTCAATGGCGAGTACGGAATACGATGGAATGATGAACTGTATGAGCTGTACGCTGACATCGACATAGTCAAGCGCATTAAAATCGAGCGGCTTCGCTGGCTTGGTCATGTTCAGCGCATGAAAGACGATGCTCTAGTGAAGAAAACATTCGATTCGGTACCCAGCGGCGGCTAACGCAGAAAAGGCCGACCGCATCTTCGTTGAAAAGACCAAGTAGAGGACAACCTGACGAAGCTTGGAATTTCCAACTGGCGCCAGCAAGCGAAAGACAGAAATGGCTGGTGCAAATTCTTAGATGAGGCCAGACCGACATACGGTTGTAGCGCCAACTAAGTAAGTAAGTAAGTCTCTGGCTTGTCGGCGTAACACTTATCTTTGAGGGCACCCCACAAATAATAGTCCAACGGTGTCAAATCGCAGCTCCGAGGTGGCCAAACGAGATCAGCTCTGCGGCTGATAATGCTATCTTCAAAAACAGGGCGCAAGACATCGAGTGTAGCCTCGGCTGTGTGGCACGTAGCGCCGTCCTGTTGAAACCAAATGTTGCCAATATCCTCCTCTTCAATTTTTGTGAACAACATGGCCCTATAATGATCGCCATTGACTGTAACGGCCACTCCTTGCTCATTTTCGAAGAAAAATGGCCCAATTATTCCTCTGGAACAAAACCCGCACCAAACAGTGACTCGTTTTGGGTGCAGCGGCTTTCAATGTATGCGTGCGGGTTTTCTGTGCCCCCAAATACGACAATTTTGCTTGTTTACATACCCGCCAAGATCAAAATGAGCTTCATCTGAAAAGGTGATTATTTTGGCAAAATCGGCATCTTCTGTAAGTCGATCGCAGGCCCACTTCCCAGCGTTGTTCAAGCATATACACAACCATATTCGTTCAGCGGAAGGATAAAACTAATTATCTGACAAATCAGACATGAGCTAAGTGTTACCATTCACGAAATAAGCACTAGTTGAAAAAAAAAAACGTTAGATGGCGGACTCGTTATAAGAAAAATATTTTTAATAGCATATTTTACCTTTTTTTAGCGAATATTTTAGAGTTTTAAGTGCATATTATATGCGCATATTTTCGATTTTTATTACCCATAGGAGGGGATCTTGATGAAATTTTTTTTCAAAATTAAAATATAGGTACAATTATTTGTTTCATTTAATTTTTACTTTAAGTTTGCAAAAACTATTACACCAGCCAATATATTTAGGAAAAAAATGAATTTCGGAGGTTTTTGCAAAATGGCTTAGCTCACTGGCGATTATCGTAACAGCTAAAATATTTTGGGAATAGTTATAAAATAGACTAAAGTTCATTTTTGGAGGGGTAAAAATATAACTTTTTCTCCATACAAGTCGAGGCACCTTTATATACATGCAACTGCGAGCGAAATAATAGCAGTCTACTTATACTCAGATATGTTTGGATAAATAATACTAGTCTACAATTTTCGTATCCGGTAAACCTATATGTTATCATTCCTATATGTTCTTTCAACGCTGGTTTCAAATCTGTACTTAGTTTCCTTTTATATTGTAAAATTTTCAATATACAGGGTGTTTTACGTTTATGGCACGTGTTAAGTTTTATTGATTTATAATTTTAGCTACTCGCCATAAAATAAAAAATATAACTTTTTATTTTTGAAAAAGTATCAGCTTTTCAATCCATACATCAACACTATCATGTCATGTGCGGTAGCGGAGCAAAATTTTTGATATTATCCAACAAAATATCAACAAATTTCGTATCTTTTGTTTTTGCGGAGCTTTAATCATCCTGTAATCAGAATATGTAAAATAGGAATAAGTGGCGGCCGTAGCCTAGTGGGTAGAGTGCGTGGCTCCTAAGCTAAGAACTGCGGTAGCCCGGGTTCAATTCCAGCTCAGACAGAAAGTTTTTTCAATTGAATTAATTTTTCTGTTCGGTCGTCACCTCTCTGCAGACAATGGCAAACCTCAGAGAGTAAAAATTGCCATGTAAAGATTCTTGAGAACATAAGCCGTTCGGAGTCGGCATTAAGCACGTAGGTCCAGTTCTCGGTCATTTGTGATCAAACATTTAACAACACGCACAACACAATTGATCAATAGAAGCTAGGTCAAAGTCCTTCCAAGGGCTGCAGTGGCCAGTATATTATTATTATTATTAGGAATAAGAATGGGTTTACCGGATACGAAATTTGTAAACTAGTATTATTTATCCAAACATATCTGAATATAAGACGACTGCTATTATTTTGTTCGCAACTATATATAATATATAAAAAACTGAAAGTAAAATTGAAATGAAACAAATAATTGTCCCTATATTTTAATTTTGAAAAAATTTCATTAAAACGCCCCCTGGGTAAATCCTGAATAAGGCCCTGGCATAAAATATTGGCGTTATTATTCAATTACCTTAAATATTTCTACAAAATTAGATTTAAAGTTATTAAAGAAATACCCTCCGAAATCACATTTTTCTAGTAGAACAAAACCCATTTCAATGAAAACACAAAAGAATAGAAGAAAACTGATCTCCAACTCTGAAGACGACTATCGCAAACGTTCGAAACCTTAATTGGGAAGGTGCCTCTATCCAACTGACTGATGTCTTGGAAAGATACAAAGCTGATATCACTGCTTTCCAAGAAATGCGATGGAAGGGACAGGGTTGCATTCGCCATGCACCCTGTGATATCTACTACAGCGGCCATGCGGTGAAGCACGAGTTTGGATGCGGATTTGTAGTTGGCAAGAGACTACGGCCCCACGTTCTGCGATTCACACCTGTGAACGAACGACTTGCCATAATTCGCATCAAGGTTAAATTTTTTAATATAAGCATAACAAGCATAACAAGAACGATGAGATCAAGGAAATTTTCTACGAGCGCCTTGAAAATGCTTACGAGTGCTGCTCTCGTCACGACGTAAAAATCGTGCTTGGTGACTTCAACGCTAAGGTGGGCAAGGAAAAAATTTTCCAACAGTCGGAAAGTTCAGCCTCCACGACAACACCTCCTATAACGGAATGAGGCTGATTGACTTCGCCGCAGCACGAAACGTGGTCGTAAGTAGCACTAGATTCAAGCATCTCAATATTCATACAGCCTGAATATTCCTGGATGTCCCCTGATCAAATAATCAAAAATCAAATTGTTCACGTTTTGATAGACGGAAGGCACTCTTCCAGTGTATTGGATGTACGCACGATCCGTGGTGCAAACATTGACTCGCATCACTGTCTTGTTGCAGCCAAGATCCGTACACGTCTGTGCGCAGCTAAGAATACACGCAACCCTACACAGAGAAAGCTAGACGTCGACAAGCTGCAATCGAAACAGACAGCCGATGCTTTCGCCACTCGACTCTCACTCCTGCTTCAAAGCACTCCTCCAATCGATGATATATGCGCGCTGTGGACACACATTTCCAACTCCATGCGTGCGGTTGCTGAAGAGTAGGCTTGTGTAGTTCACGAACGAACTAGTTCAATTGAACTATTTGCACTCATGAACTATGTGAACTATTTCGTTGATTCTCATTCTTTTAGTTCAATCGATTTTGCAGCGAGTCAGATCGAAATGAACTAGAAAAAAATTTGGTTTCACTCAACAATGGCTTGATTCCGTGCTGATACAGTTTTTCACTAGTGAACGGTAAAATAAAGTTTGTGCAAAAACAAATTTTTGTGGCAAATATTGTGTGAAATGCCCCATTTGTAGTATTTTTACGTAAATTTATTCTATGTCCGCAGTTAATAATTGATTCGGTCATATAGTTCGTTTCATTTTTTAGATCTGATCATGAACGAGCAAACAAAACAAACTAAAAGACCTTTTGAACTAAAAAATGCAACGAGCTAACATACCTAACGATCTAAAACACCAAACGAACTATAAGACCTAACGAACTAACAACATGAACGAGTGCACGAGAACTAAAAGAGCGAACGAACTAATTGAACTAAATGAACTAAAAGAACAATATGAACGAACTAGTTCATAAAACTCAACTGAACTAAAAAGAGCGATCTTTTAAGTGAACTAAAATGCCCAAGCCTATTGAAGAGGTGATTGGCTACCACCGCCCTCACCGACACCAGTGTTACGACCAGGAGTGTCGCGACGCCACTGCAGAGAAAGACGCCGCCTACAAAGCTACCCTGCAGTCGGTTGTAACACGCGCTGCTAAAGAGCGATACAAAGAAAAGAGGAGGGAAGAGAGACGTATTTTCAGGCGGAAAAAAGAGAAGCAGAAAAGCGCGAGCAGGAGAAGATTGAGATGTATGGTGACAGGAATGAGGGACGAAAATTTTTCGAAAAAATAAGACGCCTTGCCGATGGTTTTAAAACCGGGGCCTCTTCTTGCAAGGACGAAAACGGGAATCTAGTGACAAATGTCCAGAGTACACTGAAACCCCGGAAACCCCAATTACGGATGACAGCGTCGAGGTTCCGCTGCCCGACTATGATGAAGTTCTGACAGCTATAGCTCGGCTTAAAAATAACAAAGCCGCGGGAGCTGATGGCTTACCTACTGAATTGTTTAAGAACGGAGGCGAAGCTCTACTTAAATGCATTCACGAGCTTCTATGCAGAATATGGTCGGAAGAATGCACACCGAACGATTGAAATCTCAGTGTGCTCTGCCCAATCCACAAGAAAGGCGATCCCACTATCTGTGCCAATTACCGTGGGATAAGCTTTCTTAATATCGCATATAAGGTCCTGTCGAGCGTTTTATGTGAAAGATTGAAGCCCATTGTAAACGAACTGATCGGACCTTATCAGTGTGGGTTCAGACCTGGAAAGTCCACCATCGACCAGATTTTCACGCTACGACAAATCTTGGAGTAGGCTCAAGAAAAAAACAAGTCGACACTCACCATCTTTTTGTCGACTACAAAGCCGCCTTCGACAGCCCAATAAGGAAGCACCTGTACTCCACCATGTCTGAATTTTGTATTCCTGCAAAACTAATACGACTGTGCAGGATCACACTGAGCAACACTTGCAGCGCAGCTTAAATCGGGAAAGACCTCTCCCTACCATTTGTTACCAAACGAGATTTCAGACAAGGTAATTTCTTATCGTGCGACTTTTTCAACCTAATGATGGAAAAGATCATCCGAGCTGCTGATCTGAGACGTAGTGGCACAATATTCTACAAGAGTGTTATGCTGCTTGCGTATGCTGATGACATCGATATCATTGGCCATTATACGCGCGAAGTCAGTGCAGCGTTTTCCAGATTAGAAAGAGAGTCAAGTCGAATGGGTCTGGCAGTGAATGCCAGTCAAGTTGAGACAGTCAGACATGTTACATTGTAAAGGTTCGCCCCCCAGATTCCCTAGGAGTCCTTTAGAAGTTATAAAAAAAATAAACTGGCCATTTCAGCCCTTGGAAGGGCATTGACCTAGCTTCTATTGATCAATTGTGTTGTGCGTGTTATTAAATGTTTGATCACAAATGACCGAGAACTGGACGTTCGTGTTTAATGCCGACTCCGAATGGCTTGTTCTCAAGAAGCTTTACATGGCAATTGTTACTCTCTGAGGTTTGGCACAGAGGTGACGACCGAACAGAAAATTAATTCAATTTGAAAAACTTTCTGTCTAAGCTGGAATTGAACTCGGGAGGTTCTGCAGCTTAGGGGCCATGCACTCTACCATGCACTCTTCCTTTTTTTCAGTTTTCCAACAAAAAGATATTGTTTAATATTAAAACATTTTTATATTCTTGTTTTAAAAGTTAAAAAAATTGGGGACTCAATAGCAACTAATGCGATTTCATTTAATTATATTTGCCTAACATTATTTAATTTATTAATCTTTTTAGAATATTTTCTTTGGCAAAAAATTACTGAAATGTATTGCATGACAAAAAACACAATAAAATTTTAAATATTTCGGACATGATACGAGAAAGATTTTTATACCATCTTTAAGATATATTATATTTTCTTATGCGTACAAGCGTGTGCCAACCGGTGTAGTGTGCTTATCATGTTATCAAAATTAGTACCAAAAATCCTAGTAAGCCAGGGGTGTTATGGAAACCGACAATTGTCAGAATCGATTTTGAAATTGACACAGACCTTATTTTTGTGTCATAGAAACCAATTATCGATTAAGAAACACAAAACCAATTTCGAAAATGAAACCAGTTTCTAAATCGTTAATCGGTATCTATGACACCAAAATGAAATCTGTGTCAATTTCTAAACCGATTCTGACAACTGTCGATATTCATAACACCCCTGAATAGCATTATATAGGTTATATTTTGTTTATGTTCATTCTAGATTCCTTTATGCCTTTGCACCACCCTAGAACAAATCCTGCGGACGCCCATGATGGAACCTGTACTTCAAACGGCAGCCATGTTCGAACAAATTTGATAGTTAAGAAGATAATTGGACGATTTGTCGAACCTGTTGTCAAAAATTTTTGATTTTGTTCTTCTTCGCTTGAAAAAAAAAATTCTTCGCTTGTTTGACGAACAGGTTGCTTTAATTTCTACGCTACCTTTTTCGAACAAGTTAGTTCCGCCATTTTATTTGAGGAACACATTCGCTAGTGTGTAAGTTGCTTAAGAATAAACAAATACTATTCTTATCCTTATTGTTTCGGAATTACAAGATTTTAAAAAGGACTTTCACGTTATATGTTTTTGGAAGCACATATCTTAAGAGACTTATGGTGTTTTCTTTTCTCGAAAAATGCTGCATTTTTTCTGCCTTCTTTGAGAATTCTGCATTTTACCCGTTATTTTCTCGAAAAAATTCTGACCTCTAAAATAGAATCGTGTTCAAGATCGACGGTTTTAAGATTCTGCCCTCAAATGCTATCAACTGAATGAACAAAAAAGTGATATGTTAGGAAATTATTAAATATAATCATATACATTTCATTAAAGTTTGAACTTTTTCACGGATGACAATATAATTATTATGAAAATTGTGATGTGGCAAATATAAACGCAACAGTTGGGTCTGCAATTAATGTTTTTATAAAAGAGTTGCTTGAAACGTCCTCGTCCTCATCCAATGATGAAGATGTAATGATTCTCCATTACCGAGAACAATAAAATGATAAAAAGAACATATTAGGTCTGTTTCCGTGCTAACTTCAAGTAAAGTTCAATCTCTGAGAGTAACTCAATTATCTGTCAAAATGTGAGAATATGCATAAAAGTACGGAAACTACTTCAAGCCAGTTTGGAGCAGAACTGTTGGTGTTGACAGCTGTTGACAATAAATTGAAGCAATTGGAAGAAGAAAATTCGTACTCGAAGAAAACTTTCAAGGTAAGTTCAAGCTAGTTTCGGCTAATTGTAATAGAATCAGAGACTGTAAATAACATTATTATTAGATTTTTAAACAAAAAAAGCATTATGAAAAAAATGTTTTGAAGGTAGAATTAGAATGCTCTCACATTGTAGAATTTGATTTCATATTGATTTTTAAAATTTTGATTTTTACAATTTTGAGCAAAACATAATAATTATTTCTGCTTTTTTATTTTTTTTAAGGCAAAAATAAAAACAAAATTCGCCCGATATTTTTTTGGTAACAAAATAACTGGTAAGTTTTGATTTTTATTTTTTAAAGCAAAAATTAAAAGTAAAGTTTGCCCGATTTTTTTTTGGTCAGAAAATAACTGGAAAGTTTTGATTTTTATTTTTTTAAACAAAAATAAAAAGTAGTTTGCCCGATATTTTTTTGGTCACAAAATAACTGGTAAGTTTTGATTTTTATTTTTTGAAGCAAAAATAAAAAGTAAAGTTTGCCCGATATCTTTTTGGTCACAAAATAACTGGTATGTTTTGATTTTTATTTTTTAAAGCAAAAATAAAAAGTAAAGTTTGTCCGATATTTTTTTGGTCACAAAATAAATGGTATATTTTGATTTTTACTTTTTAAAGCAAAAATAAAAAGCAAAATTTGCCCATTTGGACAACAAAATAACTTGTAACATGGATTTAAAATTTTTTTATTAAACAATTAAAAGCAAAATCAGTATTACAGTTTACGTTTGAAAAATTTATATTAAGGGACTTATGTCATCACGTAAGTGCTTCATAAGGGGCCGTTCAAGTATTATGTAAGCAGGTTCTTTGTAATTCTAAGCCCCCCGTCCCCCTCGTCAGCAAAAGTAAGAAAAGCTCTAGCCCCCTCTCATTCTTACGTAAAAATTAGTACATGTATTTTTCAATGTGTTCTGGTTTCTTTATTGATTGATTAATGAGCAGCAGTTATAACATAGCGTCTCCATGAGGCATAGCACATGCCATTATATACATCACGGCATCGAAAAATCTAGTGGAGACCGCCTATGCCATGGCATATATTATGCCCTGCGATAAATGCCATGATATTTTTCAGGGCTTCTATCTCATGGCATGAACTGTATTGCATACCTGAATTTCAATGGAATCGAAATATTTCAACAAACATGCCACGGCATAGAATAACCACCAAGCAAATACTGTGTCATATTTTGACAGTTGGTGCTCATGCCTTGATGTATATGATGGCATGTGATATGCCTCTTGAAGACGTTATGTAGTTTAAGAAATAAGGAATAGGCTTTGGATATTATAGTTAATGAACATAATATTTATTTAAGCAAATCTTAATGGCATGTTATTAAGTTATTATAATATATGTTATAATGTATTATATATGAACGATCAAAACAAACTTATTTTAAAATTTTGGTATATTAATTCAAATTAAGAGTCCTCGTTAACTAACTTTTGTACATTTTGTCCTTTTTTAATTGTATGAGATTTTTTTAAACTTTCGAATAACTTTTGGTGTAACTTTGATTTGTCTATTTGAAACGGCAATTAAAACCATTCAACTTTAGTGAAAGTGTATCAATAGTAAAGCAAACATTAACTTACAACGCGTCCAATCGTTAAGCGTACGCTTTTAATTTTTTAATAAAAAATAGAAATCAATATTTACAAATTATTTTGTGCTCCAAAATATGTTGGGCAAATTTTGCAGTTATTTTGTGACCAAAAAAAATATCGGGCAAACTTTACTTTTTATTTGTGCTTTCAAAAATATAAATCAAAACATATAAGTTATTTTGTGACCAAAAAAATATCAGGCAAACTTTACTTTTTATTTTTGCTTAAAAAAATAAAAATCAAAACTTACCAGTTATTTTGTGACCAAAAAAATATTGGGCAAACTTTACTTTTTATTTTTGCTTTAAAAAATAAAAATCAAAGCATACCAGTTATTGTGTGACCAAAAAAATATCGGGCGAATTTTGATTTTTGTCTAAAAAAAATAATAAGCAGAAATAATTATAATTTTTTGCTCAAAATTTTAAAAGTCACAAGATTATTATTTTTTTTTGTGCTTTTTATTATAAAATGCATACTCAGTACGGTCTCTGAATAGAATAGTAAGTAACATTTAGCCCGTTCTTCTTCTCTCTTGAGCTTGAAAAATGTGTAAAGAAACACTTTAAAGCAACTTCAAGTTACTTGATTCGAGCACGGGAACAGGCCTATAATTTCTTTCATTTACTTTTCTCAAAAGCAAACAGCAGTGTAGCCAACACAACAGTAATTTTCTCGATTGGCTACAAATCAAAATTTTTTGAGTTCAGGTTAAAATTTAAAATATTTTGCACTTTTCTATAGCAGCATTTTTTGCCTAGAAAAGAAAACGCTATCAGAGTATTTATAAAGTCTACCCTTATAATCCACCTATTCCAGTTTCTTTTAAGGGGTCTTTTTTATTTGAACGGCTGAAAACAACACTATGTTTCGATTTTTTTGTTTTGGAAAAACCATTGACTGTAATTATAGAGGCTAAATTATACAGAGGTCCCCGTTCGACATCGAATGCTCTTCGTTTCGTTGTACAAACGTCCGGAGAATAGAAGAAAAAAAGTTATGCTTTGCCTCAGCGTTCGTTTTGACGCTGCCTATACTTTTCTATAGATGCACATGAAACAACTACTGAAGAAAAAGCATAATAGGGGTATTCTCTATGTCTAGGATATGCCCGTTGCACTGTGAAAGGAATAGGAAATATACAATCCGTCCACCACCGCAAAAACAATACAAGTAAAAATAACCGTGCACTATTTGCTATGTATGCTACACTGAAACCCATGTATACGGCATGCTATGAAGAATAGTTTATGAAATGCAACCCTGTGATTGTAATGAGAGAGAAGAGAATGAAAGAGAGTCCAAACAGAAGGTGAAATGAGCGTGAAATGCAGCTCATTATAGAGATATTTGAGCTGTTGATTTCACTATGCTACGCTAGTATAACAGAGCGCTCTCGATCCATTGGATATTTAAGTACAGGATTGTTACAATACGTGCTCTCATGCAATTATGCTAGACATAGAGAATACCCCTAGTTATTTGCTCTAACGTTTTTTTCCAAAGAAACTACAACAACATTTTCAATATGAAAAGGAAAAAATCACTAGCTAATTTTATTGCAATTTCGGCCCTGCTACAGGCTTCATCAGAAATCTTTGTGATGCCACCACCTGGGATCGAACCACCACCAGAGGCGATGAGATTTCAGTATCAATTTCTCAGTTTTTCTCCCTTTCATATTTCTTCGTTGCTGTTCTTTTTTCTTTAGTTTATGCTTATGTTATTATGGAGTCCAATTATTTGTCAGAATTCGCCACAAACAAAGCATAGCTATGCCTTAGCATGCTACAATCAAAGAAGTAAAATATAAGGAAATGGTGTTGCGAATACACACTCTATGTGAACTAGGGCTGCCAGGTCACGATTTCCACGCGGGTTGTCCCGATTTTCAGCCTAAAAATGTGCGTCCCGCGAAGACCTTAAGCGGGACGCCAAATGTCCCGATTTTCCGAAATACAATTTAATTTTTTATTATTTTTATTACTTCTTAAAAATATTTCCTATGTTTTTATTTCTACATTACTAAATTTGTACAGATATTCTTCTTCACTTACAGTTTGTACGTGTCCATTTGACTTAGAAAATTGCTGAACAGAGTTGCTGATTTTAGTCTAAAGAGCAGCCAGAGGCAGTTCAAGTGCTGCCAATAAAACTTGTAAAATCCACTGTTTGGTGTGGTTTTATTTCCTTGGGTAATAAAATATATTTTTTAAAGCTACATATCGCTCTTTTTATTCAAAGAAGTATATTAAAAAAAATCGATTTTCAGTAAACGTATTTTAAGTTCTTTTTATTCAGCGTCCCAGCAAAAAAAGTGCTTCAAAAAGAAGCTAAAGAGGAAGGGAAAGTCCATCCTTGAATTCTATCCCTTCCACTTTCATACCCAAAAGGCATTCTTTTAACATATGCATGTCATTGGGAGGAATGCTTTCCTTAGTCTTCTCTAGAAGTGCTTCTAGGACTTTTTCAATGGAAGATTTCTTTCAGCCCTTCAATCAAAGGATTCTAGTAGGTGTTTTTGAGGATCACTTTAAGAAGGCATTAAATGGGCTTTAATAGTTTTTGTGGTTTTGGGGTTAAAAAATTCCTAGGAAAATATCCCTTTTCTCGACATTCTAGACTAGTGATTTTGGTGTCGGAAATGAAAAGTGTTTGGGTTTTGTGGGGGTTTAAAAAAATTAAACATAACATAATTTTTCCGATTTTCAAAGCATTTTAATGTTATAAGTAGTAAGTTGTTGGGTTTCATTTGAGGTTTAAAAAATCCCACGGAAAATATCTAAAACATATATTATAAAAAATTTTTGTACTTTAATTGAATTGAAATGCCATTTAAATGTCTTCCAGAAGGATTTTATAAAAATAACACTTGAAAGAACTTCGTTATAAGGCTAAAAAGAAGCACAGTTTGATATATAGAATGTTCTGGAAGCAGTGTCCGTAAGAATGCATGTCACATTAGCATCAAAAATTTTGCTGGGGTACTGAAATATTCAGCGACACATTTTCCTCTATCGCGATAATTAAATAAGATATCGTCATCGCTCACACAATTAAAATTATCTATGACAAGTATTTCTATGTACTTAACAAAGAAATTGCATTTTTTGAGTTGTGACGTTATTTAAAAAGACAAGCGACATGCATACATATTTATCCCGATTTTTTTTCTTATGTACCGATTTATTTTTCGTAAAATCCCGATTTTAAAAAAAAACCTGGCAGCCCTAATGTGAACTGTCAGACTGAGACAGAAAGTGTTTTTGACATTTCCGAGAACCCTGGCATCTGATTGGAAGAATCCTCAGCAAAATTTCTGCACAACAACTATGCAGAAACATAAAAAATAAGGATTTAAAAAAATTAATCTAATATCATTTGTAATTAAAGTTCCAGTTTAGAATTTATAGGCCTTCAAAGTTAGAAATATTACCTAAAAATCTTGCTGTTTATCTTGCGCTTTAATTTTAAATAAAAAGGATTCGCAATTTTAAAATACTTCTTTTATTTGATCCTGCCTATAAATTTGCCGGCGAAAAATTGCCACTGGCTCTAATTTTGCTTCACTGCCGTTCACTATTGAAGTGCAAAGGCTAGAAAATGAATCCAGTTGGTAGCTTTGTTTAAGCTCAAGAACTTGATTGAATTTTTTTAATTTTGTTCATCCTTATAACGTATGTATAATGGTATTTTAACTTAGAACTAGTTAACATTTGTTGTTGTACTTAGATTAGTAAAAATGTAAACATTAATCCTATATCTAAGAGTAAAAAGTAGAAATACAATAATTCATGTTTATATTCAGTAATAGTAGTATAATATGTATAAGTGAGTAGACTTACAGCCCTATTCTGGCGAATTAATAATTGTTGACCAGTATTTTTTATATTTCTATATGTTTGTTGTTTTCAAAACAAAATTTGAGCCATAAAAAATAAAATTTTTTAATGAAATTGTCAATAACTGAAAAGCAGTTGACAATTTTTATCAAAATTTATTATATTTGAGCTTCAAATTTTGTTTTGAAATCATAAAATTACAATAAACACATTGAAATATTCAAAATACTGGTTAGAGTGCTCCAGACTATATGTTTCATACAGATGACATGTCGAAAAAATTACATATTGAATTTCATCTGTGTGTCAAAATTAAGTTTTTGTCAGACAGCTTTTCCTTTTGTATCCACACTATCTGACATGTCATTTGAAAATAAAAAACAACTTTTGAAATTTATGCAAGCCGCAAAGCTCTAAAGTGTTCCCCCTTTGGCCATTCAAACAAAAAATAAATTCATTATAAATCAATTAATTGGATAAATATCTTAATATTTACTTTTTCTTACATTTTCACAAAAAAAAATTTAAAAAATTTATCAAACTGACATTTTGTACAGATGGAAAAAACATAAGAAATTAGAGACGGTTCTAATTCAAAAATTTACAGACGCAAATACAACCGACATTTCAAAAACACAGTTTCATATTTTCCACACTATCTGTAGCTAAAAACCATTTGTAATTTTTGACGTGCCACAAAACATATAGTGTAGAGGGAATTTTAACAATTTGTTAATTTGCCAGAATAGGGATTTTAGATTACTAAAGCAATTTAGCATAATCATATGTTTGTTTATTTGTGTAAGAGTAAAAGTAGAATCCCAGCGGTTCGAAATGGCAGCAGCTCACCTAGAATCACGATTGAAGCGCTCCATTACTGTTGCTTGTCCAGCAGGAAAGAAGCACACTCTTCGAAATATTGTTTCTCTCTGGGTTTTTCTCGAAACAAGCAAGCTCAGAGACAAAGATTTGTGGTTTTCTTTGTTTATTCTTTAGTGGGCAAGCCAATTTTTTTTTTATTCAGTTGCGATTTAGTTTCAGAAGTGAAAGAGCGTTAAAGTTATATCGTATCGTGATTAATACTTAAGTATTCAGGTGAGCAAAAGTAAACAAAATGAATAAAAACATATGTGGAATAAGCAGAAGACATTTTCGGCGTTTAAAAAAAAAATTAGATGATAATAGCTTAGAAAGAAAATATGCAAATAATAATAATAATAATAATAGTAATAATAATAATAATAATAATAATAATAATAATAATAATAATAATAATAATAATAATAATAATAATAATAATAATAATAATAATAATAATAATAATAATAATAATAATAATAATAATAATAATAATAATAATAATAATAATAATAATAATAATAATAATAATAATAATAATAATAATAATAATAATAATAATAATAATAATAATAATAATAATAATAATAATAATAATAATAATAATAATAATAATAATAATAATAATAATAATAGTAATAATAATAATAATAATAATAATAATAATAATAATAATAATAATAATAATAATAATAATAATAATAATAATAATAATAATAATAATAATAATAATAATAATAATAATAATAATAATAATAATAATAATAATAATAATAATAATAATAATAATAATAATAATAATAATAATAATAATAATAATAATAATAATAATAATAATAATAATAATAATAATAATAATAATAATAATAATAATAATAATAATAATAATAATAATAATAATAATAATAATAATAATAATAATAATAATAATAATAATAATAATAATAATAATAATAATAATAATAATAATAATAATAATAATAATAATAATAATAATAATAATAATAATAATAATAATAATAATAATAATAATAATAATAATAATAATAATAATAATAATAATAATAATAATAATAATAATAATAATAATAATAATAATAATAATAATAATAATAATAATAATAATAATAATAATAATAATAATAATAATAATAATAATAATAATAATAATAATAATAATAATAATAATAATGATAATAATAATGATAGTAAACATGTGTATGGTTTTTGTGTATTGGAAGAGCAAAATGTTTGTATATATTTTCTGTTTTTATTACAGATACAATACATCAGGGAAATTACTGGTCCCGCCACCAGTAGAGAAATGTTTGCAGCTATTTTTTTGGAGGAATTTTTGCTACAGTTGAACTTGGATGGCCACCAAAATAAAATGGAGATTAAATCCTCAAAACTATTCTCAAAATATATTTATGTATTTATATATTTAATAACATAACGGCAACTCGCATCACTCACGTTTCAGTCCTAGTTAACATAGGTTTTTCTCTATTCAATATAACATTTTTTACAGAAAAAAGTAGAGGTGTAAAAAATTTTCATATATATCCTTAAGAACTCAAAATTTTTCTGTAATCTATTTTATATTTCAGGTCTGAAACGTTTACATTTTAAATTCTGAATATTAATTTTTATATTATTGCAGGCGCATTCAAAAATGAAAACTTGGGCTATCCGGGCTTCGAGATAGCGGTCAGAAAAGGAATTAGAAACTATAAAAATAAATTTTATAAGAAAACTTATAAAACAAAAAATGACAATAAAACAAAGTAAATTTTGAAATAAACGGTTTTGTTTGTGCAGGTTAAGTAAGCGTAAGTACAATTTATGAAGTTTTTTTTCTGTTCTTCCATTTCTTGTTCAATGCACGAAGTATGCTTCCTATTAACCCATTACCGCTCAGCGTTATCATATGATAACGCACTCATCTCTTCTTGTGTTCATTCAATCCCAAAGAAATACAGAAAACAAGATGCGTTATCATATGGCAATAATTTGCGGTATAAGGTTAAACAAAAACGCGAGTAGGCGCGAAACTGTTCAAATTATGTTTTTTTTCTAGCTTACTCCGCAGTGTGCTTTGATCATAGGAAAAAAATTATTTGAATTGATAACTTGAAAAAAGTTGTAAGAGAGCCAACAATGGTTGGCGTCCCCCGCTCACTCCACCGGTCAATATAATTTTGTCCTCTCTCTCTCTCACGCTCTTTTTCGAAACCAACTTCCAACTGCTTCCTTCCTAGGACATGCCAATGTCACGTTTGGCAAGGAGGATGCAAGCGCTTGCTGATTCCACAGCAGCGCTGCCAGAAGTCTATTGAAGCGCTCTTTCTCCCGCTGGGATACTGTATCATATGTTTTTTAATCAGCAATGTTTACTGCATGTGTGTGAATGAGATAGATGTTAGTATTTAGCATAAACATGTGTTTTAATTATTTGCATGTTATAACAGAAAGTAACGTCCCAGCGGGAGAAAGAGCGCTTCAATAGACTTCTGGCAGCGCTGCTGTGGAATCAGCAAGCGCTTGCATCCTCCTTGCCAAACGTGCTTCTTTTAACATTGGCATGTCCTAGGAAGGAAGCAGTTCGAAGTTGGTTTCGAAAAAGAGCGTGAGAGAGAGAGAGGACAAAATTATATTGACCGGTGGAGTGAGCGGGGGACGCCAACCATTGTTGGCTCTCTTACAACTTTTTTCAAGTTATCAATTCAAATAATTTTTTTCCTATGATCAAAGCACACTGCGGAGTAAGCTAGAAAAAAAACATAATTTGAACAGTTTCGCGCCTACTCGCGTTTTTGTTTAACCTTATACCGCAAATTATTGCCATATGATAACGCATCTTGTTTTCTGTATTTCTTTGGGATTGAATGAACACAAGAAGAGATGAGTGCGTTATCATATGATAACGCTGAGCGGTAATGGGTTAATAGGAAGCATACTTCGTGCATTGAACAAGAAATGGAAGAACAGAAAAAAAACTTCATAAATTGTACTTACGCTTACTTAACCTGCACAAACAAAACCGTTTATTTCAAAATTTACTTTGTTTTATTGTCATTTTTTGTTTTATAAGTTTTCTTATAAAATTTATTTTTATAGTTTCTAATTCCTTTTCTGACCGCTATCTCGAAGCCCGGATAGCCCAAGTTTTCATTTTTGAATGCGCCTGCAATAATATAAAAATTAATATTCAGAATTTAAAATGTAAACGTTTCAGACCTGAAATATAAAATAGATTACAGAAAAATTTTGAGTTCTTAAGGATATATATGAAAATTTTTTACACCTCTACTTTTTTCTGTAAAAAATGTTATATTGAATAGAGAAAAACCTATGTTAACTAGGACTGAAACGTGAGTGATGCGAGTTGCCGTTATGTTATTAAATATATAAATACATAAATATATTTTGAGAATAGTTTTGAGGATTTAATCTCCATTTTATTTTGGTGGCCATCCAAGTTCAACTGTAGCAAAAATTCCTCCAAAAAAATAGCTGCAAACATTTCTCTACTGGTGGCGGGACCAGTAATTTCCCTGATGTATTGTATCTGTAATAAAAACAGAAAATATATACAAACATTTTGCTCTTCCAATACACAAAAACCATACACATGTTTACTATCATTATTATTATCATTATTATTATTATTATTATTATTATTATTATTATTATTATTATTATTATTATTATTATTATTATTATTATTATTATTATTATTATTATTATTATTATTATTATTATTATTATTATTATTATTATTATTATTATTATTATTATTATTATTATTATTATTATTATTATTATTATTATTATTATTATTATTATTATTATTATTATTATTATTATTATTATTATTATTATTATTATTATTATTATTATTATTATTATTATTATTATTATTATTATTATTATTATTATTATTATTATTATTATTATTATTATTATTATTATTATTATTATTATTATTATTATTATTATTATTATTATTATTATTATTATTATTATTATTATTATTATTATTATTATTATTATTATTATTATTATTATTATTATTATTATTATTATTATTATTATTATTATTATTATTATTATTATTATTATTATTATTATTATTATTATTATTATTATTATTATTATTATTATTATTATTATTATTATTATTATTATTATTATTATTATTATTATTATTATTATTATTATTATTATTATTATTATTATTATTATTATTATTATTATTATTATTATTATTATTATTATTATTATTATTATTATTATTATTATTATTATTATTATTATTATTATTATTATTATTATTATTATTATTATTATTATTATTATTATTATTATTATTATTATTATTATTATTATTATTATTATTATTATTATTATTATTATTATTATTATTATTATTATTATTATTATTATTATTATTATTATTATTATTATTATTATTATTATTATTATTATTATTATTATTATTATTACTATTATTATTATTATTATTATTTGCATATTTTCTTTCTAAGCTATTATCATCTAATTTTTTTTTTAAACGCCGAAAATGTCTTCTGCTTATTCCACATATGTTTTTATTCATTTTGTTTACTTTTGCTCACCTGAATACTTAAGTATTAATCACGATACGATATAACTTTAACGCTCTTTCACTTCTGAAACTAAATCGCAACTGAATAAAAAAAAAATTGGCTTGCCCACTAAAGAATAAACAAAGAAAACCACAAATCTTTGTCTCTGAGCTTGCTTGTTTCGAGAAAAACCCAGAGAGAAACAATATTTCGAAGAGTGTGCTTCTTTCCTGCTGGACAAGCAACAGTAATGGAGCGCTTCAATCGTGATTCTAGGTGAGCTGCTGCCATTTCGAACCGCTGGGGTAATTCATACAGTGGTGGTCATACATTTTTACTTACTTTAAATATGTGTTTTACTGTTATTTGTTTTAATGCAGTATTGTTTAATGTTTTTAAGTAGTAAATAAATATAAGTAGTTAATAGGTAAACTACACTGTTTTTCTAGTTTTTCAACAAAACTAAGATGTATGGGTATTTAAACAAAGGTAATGCGCGTATCTATTCATTGAGGTGTCAAACATAAAATTCCATGCATAACTTTTTAAGATATAATTTTTTTTTATAATTATAATTTGTCTAGTGGTTTCCCTTTTACGAAAGCAATACATTAAAAAGAGAATTATTAAAAAGATAACTACATTCAGAAGTACTGTTGACAGCGAAGCCTGTGTTAGACTTACTCATGATAAATTAACAGGTAGTATAATTCGTTGAAAATCAGCTGGGGATAAACTGTCATTATGGGCATAAATAAACTGTCATAATAATAATGGGCATATATTGTCAAGATGAAGCAAGTAGGTGCAAGCAATGTTGCTTCTTGTATTATTTGAAATGAGAAATCGACAAACAATTATTTATCTTGTCATTGCACTTGATATAATCCGCGTGATAAACATTGATGAACAGCATAGTAGAAACGATATGAAGAATAAGGTATAGTTTTAATGTTTTACTGATTAATAAATGAAATAATAAATTAGATAAAAATAAGGACGCCTTTGTTTCAAACTTGTAAAAAATTAAATGTAACGACTTCATATGCAAATGAAGAAATCAATGTTAAAGTAAAGACCAAAAACTCCCCTTTTACTTTTTTGTGTGATTGCTATACTTTTATTTGACATTATATGCCCAAAATACCGAGTAAAAGTAGTGATTAATATTACCTGGTAGTTCTAACATGGACTCATTGAGGTTAGTAATCCTTAACCAGCAGCCGAAGGCCTCCTATTGAAAAGAGACAACTAAATACATTTAGCTTTTTTATCAAATTTAGAAAAACTTCGCGATTTTAAGTAAAAAAAGGGTTGTATCTTATGTTTTAAGTTTGATCTCTTCTTGAATAGATACTTGTATTATCTTTCTTTTGATACCCATAAAGTTTCGTTTGGTTGGGAAATTTAAAAAATCAGCTAGATTTTTAATACATTTTTTCCACCGTTGTGCAACTTCTTCCAAGTTTTTAATAATTAGTTATTAGTTATTATAAACTCTAATTATTAGTTATTAATTAGAGTTGTTCCTAGTCTTGAAATGTTCCTAAAAATTAATGCATAAGAGCAAACTTTAACTGTTTGGGACTTCTTTTACGATACAACCAAGTACGGCCCTCTGTGATTGTTTCTGCATTTGTGTGAACCAACACCAATATAGAAAATACCACACTTTTCTATTATTACGCCACTTCCTTATATTTTACTTCTTTAGCTACAATGCAAACCTATGCTTTGGCATGCTACAATGCATAGCTGTAGCATAGCTATGCTTTGTTTGTGGCGAATTCCGACAAATAATTGGACTCTATAATAACATAAGCATAAACTAAAGAAAGCAAAAAAGAACAGCAATGAAGAAGTTCGAAAGGGAGAAAAACTGAGAAATTGACTGATGGGTGGTAGGAAAGAGTTAGTAGGTACCGGTTTTGGTTTTTTGCTTTGAGATGCAATCACTGCTGCAGAGTTTGTTATATTTATTTTTGAGTTATTACAAAATTCGACAAACAATGACTTAAGCTCTTTAAAATCAAGATTTAGAGCCGCAATATGGGAAAGTAATTTATCACCTGCCTTTAGTACGAAAAAACTATGCTTTTTTGTTTAAAAAGACATTCTGTGATATTTTTATCGATTATGTCAATGCAGTTCTTATGAAATATATTTGTACAGAAATAACATGTCATCATTGAGTTAACTTCACCGCTTTGATTAAAACTGAAGCAATAAATCTTTGACTTTAGCTTTTTAACAAATGAAAATAATAACACGGCTGTGTGAACGGTCCGAGTGTAAGCGCAGTCTGATTAAAACAATTTTGATAGGATCCTCACCCGGGGAATTTTATTGAACTGATCAGTACCTGAAAGCATCCTGGCGACACTCTCAATATCTTCGACCCAAACTTACTACGTCATTATTGGCCCAAGCAGATTTTACCCCCCCCCCCTTCACCAACACCAAAACCACAGGCGATGAACAAGTAAGAAGCGCAACGGTTCGAATTGCACAGAGAGAATTCCACCGACCAGCCATGAAAATTTCTGTATTGGACTTTAGCAACAAGAGCAGCGAAGTTAAAGAGTTGAATTCGTGCTTAGCAATCGGAATACCGGGGGAGAATATAACAAACTCCGCTACTTTATTTACTACCTTTTATGATTCACGTATTCTATTTTGTTTGATTTAATCTGATCGTGTAAACATACCTTTGGTTTCCCATTTTGCGTATTGAAGAAAACAGTGGCGATACTATTCTATGTATCTATTTTATCACGAAAAGTTTGCTTAAAATTTGTTGGATATTTTATTAGCTAAGGGCAGTACTGGATTTAGGCCTAGGCTCGTGAGGCCCGGGACTAGGGCGGCAACATCTTAGGGGCGGCAAAACTTTTGTTGACTGAAAAATTTTTAGGAAAAAAAAAATTATAGAAACGGAATCTATTTGGTTGCAGCCGAATTGACAGGGCGGCAAAATATTTTCGTGGCTGATTTATAAAGAAACTCAATATAAATCAATAAACTAGCTTGACGAGTTTGTAAATTTTTGGACGGCCAAATGTTGAGCAACAAATGTTTAAGAAAAACTAACAAGCAAAAATTTCGCACACAGGCAATGAATAAAATGTTGCAGAACACTTGTTCAATCGATTACGTTTTGGGTTACAGAAAGTATTACTTTAATATGGGAATATTGGCGGTAGTTTAAAAAAATCAATAAATAACGTAATGCAATTTTTGATTGAATTTTTGGTCTTTCTGACTTAATATAAGATATTACTGAATAAAAAATTAGGGTAATGAATTGAAACATTTTTTTTAATGTTTTGTTGGGTGTATAAAGGGCGGAATTATTATGATGGCAGAAATATCTTAAAGACTACAGAACAATATCGTAGCTTAATTAAAATTTAACTTTAAGTTTTGTGTTCGAAAATTTTTTGTCCATTCAAAGAGTTTTCTTCAAATATTATTGCAAGAAGATAGGCAAAATACAAGTTCAATAATATTTTTCATTTACATGATCTTTGTGATGTATATTGAAATGAAGAAATATCACTGTGAATTTATTTAAGTATTCCTGACAGCTTTCGATATAACTTTCGAAGAGGACTGCATGGTTTTATGGAAATGCAAATTGGATTTAATTTCTGTTGTATCCACTGAGATATCTTGTACCTTTTCGTGTACAGATCCAGATCCGTTTTATCTGCGTTAATACAAAGACCGAATGAATTTGACCATCTAAGCACCTCTTTGAGTGTGATCTCTACTATGGAACTTACTGTCATTTACTGATATTTCCCTACTATATTTATACTTATGTTGTCTACAAAGGTTGTTATCTTCGGGGCTCTATCAGCGAATTTTTTAAGTAGTTCATTGACGACAAGATTCCACTCCCTGGGGTGTCTCATCGAGCTTCCCTTTCCATGGATTTGGTGCCCCACTCTGCTCGGACCCTTTTGAAGTTTAGCAACTTGTCCAACCATAGGTTTATAGCTGGTCTTGGCACGTGATCTACTAAGAATTGCGGTAGTTGACGAATTGTTGAATGCACCTGAGATGTCTAGAAAACTACCGAGTGCGTATTTTCTATGGACTTTTTCTATGGTTACTACTAGGGAGTGTAGTGCCTTTTAAAACGATTTCTATTTTGTGTATGCATGTTGGTTGGTTGATAACTGGATTGCATTATTTCATAGGTGCAAGTTAATCCGTTTACCGAGCGTTTTGAGTACAAAGGAGGTTCGAATTTTTCACCTGTTGTCCTTCGGATACAGATGGCTGCTTTTTCCTGTTTTCGGTAGGAATGAGTGAAAATTCGTGAAACTAGCCACCTTAAAGGGAAAGTCGTAATTTTTATATATATAATAGATATTATTGAAGTGTATATGAAAAAAAATTAATTGCAATTTTTTTTAAAGTTTTTCAATGAGTTACAAAGAACTTAGTTTTAGGCCACTGTTTTAGTAAAATTAATTTTGCTAAGTAACGGCCAGTTAAAATTTCTCGATTTTTGGGCCAAGCACTCTTAATACACGGTGGCGGCCGTAGCCTAGTGGGTAGAGTAAGTGGCTCCTAAGCTAAAGAACTGCGGTAGCCCGAGTTCAATTCCAGCTCAGACAGAAAGTTTTTTCAATTGAATTAATTTTTCTGTTCGGTCGTCACCTCTCTGCAGACAATGGCAAACCTCAGAGAGTAAATATTGCCATGTAAAGCTTCTTGAGAACATAAGCCGTTCAGAGTCGGCATAAAACACGTAGGTCCAGTTCTCGGTCATTTGTGATCAAACATTTAATAACACGCACAACACAATTGATCAATAGAAGCTAGGTCAAAGTTCTTCCAAAGTTCTTCTGCACAATGGAATGATTGGTATAAACTAGAGGAAATAAATTATTTTGATGACGTTTTTAGTGCTTCGAGGAATTCCTAACTGTTCTCCGCCCACTGAGCATTGTCTTTGCGTAACTAGATCTGAATGAAGGCCTTGCTATGTTTGTAGTTTTTCTATGCTTGAGCAGAAGTTCTCCCAAGTGTGTCTTTTTGCTCTGCGCACGTTTGTCTTAAAAAGTTTAAGCCTGGATTTGTACTCCCCAAATTACATGTTGGTCAGCTATTTTAGCTAGTTTGAAGAAATCTTTTAGGTCGCGTCTTTGCTCTGTAAGATCCGGACTCCACCATGGTGGTCTGATATTACGCTTCATTCGCGTGGGCTTAAAAGGTTAGTGCTAGGCCTTGAGAAGATAAACCAAGAGAATCTTCAGGGATCTCTAAATGCCGTCTTTCGTAATAATTTGTTTGGGAGATGGTTCCTTAGTCTCGATGATGCTTCTGAAGCGATTCCAGTTAGTATTTCTTCGGTTTCTGAAAATCTTTTGAGCTGAAATGTAGTTAAAACTTACACTCACGGCAAAAAAAAAAGCCGACTTAATAACAAATATTCTTTTTCTTCAATTATAACACAGTGTGATGAAATCGGCAAAAAAAACTCAACCAAACTTTATAGAAATTCTTAAAGAAGGATATGTTAAGAGTCCATCGCACCTGATTTGACCTCTCTCTCAATGTCGTCATAATTTTTTCAATTTATTTTTAAAGTTGAAGTATTCGAATTTTAATGTGCCGACATTCGTTTAATTTTTACAGCCATTTTCCTTGTTGGAAATGAAAAACAAATTTCACTTCCTTTCTGTATAACTTTGAGTAGAATAAGGACTTGTAAAAGATTTGACAAAAGGGTAGCATTTTGTATGGTGCTAAATGTATAGATAGCACTCAGTTTTTGACGAAAAAAAAGAAAAGTTAAAATTGGCTCCATTTAAGGAATTCTTAACCGATTTCGTTGTTCTCAAGTTCGATTGGAATGTATTCTTACGTGCAATTATTTTTTGTGAAAAACAAATGTCATGAATGGAATATTTTTAATTAAAATTTATAGAAGCACAATTTTTTTTTAGTTAAAGAAAAGTACAAAGATTTGCTTCGCTACACGCTTTATTTTTTATTTTATCGCAATTCTTTTATCATAGTCTAATTTTACGTAAAATTTTACGGAAAAGAAAATCATTTTATTTTTCACTTCCAACTTAGCAAATAGCTGTAAAAATTCAATGAATACCGGCACAACAAAATTCGAACACTTCAACTTTAAAAATAAATTTATGAAAATTGTGACGAAATTTGGAGGTCAAATCAGATAAAATGGACTCTCAACATGTACCTCTTTAAGAATTTCTATAAAATTCGGTGGTGTTCTTTTTTTGTCGATTTCGGTACAATGTGTTATAATTCAAGAAAAAGAATATTTGTAACTTAATTATTTAGTCGGCTTTTTTTACCGCTATTGAAGCTAATACCTATAATTGTGGTTTGAGAGGGAGGCTGTTTTAGCACCCTCCAATCAGTTCTAGCACTCTCCAGAGTGTTGTCATCAGAGGATAGCGTTAGGTGTAACACATCGGACGAGGTGGGGCCTACATAAATTGTTTCCTTATTAATGATAGCTATACTGAGATTATGTTGTAAAATAAAGTCAAGTAGAGATACACCTCGATCATTGATGTCTGGGCTACCCCACACTGTGTGAATTGCATTGGCATCTGCTCCGATGCCAATTGCTTGCTTTTTCCCGCTGCCGATGGCTATGAGCCTTTGAAGCTCGTCCGGTGGAGCGTTGTCGTCGTACGTCATGTAGCATGAGGCGACCAGAATCGGCGCATCTGCGTCACCCTCTTGCTCTACAACATTGAGATCTTCAGTGCTGTAATAAGACATTAAATAGGTATAAATGCCTTTCCTTATAAAGATGGCTGTTCTTGTCCTACTTGCTGTTGCGAAAATCGTGTTAAAGTTATGTGGCTTGAGGCTGGATATTGCATTTCCCAAGGCTATCCACGGCTTCTGCACCAAAGTCATATGGCGCTTTTTGAGGCGCAGATACAAACTTCCAACGCCCCATGCCATCTTCCCGTAACGCGCGTAGAGAATATTCTCCGCCTCTTTGTTGATTTGAAGGATGTAGTGATGCCCCCGCTACTACCAGGTAGTGCATCAGCAACCTTCAACACTCTCCAGTCAGCTGTTGGTACGTCTGGATTTTGCTTTTGGAGAAGATTCAGTGCGACTCCCGTGACACTACTCTTGGGAAGAGAATTTTCGCTTGTGGTAGAGACGGGATACTAGTCCTGTCCACTACCTCAAGGCGGGCGCCCTCCCATAGGTCTTGGAATGTCGGAGTTACTGTTTTCACCTAGTGTTGAGTTGGATCATCATTTCACTTCAGGATCTTTACCCTATTGAGCCAGCCCGCTTCATCGAAGGTGGGCAAGGAGCATCAGGTTGGTTTCCAACCTCGCGAAAATCACCTTGAGATGCTTTATCTCTACGGATTTTCATCTCTCGAGAGACATTTTGCCTTTGACATCGCTCTTGTCGATCAGTGCTACGATCAAGTGTTGTCTAGTCATCTAGGTATTTTTTTCAGCTTTCAGAAAAAATTATTTAAATTTTTTAAATAGTGTTCCTCGAACCTCTACTTCGAAATCAACTACGTAACCGCAAGGAATGAAAAAACCAAAATTTTCCCAAAATTTGTTTTGGATTAAAGTCCAATTAATTACCTTTCCAACGGTATTTCAACCTAAAAAATCTGTAAAGAATTGTTTGAGATATAAATTTTAGTAAAAATCAATTTTTTACGTTTTTGCCGATTTCTTTCAATTTTGTCTTCAGTGGCAAAAATTCTGAAAAATTTATCAAAAATTTAGGTGGGTCTGAAGATACTGGGGCTTTCAATACCGAGGGTTTTGGTAAATACCGGGATTTCAGGATTTTAAATTTATGATCCCAGGATTTTTCGAGATCCCGAAATGGCAAAATTTTAAAATAATGGTATTAAGCTGCATTAAAAGCAGGAACCGTTAATAACTCCTTCTCTTTATTTCTGAATTTTAGCAAAATCAATTGCCTCTTTTTTTATCAATAAAAATTTAAACTAAATCTGTATTCATACTTAAAATATTAAAACACTCGAAAGTTTATAAGACAACACTAAGACAAAATCATAATTACTAATGCAGACAAAAGTTACGCGTAAATTGCAACTTACCGCCTCACACTCCAAATATTTGCAAACGCACCACTTGCGCAAATTGTTCGGCAAATCATGCTGCTTCTTCTTCTAAAGAATGCAAAAAATTTCAACAGCACAAAGAAATTATAAAAAAAACGCAGAACAAATGCACCCTTCTACACAAGTTAGCAGCTTTGCTTCAGTTGTGTCCAAAACTAATAATAACAATCAACCTCTTTTCAGCCCCCAACAATAACATCAACAAAAACAAGAACATCAACAACAACAACAAACACAACAACAACCACTACTACAACTACCACTACAACAACAACAACAGACACAACAAGCAATATAGCAGCAACAACAGCAACAACAACAACAACCACTACCATTACTACAACAACCACTATAATAACCACTACAACAACAACAGCCACTAAAACAACAATAACAACCACAACAACCACAACAACAACAAAACCTTAACAACAACAAACACCTCAACAACAACAGAAACCATAACAACTAAATAACCAACCACATCAACATTTAAAAAACAAACAGCAAAACAAATATCCAATTAATGCTTTCCCAACAATAATAAAACCAAGTCAATGAAAATCAACTTCTAGCTCAAACTCCTATTGAAATACAAAAACTATAGAGTCGATAGATAAACTTTCCATTCCTGCACCATTTCTCAAGTAACCATTCAGCACCATTACCATTAGCAATTATTAACACTTCAACTACTCCAACTTCTTGTTTTAACATTAACAATTAAAAAAATATTAAAAACACTTCAACTCCTATGGATACAGAATTTACAAGTCTAAGTTCTAGTAGCTCTGATGAAGATATATAACTAACTGATATTAAAATATTTACTTGGAAATACATAAACATATTATCTCAATATTTAATAATCACGTATTTCGTTATTTCTTCTCTTTCTTTCGTTTTGTTTATCTTTTTTCTTACACTTTCGTCATTTGCTCCCCTCTGCCTACATAATTATAACTCCGATTCTTCTTCCCTTTTGTTTTGCAAATAATGGTGACAATTATGCAATGGAACATCAAAGGATATTTTAATAATTACTATGAGCTAGACCTTTTAATTAACTCACTACAACCCTTCAATTCTGTTACTACAAGAGACACATCTTGCAGTTAGCTCTATTCCATATATTAATAAAAATTACATTGGTCACTTCCATAATCTACCCCAAAATTTGACAAACAAGGAATCGGTAATATAAAAAGAGGCTTACCATATAACTTTAAAACAGTAAACTCCCCCTATCCACTATTGCAATTGAGATAAATCTGATAGTAAAATTCACTATTATATGTGCATATTTTCCACTAAGCCAACAATTTTCCTCGTCTGAAATACTTCAAATTCTAAACATTTTTTCTGGCCCTGTAATTCTTGCTGCACCCAAAAAAATGTTGTAACATTAATGCTGAAAACACATATGCAGCTATTCTGCATGCATCGTCTTAAGTTATCTGCGCGCAGTGCTGCTGGTAAAATAGATGTGCAGTTTTTTCTTTCCAGTTTCCTTTTGGCAAAGGAAACATTTCATTTAATAATGTTTTTATATAAACAAAATCAAAAATATTTGCTGAGACATTTAATTCCAATGAGAGTTCCGAAAATTTTTTTTAACAAATTCAATTAGTTTCTCTTTCATGTTCGTTTCTTTTGAATTAATTTTATTCATTTTAGTTTTTTGTCACCTGTCATAATTGCTTAAAAAATTTCGTTGAGTTTTGATTTTGTGTTATGACGGCACTGACTATGCGCAGCAATTTTTATTTTGTTGATTACTTGCAGCGCTGCGGTGTAGTGCAGATCTTTCATGTGTTCATCGCCATATGAACGAATGAGTTTATATTTCGCTGCAGCAGAATAGCTGCACATGTGTTTTCAGCATAAAAAAATTTGTGTTCCTATTTAAAAAAATCTTTTATTTTTTACTCCAAAAAGACAGCTTTTTAATGCAACAAGATAGGTGTTGTTAAATACAAAATTTTAATAGTTCTGAAATTAACAATAATGTTGTAATTATGAAAAGATAAAAGTATGTGGACGAATGTGTGTTGTCATCTTTAAAATGTCGTAACTTCCCTATAACAAGATCATCAGGTTAAATGAAAATTTATCATGTTAATATGAAAATAGCACGTTTTAACATTTGAAAAAATCAATGTTGATGTAAAAATCCTTGTAAATAGAAACTTACCCATTGTTACTTAAAATACACTTGTGGTTAATATAACTATCACATTGTTTCGTTTTAAAAACAGTTTTCTTTAGAACAAAAACTTATATACAGCTGTGTGAAAAAATTGTTCTCTAAAATAAAACATACCTACAAAATTTGTTGATCAGTGAGAAAACGAGTTTGTTTATTACAAGTAAGCACATTGATTTTATTTAATGACTTAGTAGCAATTATATTTGATGAGGTATAAATAATTTTTCTTTAATTATTGCTATCTTAGTTAATTATTCACTGGCAATTAAGGAAAATAGCTTATACAAAAAACCAAAGATCTTTTACTTTTGACTAATTCATTGTTATTTGAAAAAACAAATGTAAGGTATAAAGTAATATGACGTTTCTTTTCCTATTAACTGAAATAACGAAAAAGGGTCAAATGAAAAAAGAAACTGCGAAAAAAAGAATAAAGTATATATGGGCATTTCCATCGAAACTCACGCGACATGCGTGCCACTAAAGCTTCTTTTTCTCGGAAGTTTATGTTATTAATGTAAAAAAAAAAGTAAAGCAGTGAGAGGACTGCCGACCGAAGCGAAAACCTATATATAAAATATTAGTATTCCCTGGAAGACGTTGTCCTGCCACGGACCGCCTTACTGCTATATAAGAATTTTCATGCTAATAGGGGGTTTCGGACTATCCTACATGTAGGATGGATTTGACAGGTCGGACGGACATGTAGTATGTGCGAAAGCTCATACTGCAGCCCGTCCTACATGTAGGATGAAATCAAAAAGTTTTAAAAGTTTCGCTCTGATCTTGTTCTTCTCTGTGCGTCCTTGTTTGTAGATTTCTTTGGTAATTGTTGTTGGCGCAGTTAGCCGGAAATTTTTTGTAGACGTTGTGAATTCTAATCGTGTAGCTACAGTCGGCATATGAAATTCGAATTATTTTTGTTAAGAGCTTATAACAATTTATTAAATTTTTTATATATTACTGAAACTATTTATTTTAAAGAAAAGTGTTACCATATCAAAAATACATATAATTAAAGTAATTTATTTAAATTATTTCATTATTGAATTAATATAAAAAATTAAAGCTTATTTATATCATAACACTAACACAATATACATGTTCACCATATCTATATTGCGTTGTGTATTAAAAATAGAATATTCTAAAATTAAGAAATATCTATAGCTTATAAATTATATATAATTCATATAAGAAAATAAAGCTAAACAGTTTTAAAAAATAGAATGCTTAGGATAAGCAGACTTTAGTTATTCAATTACTACTGAAAATATTAATTATTTCGCAGGTTTCATACTCAATTGTTATTATATAAATATACATATATATTCTTTAAATTTCCTCATATTCTTTAAATTGTTCATATATATGAACTATATATATGTAAATATATATATATTTAATAATTAAATATATATATAAATATAAATATATATATATATATATAATAATATATAATAAATATATATATATATATATATATTTATTATATATATATATATATATATATATATATATATATATATTTCCGATACGGTAACACTTTTACTAAAAACAAATAGATTTACCAATATTATATATATTCTTTAGTTCATATGTATAAACTGTTTTCTAAATTAGTTCGATGTCATATGCTGACTGTAGCTACAAATAAGCATCCACAAAAAATTAAAGCTTACTGTACAATAATAACTTCTTAGCAAATTTACAACAACAACGCAAAGAGAACTACAAGATCCCAGCGGTTGCTCAGCGTTAGAGGGGATGAACCGAATTGACGGCGTAAAATATACAGCACTTTGCATGCTATATTTTCTGTTTGCCTGCTAGCAAGCACTTAGCACTTGCTTGTGCTATTGGTGATGGCACTTAGAGGATGTTGGCTAGCAACAAATTTTGCACTGCATTTGCTGGTGGTGGCACTTGAAGGACGCTCGCCAGCAAAGAAAGCCAATTTAACTTTGCTGCACTTGCTGATGTTGGAGACCGTTGGCCCACACACAGGCAGACACAAACTCAAGCACTTTCGTTAATTTTTTTCATTAATTTGTTATTTTTTAAGTTTTTTAAGTTTACATTATTACAAGTTTACGAAAAATGTTGCAAGTACAAGCTCTCGAATTAAATATGTCGCAAATTGATAAAATGCAAATAAAATAAAATAGTTGCGCTAAAACACGACCGAAATGTGAACGTCAAAATTTGTAATTGTCAAAATTTCATCGTCCATTTGACACACCAAAAAAGACAAATTGATTGCAACACACACAAATTTTATTCAATTTGATATTTTCTATCCTACCACGACTGAAAACTTTCCGATTGACACACAGCCATTGTTGACAACTCTGAATATAAAATGCCGCAGTGGTGAAAATAAAAAGCCACTGACAAATACAACTGACAAAATTGTCAAACTTTGTTTGACGATATGTAATAGCAGCTGTTTAAGTAATAGCAAATTTTTCAAAAATGTTGACAAATACAACAACTGAAGAAATGCATGCTCTTATTTTATTATATATCGTCACGATATCGTTGCTTTTACTTAAACAGCTTTTACTTAAAGCTAAAAATTTGCTTTTACTTAAACAGCTGCTATGCATGGTGAGATTAAAAAAATGGAACGATCTTCTTTATCTGCTTTTTTCTGCTGGAACTTCGTTTGCAATTATATGACAATTTTCACACTTGTTGTATTTGTCAGTGGCTTTTTATTTTCACCACTGCGGCATTTTATTTTAGGAGTTGTCAACTATCATTGTTTTATTAATAAATTTTTTCATAACACTTGGGTTACACGAGACAGTACTGTTAATACAGTGAAAAATACGTTTTAATTGTCAAACTTTGTGTTTGTGAAAAAGAGTACAGACAATTGGTAAGACAGTTAGCAAGACAGTAGACAAAATAGTAAAAAATTTCTATTTTATGAAGAAAATTTTTGTTAAAACTACGAAGAAATTGCCAAACTTTAAAAGCATACATAGACCAATATAAAGCGAATTAATAATAAGTTTTGGTTGCAAACATCTTATTGCAACCTAACTTAAGTATTTATATGCTAACAAACGGACTATATGCATTAATTTCACGAGTACGCCAAAGTATTGCAAATTTTCCATTAATTCTATTAAATTTTCACGTATTCTTTTACTTGACATGCTAAATATCATTCTACTTTCCTAGCTACTGTCTCGCCAACTGTCTACAAAAAACTTAAGACAGTAGAGTAGACAGTAGCAAAAGTTAGTGTGTGTGGGTAAAAATTTGTGAATTTGTTGTGACTGTATTAACAGTACTGTCTCGTGTAACCTACGTGTAAAGGGTAAGTGTCAAAAGGAAACTTTTCAGTCGTGGTAGGATAGCAAATATCAGGTTTGTGTTTCAAATATCAAATCAGAGGCAAATATCAGGTTTCAAATTTGTGTGTGTTGAAATAAATTTGTCTTTTTTGCTGTGTCAAGTGGACGATAAAATTTTGACAGTTGCAAATTTTGACGTTTCGCATTTCGATCGTGTCTTAGCGCAAATATTTTATTTAATTTGCATTTTATTAAATTTGCGACATATTTCATTCGAGTGCTTGTACTTGCAACTTATTTCGTAAACTTGTAATATTGTAAACTTAAAAACTTAAAAAATAGTAAAATAATAAAAAAAATAACGAAAATGCTTGAGTTTGTGTGTGCGTGTGTGTGGGCCAACGATCTCCCGGTGCATCAGCAAGTGCAGCAAAGTTAAATTGGCTTTCTTTGTTGGTGAACGTCCTCCAAGTACCACCACCAGCAAGTGCAGTGCAAAATTTGTTGCTAGCCAACATCCTCTAAGTGCCTTCACCAGCAGCACCAGCAAGTGCAGCACGAATCAATTGACTGGTCAACTCTCCAATATTTCAGAAGCACCATTTCAGCATGTCTCAAGCGCAGAGGCAAATTTCTGTCATTATACTCCGGCGTAAATTAAATAAATTGAAAGCGGAGAATTTGCGCTTCATTTGATTGTGCTGTTGCTGGTGGCACTTGTTGGCACATGTTAGCTAGCAAGAAATTTGCGCAGCACTTGCTTGTGCTGTTGCTGGTGGTACTTGGAGGACGTTCACCAGTAAAGAAAGCCAATTTTACTTTGCTGCACTTGGTGATGCACCGGGATACCGTTGGCCCACGCATACACAAACTCAGGCACTTTCGTTATTTTTTTGAAGTGAAAACTTCTTTAGTCTCGTTGAATGATTTTGGTAGAGGGTAAATCTTTGGTTTGCGTCATCCTCATCGTCATTTTGCGAGTAACTCTCCTCATCAAGACAGACAGCGAATAGGTTTTTAAATGACGCTCTTAGATCTAGACTACAAAGCGCTCAGCAAATGTAGCAAGCAACCATCAACAAGTTCCTCTGCTGACGCATCGTTTTTTCCCTCCTCTTGCTACGCTGCGAAACATTGAATGATATAGCTTTTTCAATGTATATGTAGAGCTGCTGTAGGTTAAAATAAAATAAATTTCAAATTTTTGATATTTGGTTTTTGTTTGACCGGCCGTGAAGTCCCTTTTGATGCCACCACTCATAGTACAACTAGACAAGGTAGTGTTAGGGCTGAATGTGTTTTCTTTATTAGTGACCATAACTGTCAAACTCAGCCATTTTGGTATTTTGGCCAATTTTTGCTTTCATATTGCATTCTCATTGGTTGCATATTTTGTATGATATGTCAACTTCGTTTTGACAGTTTCGGTCACCGGTTTTGCGTTTCAACAGCACCTTGTCGAATTTTGATTTAATACCTGATATTTAATTTAATATAACCTGATTAATAAATAAATTTTGTGGAGTTATTTCTGTTAAATGATACTCTTCATTTAACAGAGATCCCTACAACCTTTGGTGGTTAATGAGGAGCTCTTAAGTTCTCAAAACTCGTCTTTTTATACTTCAGAGTTGCCAACCCCGCGCAATACTTATGAAATATGAAGACTTTATTTACTTCTTAAAACTTTTCCGATATTTCAGAGTTGCCATCCCGAGCAATACTTATGAAATATGAATACTTTCTTCTCCTCTCGAAACTTCTCCGACTCTCTTTCATCTCACTGTTAGAATCACTCATCTCTAGTAATGGGTCTCTCACCTCACACAATCCCTCTATTTATACAGTACACTCGCACTTCTCACTCGTATATCTCTTATCCCTTGTAACTCCCAAACATCAGCTCACCGTCTAGTTACATGTTTTAGTTACTCATATCTCTCATGTTTATTCTAGCTCTCACTCCATCAATGCTACACTATACTCTCACTTCTCACTCGTACATGGCTTATCCCTAGTCACTACATAACCCAGCTAACATAGTTCTCTCTACAATTATGCCATGCACTAATAAACTTTTCGGTTTCTTTCTCTAGGCTTTATGAATGTCAACTGTGCCAGCGGCGACATTCCATCCGATTCTGCAAAAAATTTAAGGCCATGTCTGTCCTGCACCGTCGCCAGGCCGTGGTTCGACATGGCTATTGTTCGAACTGCCTCGCTCGCTCCCATACAGCCGGAAGATGTACGTCCAAAGCCGTGTGCAATGTGTGCAAGGGTCTCCATCACTCGATGCTGCATGCGAACCAAAAACGCATCACAATCCAGTCCGACTCAAACCGGCGAGCCGGCAAAACCACCAAGAAGAGAGAAAGCGGCATAGCTCACCGACTGGGACGAAGAGTCAGTCCGTCGCCTTCGCCTGTACGTCCACGGGTACAGCCTAAAACTTCGGAAGGGCGCTCCAGGGCATGTACACGATCGACAGGCACCAATCGCAGCGAAAGTCCACGGGAACACCTTTTAAACGCCATCCGTGAGCTTCAGCGGCTGCAGAGTATCTTGTAAATTGCACTAGTGCAAGGCGGGCGGCATGTCTACGCCCCGATGCGTATCCAAATGGTTATTTTTCATATAAATGAAGTTTATGAATTTACTCTTTTACTTTTACTATTAAATTTACTTTGTAACTAAACGCAGCTCAAGCCTGCGGCTTTAATTAAAAGTTTAAATTATTGAACTTAAAATACTGTAAACTAAACCCAGCTTAAAAGCTGGGCCTTAAGCTTAAACGCAATGTACATATTTTCTTTTGTTAATTTTCCTTCTTCTCATTTCAACCACCAGCCGATAAGGTAATAAAAAACACGTTCAAAATGCACTACTTAAGTTGTTATTAATTACCCCCTAATTAATAACCAAATTTTGTGGAGTTATTTCTGTTAAATGATACTCTTCATTTAACAGAGATCCCTACAACCTTTGGTGGTTAATGAGGAGCACAACTTCTTCTCCTCAATTTTAGCGCTTAACTCCATCCTCAAGATGGTAGGCTACCGAAAGCCTAGCATCGCGCGCGCGTGTTATTTTTACGCGCTAAATTGCTCCCGCCCCCTATGACCGGAGCAATTTGGCGATAAAAATAGCACCGATTCCAACATATACATATAATTCATATCATTTTTTTAAATTATTTCATTATTGAATTAATTTAAAAATTTTAATCTTCTTTATATCTTTTTATATAATAACACAATAAACATGCACGCTATATATAGTTTGTGTTGTGTATATAAATATGAATATATAAGAAATAGTTATAGTATATAAATTATAAATAATTTAATATAATAAATGTACGTAGACAGTTTAACCGCTTAGTGTTGTAAATTGAAAACGCAAACCAACGGCAAGCAAGACACAAGAAGCAATAGAATTTTGTATAAAAAAAGGTAAAGACTGTAGTAATTCGATTACAACTGTAAATATAAATTTATTTTGCAGGTTTTTTGTGTAAATGTTTTTATGTACATATATATAAAGCGTTATAAAAATACTTCGATTGTCATATGCCGACTGTAGCTACCAAATAACATCTACAAAGAAATTAAAGCTAACTGCACAACAACAATTACCAAGCAAATCTACAACAAAAACGCAGAGAGAATGTCATGATCGCAGCGATTGCGCAGCGTTAGAGGGGATGAACCGAATTGGCGGCGAAAAATAAATAGCACTTTGCTTGCTATTTTTTCTGTTTGCCTGCTAGCAAGATCTAAAGTGGAGGCATTAAAAGAGACTTAAAAAAAAATACAAATATGAAAAATTGAAATTTCGTTTCATTTCAGCAGTTAGGTCTGAAGTCTAATTTAATGCCTCCCTCCACTTGAGATCTTGCAAACAGAAAATATAGCATGCAAAGCGCTGTATATTTTACGCCGTCAATTCGGTTCATCCCCTCTAAAGCTGCGCAACCGCTGGGATCTCGTCATTCTCTTTGCGTTGTTGTTGTAGCTTTACTTTTTTGTAGATGTTTATTTGTAGCTTCAGTCAGCATATGACATCGAATTTATTTAAAAAACAGTTTATGCATATGAATTAAAGAGTATATATAATATTGGTAAATCTATTTGTTTTTTGTTAAAGTGTTACCGTATCGGAAATACATACATACATACATATATATTAGGGCGGGTCAATTTGTATGGACGAATTTTTTGGTGGTCTGGCTCAGCGAAATTCGTAAAATACATGTAATTTCAAGACTTTTTCTCCACTACAGCATATACAAATTCTGAAAAAAAGCTGTGCGGACTTTCGTAAATAGATTTTGTTCTCAATTATAAAATATGAATGTATGAATGTATGTGTATGAATCTATTTACGAAAGTCCGCACAGCTTTTTTTCAGAATTTGTATATGCTGTAGTGGAGAAAAAGTCTTGAAATTACATGTATTTTACGAATTTCGCTGAGCCAGAATTTGACCCGCCCTAATATATATACATACATATATATACATATATATATATAGTTCATATATATGAACAATTTAACTCATTTAGGAAATTTAAATAGTATTTATGTATATTAATATAATAACAATTACGTAATAAACCTGCAAAATAATTAATATTTTCAGTAGTAATTGGATAACTAAAGTCTGCTTATCCTATGCATTCTGTTTTTTAAACTGTAGCATCAATTTCTTATATGAATTATATATAATTTATATGCTATTGATATTTCTTAATTTTATAATATTCTATTTTTAATACACAACGCAATATAGAAATGGTGAACATGTATATTGTGTTAGTGTCATGATATAAATATATATAAATAAGCTTTAATTTTTTATTTTAATTCAATAATAAAATAATTTAAATAGATTACTTAAATTATATGTTTTTTTTGATATGGTAATACTTTTGCTTAAAAGAAATAGTTTAAGTAAAATATAAAAAATTTAATAAATTGCTATAAGCTCTTAACAAAAATAATTCTAATTTCATATGCCGTCTGTAGCTACACAATTAGAATACACAACGTCTACAAAAAATTTCCAGCTAAGTGCGCCAACAACAATTATCAAGGAAATCTACAAGCAAGGACGCACAGAGAAGAACTAGATATATACGATATTTACGATATTTGTTTAACAAAAGTTGTTGACATATAAGATAAAATCTTTTGCATGCCGCTATGAACATAAGAGATAACAACATAAAGATACATAAAAAATAACATCAAATTAAATTAAAACCTAAAAATTAATTACGAGTTATTTTGATTTTGAATCAATTAATTAAAAATTGTAAGAACAAAACAAAAATAATAATATAGACTTAAAAATAGGATATAGAAGTATAATTAAAGATAGATAAAGTACAGGCGAAAAAGGAAGAAACAAGAAAAAGTTAAGAGAAATATTCAAAGATTAAATGCTTAAATTTCTTATGATTGGAAACACTTTTAATATTGAATGGCAATGAATTCCACGATCTTATACCACTAACGAAAAACAATCTACTGGAGTTAACGAAGTTATATCTAGGGATCATAAGGTTCATGTTTCTGCTTGACCTACAGAACTCTATCTTTTCAAAAAGGTACGATGGTTTTTGTGTGTAAATGATTCGGTGTAGAAATATAGTGTGTCTAGCTTCATGGTAGCGTTATAGGTCACGACCAAACAATTTTTTACTGTGGGCAGATATATGATCAAACCTTCTTAAGCCATATACATACCGGGCTGCATTATTGAAGGCAACTAAAAGCTTGTGCAACGACCGAGAATCGAGTTTACAGTATACGACTTCCGAGTAAGTTATTACTGGCATCAACAGCTGCAAAACCAGTTTTTTCCAAGTTTCTTGAGGCACAAAGCTTGATTTCATCCGCAGATTTCGAAGAACATAGTAAACTTTTTTTATGCAAGAATTGATTTGATCACCACAGGATAGAGAAGAGTTTATTTTAAATCCAAGATTGGTGACCTTACAAACTAGTTTAAGCTTCACGTTGTTTAACAAAATTGGAGGCAGGTCTTCATTGCTGAACTTTTTTTTTTAAATTGGCAATACATAAGATTTCGAGGGGTTCAGCATGAGCATGTTATCAACAGCCCAATTTGATATCACGGCAAAGACCTGGTGACACTTGGTGACACTTGCTAAATATGTCATTTATGAACATGGTGAATAACAACGGACCAAGTACTGAGCCTTGAGGTACTCCACTAGATGTGCCCTTTAAAAGTGATAAATTATATCCCACCCTAACTCTCTGAGACCTACCTATTAAATAGCTTTTTAAGTGGCGGACTGCGGATTTAGAGAACCTAAAATGTTGGGAAAGTTTTCTGCAGAGGATAGAGTGGCTGACGGTGTCGAAAGCTTTAGAGAAATCTAGTAAGCACAGCAGTGTCAAATCGCCCAAATCATAAGGTACTCTTATGTCATCAAGTACTTTGACCACAGCAGTAGAGCAGCTGTGCCCAGGACGAAAACCAGACTGTAAGTGCGACATGAGATAGTAAAGGCTCAAGTGGCGGGATATCTGCTCGGCCATGAGCGCCTCACACACTTTGGATATCGAGGACAGAAGACTTATTTGGCGGAAATCACATGGGCCGCAAGGGTTTGGTTTTTTTGCAACAGGAATGATAGTCGCCACCTTCCAAGCCTGGGGATAATACGATGTAGTAAAGCAATGGTTTATTATGTGGGCAAGCGGGCTAAGGACATATGGTAAAATAAGCTTAACAAATCTTATTGAAATTCCATCCTCCCCTGCAGCATTTGACTTTATTTTGCTAGTGCATTGAGCTACATCCAATTCACCTACTGTCTTAAATTGAAATTCGTTTGGAGATTCCAAATCATAACTATCACTATCATCATCAACGATGATCATGACGGAACTTTTAGAACTTTTTGATTTTCATCCTACATGTAGTATGAGCTGCAGTATGAGCTTTCGCACATTCCTACATGTCCATCTGACTTGTCAAATCCATCCTACATGTAGGATAGTAATTAGCATGAAAATTCTTATATAGCAGTAAGGCGGTCGTGGCAGGATAACGTCTTCCAGGGAATACTAATATTTTTTACATAGGTTTTCGCTTCGATCGGCAGTCCCCTCACTTCTATACTTTTTTTTATTATCTTCAGCTAATGCCTTCCATTTTTACTAAAACAAAAAGTTTACGAAACATTTACTAAACATTTAAGAAAAAGGAAACTACATTTGTGAAACTGTGCAGACGATTTGATCATCATGGTTATTGAATTTATATAGAAATATATAGAAATTTCATTTACATATTTATATAAATGAATTTATACTTAAAATGCTTCTCTTAGATAATATCATAAAATAAAAGTTTTTAATAAGTTTTAAGTTTTTGGTCACGGTTGACTTTTTTCTGGAAATGCACATATAGAAGAATATTTTAAGATTTTTACGGCTTCAACACTTCCTTGTGACCCTGGGCCTACACTGTCTAAATCTCAATAAAATTGGCAAAGGATAATCAAGAAGATAAAAAAAATAGTGAAATAGTGAAAATAGAAAAAAATAGTTTTTTATATTAAAATTTTTTTTTTATATTTAGGGTTTCTATTTTCCATGAACCCTTGATATAGATTTTTCTCCATACAAATCGTCTGAAAAAACTTAAATTAAAAAGCGACACCTCTTAACCTTAGCCGATTTTTTAAGACTTATAGGGTTGGGTCCTAAGGAAGAGTTTAAGCTGCGATCATGAAACTGGATTCTTAAAAAAACCACCCTAATATATTTATACATATCCTTACTTAATTTTAAATTATGTGTGTTAATAATTTAATTCACGGATACGGTTTATCTTTTTTAGTTGTAATAGAAAATAAATACTTTTGAATGAAATGCCACACAGATTTAAGATTCTAAAGCATATGTCTATAGCTTGCAATAACAATAGAGTTCAGCTACTACAGCTTTTTCGCACTTTCTCCGCATTGGATCATCTTAAGAACCAGCCCAAATAACATCAAAACATCTCAATAAGGCCATTCACAGTTCGAATACGTTGGTCTGCCATTTGTTCGATCCCCTAATTGTACGCCAATTTACGAAAGCGCATTTTGCTTTGCTGTTGTTTTGCATACAAATGCAAATACGCAGGCACTCGTAAATAAAAGCAGCCCTTGGACGTGTTTTTTGTACCTCGTATTTTTATGCTCTGTCTACAGCCGCATAATCACATACATCATAGAGTTGCACAGTCTTTTTATACGACAGTCACATGGCGAGGTGCTCACAATTCGAACAATAACAAATGCTATAAATACGATTTGTTAAAAGTACGCTCAAACCGTGAATAGCCCCAATGATATCGATAAGAGCGGTCCAAAACAATCCAAAGTGAGAAAAATTTACCCACCTTAATATGGGTTGGGCTCAGGGACAACACAAGACATAACAACTAACCATGCGTTTACATAGATCTAATCATACATTAGTTTTCAATCTACTTTTGAGTTGACCTTTCGATAAGTTAACATCAAAAAAGCTACAGTTGTTAACAAAGGTACTCATGCGATGTAAAGGAGCAGTAGCCATATAATTTGTTCTACTAAAAGGTAAGTAAATTAAATTGTTAGCATTTCTACTGCTTCTACGGTTAGTGTTAAAATTTATAAGAGTTAGAAGTTCTGGTGAATCGAATACACCAGTTATGAGTTGGTGTAAATAGACGATATCAGCAGACTTCCTTCTCTCATTCAAAGATTGCATTTTTAAAAGTTTTAAACGATCCTCATAAGGAGGAATGTTTAAAGTATCAGTTGCACTTAAGCCCCTTAGAGCAAACCGAACAAAACGTTTTTGGATTCTCTCTATACGTTCAACATGTACATTGTAATTTGGGGACCAAACTTGACTTACATACTCTAAGTGAGGTCGCACAATTGCATAATACAGCGTTGTAGTTGTGATCATACTATTAAATTCTTTGGCCCAGCGTTTCATAAACCCGAGCATAGAAGATGCTTTTTTACAAATGTAATCAATATGAACGTTAAACGATAGCTTAGAATCCATGCATATACCAAGATCTTTGACAGAATCTACACGATTTAAAGCCGTATCTTTTATCGTATAATCAAAAATTAAATTATTCCTTTTTCGCGAAAAGGTCATAGTTTGGCATTTATCTGGATTTAGAAACATATTGTTTTTAGAACACCAAATTTCAAAGGATTTCAAATCAGACTGCAGCAGATCTGAATTGTCTTTAGCATCTATTGTTCTGTATATTTTCATGTCATCTGCATAGATAAGTAGATGAGAGTGTTTGATGATGTGGGTTACATCATTAATGGCTAAAATAAACAGAAGTGGACCAAGGTGGCTACCTTGAGGAACACCTGATTCAGCAATAAATTCAGCTGACAATACGCCTCGAAATCGTATTTGATAAGATCGCTCTGTCAGATACGATTGAATCCAGCTTACAAAAAATTGTGGAAAACCCATTAACTTTAGTTTAAATAGAATTAAGTTATGTGGCAGTTTATCAAATGCTTTACTAAAATCAGTGTAAATACAGTCGACCTGGTTACCTGAATAAAATGAATTTAAGCAAAACGTTGTAAAATCGAGGAGATTAGACACAGTGGATCTGCCAGTAACAAATCCATGCTGACGAGTTGTCATGACCTTCCCACAGTGAATCTTCACACGATCATACACGAGGCGCTCAAAAAGTTTTGGAATTGACGAGAGTTTCGCGATAGGCCTGTAGTTGTTTATATCGTTCTTACAACCTTTTTTATAGATAGGACCTATAAAAGATTTTTTCCAAAAAAGTGGAAAAATACTTTCGCTAATTGATTTATTGAATAACATGGACAGTGGTTGACTTAGAACGGAACCACATCGTGTTAACACTGCGGCAGGAATTCCGTCAGGTCCAGCATTAAAATCGTCATCGATGACCATCGAAACCCAATATACTTTAAAATATCCTCTGAAGTAAAAGATATAGAATCCAACGAAACCCTGGGTGTAGAGTTCATATATTCAAAGTACTCTTCATCAGGATTAAAAGAGTCTGAACAAAATGACTCTTTAAAGAGATTGGCAAATAGACCACAAATTACGACAGGATCGTCAGTAAATCCGTCAGAGGTCTTAAATGATGAAGGGAATCCATCAGATTTTTTTTTGGTGTTTATGAAACCCCAGAATTTCTTCGGATCAGACAATATTCTCAGCTTAGTACTGTCTTAATAATTTTGATATAAGGTAGCTGAGCAATTTTCAAAATCCAGAAACAAACGCTTGTAGATTTCTAGGTCATTCAAGTCTAAGCTACAGACATATTTTTTCCATGCCCTATTCCTGCTGTTGCGAAGAATCTTTAACTCCTTTGTGTACCAGGGGTAAGCACAATTTTTCGTAAATTTGAGGCTATATGGCACGGACAGAGAAAACATAGCAAAGACTTCCATATAAAAAAAATTAATTGAATTATCAAGAGTGTTATTATTAACATATTCTAAAATAACATGAAGTTTGCTTTGAAGTAAATGATTCAACTTCAAAAAGTCAGCTTTTTTAAAATTGAATTCATAAACTTTATCTATTGAGTTAGACTTTACTATATTATCCCTGTCTGATTTGTACCATATGCTCAATGGTGGATGGTATTCATCAACAGCAGTCAAAACATGAGGGGCCCTCTCAACAATCACATTTTTACTATCTGTAGTTAAGACCAGGTCAAGAAGTCTTTCACGACTATTATAAATACAACTCACTTGTTGTAAGTCAGAACATATATTATCAACAAATATATGCTCTTGGCGAGTCTTCGAATTAGATGCACAAAAATATGTATCATCGTCAGAAGATTCCCATTTCAAGTCAGGCAGATTAAAATCACCTAACAATAAAATGTCGTCATTAACGTCAATTATGCTTATAACGTATTCTATGCAATCCGCAAGGCTTGCATAAACTTCTACACTGCTCTTAGGAGGAACGTATGCATTAATAAGATATACATTAGAATTGGAATGTACAACCTTGACGCATATAAGTTCGATGTTAGCAGAGCAGGGAATAACAATAATGGAACTAACGAAGGAGTTCCTTACAGCTAATAAGACACCTCCACCGACAGCAGAAGTATTGTCAGCATGTCTATCTCTTCTATAAACTTCAAAACTGTTATCAAACAATTCTAAGTCAGTAATGCTTCCGTTTAACCAAGTTTCAGTCAGTGCGATAATATCCTCAGAGAAATTCTGAGACATTAAAAATATGTCTCGCGTCTTAGAGCGTAATCCCCTTACATTTTGATAGTAAAGGGATAACCTATTCAGTTTTTTTGGGATTGACGAGCGGCTTGAGTCGTCCCTCTAGGCTTATTCTTAGGCTGAAACTCTGTAACGAGTATATTATCAGTCCACAAATTAGAGTTTAGAACAGTTGCAAACTCTTCAGCTGGAACTGTGAGAATAAAGGAAGCATGGGAAGGTTTATTACCTATTTTTTTGCATGAACAAAATGCATTTTGACTCAACAATTTATTATGTTTGATAAAAGTCAATACATTTTCAACAGTTGTGTCGGGCTGAAGACGTGAAATAAATACATTTTTTTTCCTCGACACTGCCCTTAAGCTTGATAGATTTCTAGGCTCAATAGGAGTCAAAACTGAACTATTAGTCAAAGAAGGACTGTTAGAAGGTGACGAGGAAGTAACTGGCGTGTTCCTGTTCAAAAGCGGTGCTGAGGGCTGCTTGGCCTGAGAAGTAGATCTAGATGATTTTCGCTTCTTATTATTTTTTTTATTTTTTCTCTTTTTTTTTTGCGATAATGTGGTCTTCTGATGATAGGATTGTTTGTGTCCCTGAAGAAACAGTCTGTGACAAAGAAAGCGGGATATTTTCCGAAATGGAATTTTCATCATAGACGCTGGTACTGGGTGCGGCCCTAACTTCACTAAAAAATGTTACAATTTCTCGAAAATTGTTGTTTAATGAGTTAAGACTTTCCCCAAAAAGCTTAATTTTTGAATAAAGTTCATCTGGGGAAAGCGCCCTACACGAAGCACAGTACCAACGAAGGCCTGATCGCTGAGATTTTAAGTCGTCAAGGCATGACTTGGATATACCGGCACAAGATGCATGAAACATCTGCTCACATGGACCAGAACAGCTGAACATGGGGTTTAGAATGTTTTGGCTTTTGCAAAGTTCGTCCAAAGAACAAGCAACGATATTTTCTGCAGAAAAATAATCCATTTTTAATTTTTTAAAAAAATGAGCAGATGCAAAATGTGCTTTCAGGGTTACTTTATTCAGACAGTGTGTGCACAGTTTAGTAGAAAACAAAAAACAAACAACAACACTCACTGAACTGAAGATAAACAAATCACAGCACAAAGAAGAAACTAAAACACCGCAAGCATGCAAAAACAACAACAACACTGCATTAACTAAATAAGTTAAACAAAGTTAAAATGCAAGAATTAAACTTACACAACTTAAATGCACAATTATTATTTAAGCGAACAGTTTTATATTAATGTTGTTAGTATAGTAAATATGATATTTAAATAATTACTATATTGAAACTATTTTAATACACTCACGAATATAACAAACAAAGGCTTTTACATAACACGATAAAACACAACCGACACCAACTTATATACGAGATCAACTAGCTGATATTATACTGGACATTTTGTATTAAATCCTATCAAAATAAAGTAAGGCCTCCTGTGGATTTAGAGGAATAATTACGAATGGTTGAATAGATTCGCCTACTGCTTGGAGATGTTGTAGTCGATCATCGATAGCGTTAATGGTCGGTGTTACATATATAAAAGTATTCTGGGAGTCTTTGATTGTGAATTTAAGTACTGTTTTTCTTCCACATGTTTTTTTAGAAGAAGGTATCAATTATCCATGAATAGCCAGGAATAATCCTAAGTATTTTCCATCTGTTAAGAGAGAAAAAACTAAAATTAAATTGGAGTCAAATATGTTTCAAAATGTTTTCGTGAATTTTTACAAAAAAAACGTTTCGAGAACAACGTACTGCATTGTTATTCCGCCTTTATAGTGCACGCTTATTGCTGAGCTAAGCTGCAAGACACATTGGAGCAACAGAGAACGCAAGTCATACATCTCTTTTGCTCCAATGCGTTTATGGATTAATTTCACCATGGCTCGGCAATAAGCGCGCTTTATAAAAGTGGCCATAGCATACATATTTCTGCTTGCCAATTTATTTTTAACACATTTTTCTCACTTTTCGCAAAACAAAACATTTCTTTAATATTTGGCTGCGTTCTTAAACGTCTTTTAGCAAAGCATCAGAGTGTTTTTTGTTGTGGTCATCTTGATTTCTATTTTTAAGCATTCTTTAGTTGTACAAGTTTGGTGCACCAATAAAAAAAACACTAATGCTTTGCAATATTGTTTTTATTAACTCTAAAAAAATAATATTTTTTGCAAAAATACATTTAAGAACTCAGAATTTCTTCTTAATTTCTTTTAATTTATTTGATTACTCACATTTTTATAACACAACACAAGACAAACACAAAACAAAATTCAGAACTTCTTTCTCCAACAGCTTAACCCTAACACTGGTACTATTTACATATGTAAATATTTCACTTTCTAAATGGCTACAAATTTGGTGTTTTTGGTACGATTTGAATATAATTTACATACAGTGGCTAATTTTTAAATTTGTTTAAATAAACAAAATTAGTCACTGAATGTAAATTATATTCAAATCGTGCCAAAAACATCAAATTTGTAGCTATTTAAAAAGTGAAATATTTACATATGTAAATAGTACCAGTGTTAGGGTTAAAACACATTGCAGTTCTAAGCGAAAAAATCGGCACAATTAGAGAGAAAGAGCAAGCATTGTCAAACAAAGAAAAACCGTTCTTATTAAAGACAGTGTTGTTAATAGTAAAACAAAACATAAATATTTTTTGACAATACGGAGAAAAATCACAATAAAAAGATAGTAATACAATGACTGACAACATTGTTTTTTTGAAAGATGCTTTTTTAATAATGCAAATTAAGTATACAAACAATTTAACGAGAAGCATCTCTTTATAATAACAAGCATGTTGTAACTCAGAAAAATGGCAAATCTTTATATTAAAGACATTTTTTTTATTAACAAGAGTCAGGTTATATTAACGAAAATTTTTAAAAGAAATTTAACAATGCTACTCTTTTTAATAATACAACAATATTTCTCCGGGTGTGGAGTTTTTAATTCCTGGAGCTCACTTTGAGGGTCTTCAGCTACAAATATTCGTGGCAAGCACGTAGAGGATGTTATATTGTCCTCCAACTTGATGATACTAAACGATGTGTCACCTACCCATTATTCGAAATATAACACACGTCGATCTTACCCTCTGCTCTACAAGTATAGCTCCCAAACGCACTTGGGAAATCCTCGATGATCTTCATGGTAGCGATCACTACCCTATTACCACTAAGATTAACATTAGTACTACCACCAGCACATCAAAATGGAAGTTTCCTACTGACTTAGCCAATTGGTCTTGCTTTCAATCATCGTGTGAACAAATCTCTAATAATATCCCGATTTCATAAAACATGAACCAAGAAACGGCCAGAATACAAAAATTATACGCTGTGCAGAGCACTTGACAATAAAGCAAACCAATAGTAGATCAACAAAACCCTTTGTTCCTTGGTGGGCTTGGAATTGGCTACACTCAGATCCAATAAGCAAGCAGCTTGGCGAGATTTCAAACGTGATCGCTCCATGAATAATCTTGTCAAATATAATAAAGAAAATTCTCTTTTTCGGCTCTGTGCTAAAAAAGCTAAAAACTTAGTTTTCAAAAACTTACCAGTTCCATAGGCCCATCATCAAATCCGAAAAAAATCTAGTCCAATATAAGGATGCTCTAAGGTTCTTTTAAGCAATCTTGCTTAAAACATAAACCTAAAAAACCCCTGGCCGATATTGACAGTTATCGACCAATATCTCTACTCTGTTTGGGTAAGCTCTTTGAGAAGATACTTACCAGCAGACTAATGTGGTTTGCAAGTAAAAAGAAGTTTATTAGTCACAATCTGGTTGGATTAAAAAAAGGGCACGGAACAACCGACGCCTTGCTGCATCTAGATTATTTCATCACTAACGCTTTGGCAAGCAAAAATCACATTTCTCTGATGACAATGGATTTTCAAAAGGTTTTTGACCGAATATTGTATTAAGACAACTTAAAAAATCAAAAGTTGGATCAAAGCACTATAAATTTATTAAAGGTATTCAGAAGTCCAACTTGACAACTTCTATATCGTCGAAATCGGTTCAGTGGTTCTTGCGTGGTTGTCAAACATTCGCGCAGTGTCACAACGCTTTTATATATTCGTATAGATAGACTAACACAATCTCAAGTGGGTAAAAGCTGGCTAGCAAGGCTGCAAAACATAATTTATGCTTACTACTGAATTCTGGCAATTCCCCTCAAAACATTTGCAAATAAAATTAACCTACACTATATAACAGCACGAATCTCACTGAAAGCAACTACACAACATGGCTGCCGTATTATATCGAAAGAAGCTCTCTCGAAAAAGAGAGAAAAGCTTTGTTTGCTGTTGTATTGTTCTGATGGTTGAATGTTAGTAAGCATAAAATAAAATGTTTATTTTGTAATAATTAAAGAATAAATTATTCTAAAGATATGACAATCTAATTTATCACAGGAATCGAAAAAATAGAATTATCAAATAGGTTCAGCGGTTACCGAGCTTATGCTGGATCAAATTTCGTGGGTATCATTTTATATAATAGTATAGATAATTTTCTTTTACACAATAAATGAGGTTTTTAATTTTTATACATATTATTTTTTTTTTTGTTTGTTTTTATAAAAAAAAATACATAAAACTAAATTTTTTACTTAAGAATGAATGTTTTGTTGTATTTAAGTAATTTTAAAAACAACTAAACAATAAGTTATTAACTATAACTTTTTTAAGGTATTATAAAGTCGTTCCTACTACTTACTGTTCGATATAGCGCTCAAACTCTTTTTCATTCTAATCTATCTTTAACAGCAGGTACCCCATATTTGCGGCCACACAGGCAACCATATTCCACCAGCCATGATTAATAAATACGTTATGAACGTATAAATGTCACAAAATCATACCTATTTACCGCGGACTGCGGGGAGGTTGCGGCCAATTGCGCTAGGGCAACCCTAATTTTTTAAGTTCTATACATATGTAGCTGTGTAGTGGTATATGTATTTTTTATTAACAGATGAGTGCAATTTTACCTGAAAAATTAGTTAATATTATTTAAATTAAAAATACTAGCGGCCACAATTTGCTTGGCAACTTCACTTCTGATTAAAAATTTGATAACGACCAAGATATTCAACGTAATTACACCAAATTTTTGAGTTATATTTTGCGTTACAGGATCTGGTGGAATCGCCATGGACGCGAGAGTTTATTGTACGCAGCTTACAAGTTTTATTATTATATTTTTAATGCCATCGCTTAAAAACGCTGTTGACCAGTTTTTCAAAAAAATTTTTCTTAGCGCCGTCACTCGAAAGAGCATTCGCTCTGAAAAATGAATGAGGAGCAATTTTGAAAGCTTCTTAAATTTGCACGGCTTATAAACTAAAGCAATGGGATTTTAGACTTAAGAAATAAGTAATAAATGAATACATATATGTCTTAGTTAAACAAAATCTTAAATAGTTAGAGTAGCATTATTTTATGTAATCATTATGTGAAACGGCACTAATTTGTGTTGATCATTAATCTTTACGTGCACTGACCTTATTGTTGTTAAAATAATAAGTGCGTTAGTGAGTAAGATACACTCACTCTCAAAAGAAAGCCGAGTTAATAATTTGATAACTATATTATTTTCTTGAACTAATGTATAATTTATAACGCAGTGTGCCAAAACTATAAATAAACAAGCACATCCAAATTTTATAGAAATTTTTAAATAAGGACATTTTGAGAATCCATCGCACCTGATTTGACCTCTCAAGGTCACTATAATTTTTTTCAACTTATTATGTGCCGACATTAATTGCATTTTTACAGCCATTTGGCCTATTGCAAATGAAAAATAAAATTAACTTTTTTCAATAGAATTTGACGTAAAATAAGGCTATGTAAAAAGATATTCGATAAAATACAAAATGATGCGTGTAGCGAAGCAATTTCTTGTACTTTTTGTAACTTAAAAAAAATGGTGTTTCTATAAATTTTACTTAAATAATATTCCATTAACCCGAATCACCCTGAGTAAATTTTTTTTTAATTTTTAGAATGACCTGGTAACGCAAATATAAAATGGTGTAAACTTAAATAAGCACATTTTAAGTGTTTGTGTTTACGTTGCCATATGGCAACGACAGGATGTTTCGGGTTAATGCCATTTGCATTTTCACAAAAATTAAATGCGCGTAAAAATGTCTTTCTATTTAACTTAAGAACATCCAAATCGGTTTAGAATTTGCTAAATGGCGGCAATCTTAACGGTTTTTTAACAAACGCTCCTATTTCATCAAATCTTTTTACAAGCCTTATTTTACGTCAAATTCTATTAAAAAAAGTTAATTTTATTTTTCATTTCCAATAGGCCAAATGGCTTTAAAAATGCAATTAATGTCGGCATAAAAAAATTCGAACACTTTAAATTTAAAAATAAGTTGAAAAAATTTGTAATGACCTTGAGACCTTCTTTAAGAATTTCTATAAAGTTTGGATGTGCTTGTTTATTTATGGTTTTGGCACACTGTGTTATAATTCAAGAAATATCAGACCTGTGATTTTCAAATACAAATACAAATCCAAATAGAAATACCTAAGTAATTGAAAAGTAAATACCAAATACAAATACTACGTATTGGTATTTGAAAAAAAAAACACAAATAATTGGTATTTGAAAAAGTAAACACAAATACCAATACTTGAGTATTTGCAGAGCTGAATTTTCAAATACTGGCAAATACTATTTAAAAGTATTTAGTAAATACTTTCAAATACTTCAGTAAATACTTAGTCATGTATTTATAAATGTAACGTACCATTTTATTTTAAGATGCATGTTAGCGAAAAAAAAACCAAAACAAGAAAGAAAGAAAAAACACATAAGTACTATCAATATAAGTATATCGAAACAAAAAAACAACATACATACAAACAAAAAAAATTCTTATATATAATTAATTTAAATAGCTTTAAATTTGTTTAGTATGTTGTGATTGGCCTTCAACAGAACTAATTGCAATATGCATCATGCGATCGATTGAAAATTTTAAGAAGTAAATAATTCAAAATATTTTTAATACAATTTTTTGTAATTTATTACTTGAAACTAAAAAATGAATTCTTTTATGAAGTAACAAAAATAAAACAAAACACATTAAGGATATTCACTATTGCGTGGTTTTCAATGCAGTTAAAAAACCACCACAGTGTTGTACCACACTTTACCGAGCTAATATGCATATAAAAATAAAAGGTACGTTATATTCAATGTTGACTAAGTATTAACTGAAGTATTTGAAAGTATTTACTAAATACTTTTAAATAGTATTTGCCAGTATTTGCAAATTCAGCCTTGCAAATACTCAAGTATTGGTATTTGTATTTACTTTTTCAAATACCAAGTATTTATGTTTTTTTCAAATACCAATACGTAGTATTTGTATTTGGTATTTATTTTTCAATTACTTGGACCAGTATTTTAAGAAGTATTTAAATAGTATTTTAAATACGATGTATTTAAATACATCACAGGTCTGAGAAACATAATATTATTTATCAAATTATTAACTTGGCTTTTTTTTGAGCGCGAGTGTAGAATGTTATGCACAATGCAAATAATAATTATGGGTTTGTTTTGTTTATTTGTTTTAATAACTAACATAAATGTGTTAAGGCTATGTTCATAGAAATATTTAGATTGTAGTTAAATTTTTATATGTTAAATGTGTGTTTAAAATCAATAAATGTTCTTAGGCTGTAGTTGAATGTTTAGTAAAGAGTGCACTACACCTTCCTTAAGATAAAATTATTTGATTTCAAAAAAACCATTTTATTTTTAAATTATACAATGCAAATGATTTTGTTATAATTGATAATTATACAGTTTAAATATTTTTTGTTTATTTATATTTTAATCTTTATATTTTAATAAATTTCAATTAATTTAAAACAATACTTAATTCCAATTAAATCCATTTTTTCAATAAATTATTGTAGAATTATTTCAATTTTCCATTTACATCTATTGTATTTACACCATTTTTTATTATTATTTTTTTATTTCACTGTCTTTGGATTACAATATCCTTACAGACTGCTTAAAATTAAAACTTACAAACAAATATCATAATATATATTTAACAAAAGTAAAAATTCTATATATTTTTAGAAACTCTAAATTATATACGAAAATAGTTATTAAGTAATTTCTAAAATGATAATTTCGAAAAAGAAAAGTCTAAATTATTTTCAATGGATATTTCATTATACAGAGATAAAGCACGAATAATTGGCTCATTAAGTGCATAAAGAGTTCTATGGATTTCTGAATGAAATAACGAGTAATGGCGTAACGTCCTTGCAGGAATATTAAAAGAAACAAATTGTAATAACTGGGCACAGTCAGTATGACCTGAAATAAGATCATGGATAAATGTTAATGATTAAATCTTTCTTATTGTTTCAAGTGTTTTCAAACCCAATAGCATAATTCGTGCGTCATAAGAAGGCAAAAGCTCAACAAAATTTAATGAACGAATAACAAACCGAGTAAACGATTTTTGGATTTTTTCCTATCGCGAGCAGTGAATTAAATAGAACGGACTCCAAATAAAGGAAGCATATTCTTACCTTGACCTCACAAACGAATTATATAAACAAATTAGAGTAAAAGGATCAGAAAACGCACAAAAGCAAGTAATGCATATGATTTTGGAACCAGATAATTTATATGCTCAACAAAAGTGAACTTGGAGTCAAATACCACACCTAGATCTTTAATGGAATTAATATTTAGTAAGGGAGTACCAGAGAGATAATATGAAGAAATGGACGTAATAATGGATTTTGAGTACGTCATAGAAAGACATTTATTAAAATTTAATGGTAAAAAATTCATTAAAGACTAAGAAAGCAAATTATTAAGATCATTCTGTAACAGAACAACATCATTCAAATAATAGATTTAACTAAATAGCTTTAAGTCGTCAGCATAAAGTAAAAATTTTACTGAATGAAAACATTTACTGACATCATTAATAAATAAAGTAAAGAGCAAAGGGCCAAGAATGCTACCCTGCAGTACTCCAGAAGAGGCAATAAATTGATACGATTTAACTACATTTAATTCAACAAAACATACTCTATTTTCCAGATAAGACTGGATCCAATTCAAGAAAACAGAATGAAAACCTATTTTAGCCAGTTTAGCTATTAAAAAATTATGAGGGACCTTGTCAAAGGCCTTAGAAAAATCCGCATAAATAACACCTACTTGATGTCCCAGCTCAAAAGAATTAATGCAAAATCTTGAGAAAACTGCTAAGTTAGTCACCGTTGACCGACCAGCAAAAAAGCCATGCTGTTCAAGGCATATGTGACGCTTAACAGCAAAAAATAACTTATTCTTAATAACAGTTTCAAAGAGTTTAGACACATTTGAGAGTTTAGAAATAGGCCTATAGTTGGAAATATCATTTTTACTGCCCCCTTTAAGAACCGGAATTATAGAGCCCAATTTCCAACAGTCTATAAAAGTACCAGTACATTACAGATCCAAGGTTTAAAAATGAATCCACATTATTTAAAATTGACTCATCAAAACTAGAATTTACAATAACATAGTTGGATTTAAAGTAGTCAGCAAACAGATTTACCGTATCTTCAATTGTAAAAGAATGAATACCCAAGTAGTGTGTAGAGGTAGGAATATAGAACCATCTCGCTTCGATTGTATGAAATGCCAGAAAGACTCGTGATTAATTTTAAGATTATTTTCGTATCGTATCGTAATCGGATCAACGGCGACAAAATTTTTACCATTAAAAATTTTAAGGCACATTTATTTTGGGCTGACGTCAAATATTAATTTACCGGAAGTAGTGAAGTCGTACTTTTTCAAATGCCGAATGTACTTATGTATAAAAAAAATTTAAATGTCCGTCTTCGGCAACAAAAACAAAAGCAAAGACTAATAGGCAGCAGCAAATTAATTAAAATTCGTCTTTAAATTAAATGTGCATGGGTAATACCATGTTATCTCTATCGTTGTTTTCGGCTCATTCTTAATTTATGCATAAATCATGTCCAAATTAAGTAATTTCGCCGTGAAAAAACAGTCAATGAAATTACTTCGAAATTAAGTAATTTGTCATAAATTACCATTTAAATTAAGATGCAATCGGTGTCAGCACAAGTTTTTTCGATAAATAATTGAAGAAATCGCATCGCAAGCTGTCATTTTTGTATATAATCAAAACTGACCAAAACTCAAAGTTCACAAAAATATGTTGTTCTATCCGACATGCGGCAATATTTTAATGTTAGAAGAAGACACTACAGTTCATCGCTTTTCATGCAACACTTGTCCTTAGATTTGGAACATCAATAAAAGCATTTCAACACGTACCTTTCTACTGCTAAGGGTGAGTAGTGCTCCAAGTATTTGAGACGAACTGTTATTAAGATTCCTGCAATGTTATTGGAAGTGGATCATGTTATGGGCGGTGAAGCTGCTTGGGAGAACGTAGATTCAACTGATGCTGATTGTCCAGCTTGTGCTCACAGATAAGCTTATTTTAGCTGTGGTTTTTTCTACATTTTGCATGTATTTTCCAACAACAAAGATCGTCGGCCGCAACGATTTTTGATTCTGTTCAGGCTCTTATGCAGATGCAAACTTCGCAAAATTGGGCGAAGTTATAGCTCTACCAACCGACACTGTTTATGGTCTAGCCTGCAATGCCAACAATGAGAAGGCCATACAAAAGTTGTATGAAATCAAAGGACAAGACTCTCATAAACCAGCGGCATATTGTGTGAAAGACTTGGCTGATCTTCATTGCTTTGGTAAACCTGAGCATTAGGGGCATAACTGTTAAAAATTTAAAAAAATTTTATTTTACATAGTGTTTTGTGATGTAGAAGAGTAAACGTTTTATTTCAAAAAGTTCCCCCAAGAAGCCTAAATAAATTTTCTGGTGAGCTTCTGCGGCAGTCAAAATTATACTTGGTATTTATACGAATTTAAAAGTAGTCTAATAATCTAGTAGTGAATTTGAGTTTGAACCCGCTTAATAAACATATGTTTTTATTACTATACCTATCTCCTTTTCACTTATCCTATTTAAATATTGAACTAGCAACATCCAACGTAACGGTAAATTGCAGTGCAATTTAATTCATTTGTGTTTATTACTTTATGCAAAAATAATGTCAAGTTGCTTATAATGTATTAAAACATGCAATAACAATAGAGTTCAGCTACTACAGCTTTTTCACACTTTCTCCGCAATAGATCATTTTAAGAACCAATCCAATATCATTGAAATAACTCAAAGATATCGATAAAAGTGGTCCAATAAAAAACCAAAAGGGAGAAAAATTTACCCACCATAATATGGGTTGGGCTCAGGGACAACACAAGACATAACAACTAACCATGCGTTTACATAGATCTAATCATACATTGGTTTTCAATCTACTTTTGAGTTGACCTTTCGACAAGTTAACATCAAACACGTTACAGTTGTTAACAAAGGTACTCATGCGATTTAATGGAGCAGTTAACATATAATTTGTTCTACTAAATGGTAAATAAATCAAGTTGTTAGAGTTTCTGCTGCTTCTACGGTTAGTGTTAAAATTTATAAAAGAAAGAAGCTCTGTAGAGTCGAATACACCAGTTATGAGTTGGTGTAAGTAGACGATATCAGCAGATTTTCTTCTCTCATTTAAAGATTGCATCTTTAATAATTTTAAACGATCCTCATATGGAGGAAGGTTAAATGTGTCAGTTCCACTCAAGCCTCTTAGAGCAAACCGAACAAAACGTTTTTGAATTCTTTCTATACGATCAACATGCACATTGTAATGTGGGGACCATACTTGACTTGCGTACTCCAAGTGAGGACGCACGATTGAATAATACAGAGTTATATTTGTTATTAAGCTATCAAACTCTTTGGCCCACCGTTTTATAAAACCAAGCATAGAAGACGCTTTTTTACAAATTCTATCAATATGTGTGTTAAACGACAATTTAGAATCCATGCATATACCAAGGTCTTTGACGGTAGTTACACGACTTAGAGCAGTATCTTTAATTTTGTAATCAAAAATAAAATTGTTCCTTTTACGCGAAAAGGTCATAGTTTGGCATTTATATGGATTTAAAAACATGTTATTTTTAGAACACCAAACCTCAAAGGAGTTCAAGTCTGACTGGAGCAGGTCTGAATTGTCATTAGAATCAATTGTTCTGTATATTTTCATATCATCTGCATAAATAAGCAAATGAGAGTGTTTAATGACGTGGGTAACATCATTAATTGCCAAATTAAACAGAAGTGGGCCCAGGTGGCTTCCTTGAGGAACACCCGATTCTGCAACAAATTCAGAAGACAACACGCCTCGGAACCGTATTTGATAAGATCGCTCCATAAAATACGATTTGATCCAGTTTACAAAATATTGTGGAAATTCCATTAATTTAAGTTTAAATAAAATTAGATTATGTGGTAATTTATCAAAAGCTTTGCTAAAATCAGTGTAAATACAATCGACCTGGCTACCAGAATCAATAGATTTTAAGCAGAATGTGGTGAAATCAAGGAGATTAGACACAGTGGATCTGCCAGCAACAAAACCATGCTGACGAGTTGTCATGACTTGCCCACAGTGAATTTTCACTCGATCGTACACTATTCGCTCAAAAAGTTTAGGAATCGAAGACAATTTAGCGATAGGCCTATAATTAGTGACGTCGTTCCTGCAACCTTTTTTGTAAATAGGACTGATATAAGATTTTTTCCAAAAAAGAGGAAAATTACTTTCATTAAATGATTTATTAAAAAGTAACGAGAGAGGCTGACACAAAACGGAGCCGCATTGTTTTAACACTGCGGCAGGAATTCCATCTGGTCCAGCGCTAAAATCCTCATCGATTGATTCAATATACAGTCTTTAAATCCTTTGTGTACCAAGGGTACGCAGAATTTTTCGCAAATTTGAGACTATATGGTACAGACTGAGAAAACATGGCAAAGAGCTCCGTATAGAAATAATATATTGAGCTGTTAAGATTATTTTTATTTATGTATTCTGTAATTATATTTAATTTACTATAAAGTAAATGATTCAACCCCAAAAAGTCAGCTTTTTTGAAATTGAATTCATAAACTGTGTCAACAGAGCTTGAATTTACCATATTCTCCCTATCGGATTTATACCAAATACTCAAAGGTGGATGGTAGTTATCAATAGTAGTCAAAGCATGAAGTGCCTTCTGAACAATGACATTGTTACTGTCTGTAGTTAAGACTAGGTCAAGCAGCCTTTCCAGACTATTATAAATACAACAGAACATATATTGTCAACAAATATATGTTCTTGGCGTGTCTTCTAATTAGATGCACAAAAATGTGTTTCATCGTCAGAAGAATGCCATTTTAAGTCAGGCAAATTAAAATCGCCCAACAATAAAATGTCGTCATTAACATCAAGTAAATTTAATATAAATTCTATGCAATCCGCAAGGCTTGCATAGACCTCTACACTGCTCTTTGGAGGAACGTATGCATTAATAACATATACATTAGAATTGCAATGTACAACCTTAACGCATATAAGTTCGATATTAGCAGAGCAGGGAATATCAATAAAGGAACTAACACAGGAGTTCCTTACAGCTAATAGGACACCACCACCAACTGCAGAATTATTGTCAGCGTGTCTGTCCTTCCTATATACTTGAAAACTATTGTCAAACAGTTCTAAGTCAGTAATTCCTCCGTTCAACCAAGTTTCAGTTAACGCGATAATATCTTCAGAAAAATTCTGAGTTGACAAAAAAATGTCGCGCGTCTTTGAACGCAATCCCCTTACATTTTGATAGTAAAGGGAAAGCCTATTTAGTTTTTTTGGGTCTGACTGGTGATATTATTCGTCCTTCTAGACCTGTGTTTAGGCTTAAACTCAGAAACAAAGATATTATCAGCCCACAGATTAGAGCTCAGAACAGTTGCAAACTCTTCAGCAGCTACTGTGAGAATAAATGATGCGTGGGACGGTTTATTGCCAATTTTCTTGCATGAGCAGAAAGCAGCCTGACTTACTAATTGGTTGTGTTTAACAAAAGTCAATACATTTTCACTTGTTGTGTCGGGCTGAAGACGTGAAATGAAAATTTTTTTTTCTCGACAAAGCTCTTAAATTTAATGAACTATTGCGCTCATTAGTTATGTCATTTCTAGCCGGGGGAGAAACAGATGGAGAAGATGGAGTAATAGCTATATTATCTATTCTCACTGGCGTAAACACTGGTTTAGCCGAGATCTGCTTCGTTTCTAAAGTGGCTGGAAGCGTCATGCGCCGCTTATCACTTTTATTTTTGGAATTATTTCTCTTTTTCTTCGAAATACTTAGGTCTTTTTTTAGATAAAACTATTTGAGTCTCAGAAGAAGAGGCTGGAAGAGTCTGAGACAATGCGGTCGAAATATTTACCGATGAAGACTTTTCATCATAAATGCTAGTACTGGGTGAGGTGCTTACTTCATTAAAAAATGTAACAATTTCTTTAAAATTGTTATTTAAAGCGTTAAGACTGTCACCGAAAAGCTTAATTTTTGAGAAAAACTCATCTGGTAAAAGAACCCTACACGAAGCACAATACCAGCGAAGACCTGATCGTGGTGAGATTAAATCATCAAGACACGACTTAGAGATCCCAGCACATGATGTATGGAACAAACGCCCACATGGGCCAGAACAACTGAACATACGGTTCAGAATGTTTTGACTTTTGCAAAGCTCGTCTAAAGAACAAGCAGCAAAATTTTCTACGGAAAAATATTCCATAGCGAATAAACAAAGTTTAATAATTTTATGTGAGCAAAAATAATGTCCACTAAGTGCTAATGGGTTAATATAATATGTTGCAGCTTAAAAGCAACTGCAACAGTTCTCTGTGCTTATTTTATGCAAATAAACAAACAACGCACAAAGAGGAATGCAAAAAAGAGAAAGAAAAAGTACTATAGGTCACCTTTAAAACAGTTTTCAATCACAAATAAATAAAAATACAGCACATACCGAAATTAAACAAACACTGGTATAACACAAATTACAATAAAAAAAACAACACAAGACAAACGACTGTCACCGGCCAAAAAACGCAGTCTTTTAAAAAAATAAAACGCTAGAAAAAATTTCTAAAATTTGGGCTAATAATATAACTTGTTTCGAAAAAAGCAAAACAAAAAGACGCGAAACACCAAAAGTGCAGCATTCTTTGAGGAACTTATGTAAAATACCTAAACAACTCTAGCAAAAATTATAAAATGGTGTCAGCTGAAGTGATCGATTTATAGCTCAAACTAAATTTTCCCAGAAAGAAAAGAAATTTTCAAGAACAATTGAAAAAACTTATAAGCTATTCCAAATTTTTTAAATATAAAAATGGGAAAAATCCAGGTAATGTTTTTGATAAAATTGCATCCGTATAAAGCTTGCCTAGTAACTCGAGCAGCAATATATACAGATAGCTTTCACGAAAATCAAAATGATTCGGACTCAACAACATTATTCGAAGAAAAGCAGGTATTAGATGCTGAATATGACGAAGACTGCAAAAAACCAGATATACATATCTGGTTATTTGGATATATATTCTGGATATATATTAAAATAATCAAAATCTTGAACAGTCGCAGCGGATTAGCTTGTTCAAAAAGCAAACGTTACCAAAAATGCAGCCAAAATAGGCAGGAAGTTGGTTAAAGCCGGAGTTAAATATATCAACACCATTGCAACCAGGAATTTGTACAGCTGCAATAGAAGAGGCTGAATGCTTGAAAAAATAGTTGAGAACACGCTTAAAAATGAAAGTTGGTGCCCTCATTTTGATGGAAAAAGTTTGGTGAACAAGAAATACAGATCATAGTTTTAAAAAATGAAGTAGGATAAGTAAAACTTTGGTTCTTGATAATGGTAAAAATGCAAAAATATTTGAAGGAATTAAAGAAAAACTTGATAGACTTGAACTTTGGAAATCTATAAAAATGATAGTTTGTGACACAACAAGTGTTAATGCTGGCAATTAAAATAGATTTATTTTTTCAATTACTAAAACATTTTGAATGTCTGTCACTATCTCCACCACAATAGTTTTGTTTCCGTACTAAGTAAATATATCGGAGTAAAATAGGAGTATAAAGTAATTTTATAGGATAGTGATATTTTGCTTATTATTCTTCTTTCTCGAGCTTAAAAAATTTGAAAAAAACGCTTTCAAGCCACTTCAAGTTACTTGAATCGAGTACGGAAACAGACCTATTATGTTAGATGTAAACACCTTGTGTTTAATTTAATATTAAGCCATGATGAGTTACTGGAAGGAAACACAACATCGTCTTATATATCTTGTAGCATATTCTCCGAATTAATCTCAAACTATGACAACCGAAATCAAAGCTTCACACAAAATAAGAAACAAATTTAAATTCAGTGCATCAAATGGCGAGATGACAAGCAATATTTGCTTGAGCTTGGGGCAACATAAAGGTTATCAGAAAAAAATAATTAATTTCCATTTATAAAGTTTAAATCTATTCTATCGCTTAGTAACGCTCGCTGGAACTCCAGAGCTATTCTTGTTATTTTATTAATGATACTTATACCAAAATACAGAGTTCCGTTATCTGCAAAATGCCAATTAATAATCTGTGCTTGGTATGATGTATGGTATTCCGATTACTGTTTTTGAGACAGCAATTTTTAGAAATGTCAATAAATCAGTTTTAAAAAGCTCACATCTGCGTCTGTTGCGAAGAATTTTTGGCAATAAGTAAAATGAAAATATTACGCCGCAATTAGGCGAGATTCCATAGATTTATTCAAAAATTTCTATAAAAGCAAATAATTATTATTATATATATGTATATGCTGTATTTAAATCCATACAATAGTGTTTGCAACAAACCAAATATTAAGCAGAAATAAATTTATAGTTTAATAATCTATTTTAGCCACAAATGGTGGTCTTTATAATATTTATAATGACAGAAACGGAAAAGGCTCGAACACACTCACACCATCATATACTTGACATATGCCCACGAGGTGTTGTTAAGGTCCGTTTACATTGTTCATACTAAGGGTGGCAGCTGAACGATGTTGCCATTCTTAACACTCCCCCCCGGTATGTCCTCTAGAGGGCCTACCTCATCTTTGATATCGAGAACGGCAATCTTCGTGGCAGGTCTGTTGTACAAGCCAGTGACAGTTTTGACTGTAGCGCTCCTTACTTGACCATCGGGACTTATCTTGACGTCTACGATGCGACCTTTAGGCCAGCAGTTTCGAGGAAGATCAGGGTCTGCAATGTACACGATGTCATCAATCTCAATTTTCTTGACGTTGTCGAACCATTTGCAACGGCGAGTTATAACTGGAAGATATTCGCGAAGCCATCTTTTCCAAAAGGCATTGGCCAGCTGCTGTGCAGTTCTCCAGTTTTTACGCAATAGGGCTCCTTCATCCACCACCTCTGCGAGAGGTTTTGCACCACTTGAACTGCCTAGTAAAAGGTGGTTAGGCGTTAGAGCTTCCTCATTTTCGTGGCTTATAGGTATGTATGTTAACGGACGAGAGTTAATGATCATCTCCACTTCCATCAGAGCAGATCGTAACAATTCATCTGTTGGGAGTCGCGAAGGCAATATTCGGTACAGCACATCTTTCACTGAACGCACGAGCCGCTCCCAGGCCCCGCCCATATGAGGAGATGCCGGTGGTATAAACACCCATTTTGTGGCGGCACTTGTAAATGTGCGTATCATTTTGTCATTATCCATCAATTGGTATGCTTCTGCCAGCTCTCTTTCAGTTCCCTTAAAGTTCGTTCCGTTATCGCTCCATATTTCAATCGGCGTTCCTCGGCGAGCTATAAAGTTTCTAATAGCCATAATGCAGGAGTCCGTTGACAGTGAGTGCGAGATTTCTAGGTGAACTGCTCTAGTTGTTAAACACGTGAATAGAACTCCATATCTTTTCTCCGTGCTTCTACGAACGCTTACTGACAAGGGCCCAAAATAATCGACCCCTGTATAAGAAAATGTTCGGGCAAAAGTAGCTAAACGGGCCTTTGGAAAGAAGCTCATTTTTGGTGGTATTGGCACTGCTTTATTGTTGCGGCATTCTTGGGCAGCTGCGTTTGATTTTTTCGAACGTCGCCCTCAGTTTAGGAATTGAAAATTTCTGCCGAAGCTCGTTTACAACTGTTTCATGATTACAATGTTTATATTTAATATGGTAGTCGAACATTATAAGACGCGTAATGTGCCCAACTTTTGGGAGGATGATGGGATGTAGCCCATTTCCTAACGTCGATCTTCCTTCATGCCGAAGAACGCCATCTTCATCAAGATAAGGTGATAGTGTGTATATATCACTGGATTTTGGAATGGGCTTACCTTTCGTTAAAATCGCAATCTCGTCCGCAAATTCGCGCGCTTGACACTCTCTATATAGCATAATTGCAGCCTTCTTAATATTGTCAGATACCGAAGCGCCAATGTTTTTTTTTTCGGTAACTTGCTGGCTAGACATCTCCAGCGGTTTATGATGCTGATAGTTGAAGTAGTGATGTGAAGGAGTCTTTTCCACGTCGAAAACCGTTCAGGCCCATTCGATATACCTTTAGGCCATTGTTTAGTAACATCATGGTATCCAACGAATTGAGCGCGCAGTTCTTCTTGTGTTGATACTTGCTTGCAATTTTCCTTTGACGGCCAATCGCTAGGATTAAGTTTTAGGAACGATGGGCCATTAAGCCATCTACTATGGCTTGAAAAGTCTGGACTGCGCTGCCATTTTGTACCTTCATCCGCTACGTTGTCAGAAGTAGATATCCAACGCCAGTCATCTACGTCGGTCACTTCTAATATTTCGCTGACACGAAAGGCTACAAACTGACGGTATCTTCGATGGTCGGAACGTAACCATGCCAACACAGTTGTCGAGTCGGACCAGAATGTTCGCTTTTTTATGGGCACCGAGTGGGTCGTACATAAGTCTTTCGCAAGTCGTGCTCCAAGAACGGCAGCTTGTAATTCTAGTTTCGGGATAGACATCATCTTAAGCGGAGCGACTTTCGATTTGCAGCCAATTAAACTACAATGCACGTTAACGCCGTCTGAGCACCGAAAATAGGAAACTGCTGCGTACGCGCCTTCGCTTGCATCCACAAATGTGTGCATTTCCAGGTCGGGAAAACGTAACAAACTCGAATTTATATAACAGCGTGGTATTTTCATGCTTTCTACTTCTGGCAATAATTTTATCCATTGTAACCACTTTGAGTACTGTTCGTCATGGATATGCTCATCCCAAGAACAGCCAGTGCGCCACGTTTCTTGTAATATAACCTTTGCAAACGTCACGTAGAACGCTATCAATCCCAACGGGTCAAATATACTCATTACTAAACTTAATACTTCCCGTTTAGTAGGCCTCACCTTTCCAAACAGCACATTTTGCTTTTTATAGTTTTTTGATATTTTGAAGATTAAGCAATCCTCGGAAGTACACCACCACATGCCTAATACTTTTTCAGTGGGTAGCTCAGCTTTTCCATTTAGGCTAAGAGCATCAATCGGTACTGCGTCCATGGCACTAACTACCTTAAGTGAATTGGAAACCCAGTTGCGGATGTGGAAGCCACCTTTCGAGTGAATGAAACGTACATCGCGTGCCAATGATAATGCCTCTTCCACAGTATCAACACTGTCGAGCATGTCATCGACATAATGGTAGTGAATGATACACTGGACTGCTCTGGGGTACTGTTCCCTAAATTCTTCGGTATTGCTGTTTTTTACATATTGAGCGCAGCTGGGGGAACACGTGGCACCGAATGTCATAACCTTCATCACGAAATGTTCAGGTTCAGTAGCACCTGGTTCGGTCCACAAAAACCGTTGATATTTCTGATCTGCTTCACGGATATTAATTTGGTGGTACATCTCTGCAATATCACCTCCGATTCCCACGCGTCGTTGTCGAAATTTGCGTATTACTGATACCATGGAAGCAAGTTGGTCAGGACCCTTTAACAGCCTTGAATTTAGGGAGACACCGTTGACCATAGCAGCTGCATCCCACACAATGCGAATCTTTCCAGGCTTATTCGGATTTATGACAGGAAATACAGGCAAATACCATGATTCATTACAATTGATTTCGCATGTTTCTAACTTTCGTGCATAACCTTTTGCTAGATAATTGGAAATTTTAGATTGTAAGGCAGCTGCTAGCTCAGGGTATTTTTCCATCTTTAATGATAAGCACTTTGCTCTACGTTTGGCCATAACAAGGCTGTTTGGTAGTGCATGGTGGTCGCCAAACTTCCAGAGCAAGCTAGATTCAAAACGATCGCCAACTCTTCTCGTGAACTTCTGGAGTTGCTTTAAGGCTAATATATCGTCATCAGACATTATAGCTCCAGATACATCAGTGACACCGAGATTATCAAGGCAAATATAGTCTTTAACTATTTTAAGTAATTCGGCATTTACAGATGTATCACAATCGCAGATGTGATACACATGTTGAGTAGATATGGGCGCGATATCCTTTTGTAATGGACCTTTTATAGTCCAACCTAAGCGCGTCTTTTCTGCGATTGGTTCATGGCCAGCACCTTCTCTTAATTTAAAGCTGAGACTAAGCATGCTGTTATTCAGGCCAATTAAAAGCCGTGGGGTGGCATTTGTGTATGAATGCAATGGAAGCCCACGGAAATGCTTAAATTTCTTCTGGAGCTTTTCCGCATTCACTGTTTGCACTGGGAGGCTTAAGCTCTTCACGGTATGAACACCGTTTAATGGAAACAGTTTACCACTGCTCATGCCTGAAATTTGCATGTTGAGAAGCATTGAGTCATCTTCATATCTGTGAGTGTTGGATGTCCATCGCAGGCATAAAGGGCTTGGAGTACCGTGTAGATTCAGCTGCTCCATCAACTCCTCTTCTATTAATGTTAGCGATGATCCATCGTCCATGAAGGCGAAGGTTTCAACCTGCACCCCGTTGCCATGTAGAGTTACGGGTAGAATTCGAAAAAGAGTTGAGTTGTAGTGTTGAGTATGCGCGTTACAATTTACATGGGCAGACTTATGAACGGCGTTAGTATTTTCTAATTTTTGGTTTTTATGGAGGAGCCGATGATGAACAGAGTTGCACCCATCGATGTTACATGTAGTTTTAGATGTACATGAATCAGTATGGTGGTTTTGAAGACATCTTCGGCAGAGTTTATGCGCTCGCACCTTTGCCCATTTATCAGCTCTGGTCATTTTTACAAAGGCCTCACAATTAATTAGCCCTGCACAACTACCTTCACATATGCAGCAACTACTTCGATTGACGCTTGTAGTAGTAGCATCCGTGTGCGCATTCAGAGTTGCTTTTTTACGATTTTTAAATGCTACGCTAGGAATTAGTACAGAGTTGGCACCCTGTGCAAATTGGAATAACCAGTTGCTAAAGTGCTCCAATGTATATGAAGACAGTGTGAGCTTGTGCATGCCCCAAAAAGCTGCTAAAAGACCAGGCAGCTTGCATACCAGCTCTTGTTCGAGCTCAGGATTGCTCAAATGATTATCCAGCCCTGATGCTTTCATTGTAGCACAAATATTTTGTACGTCGATGGCAAAATCAACAACATTATCAAGACGATTTTCCTTTGGCGCAGGCATATCTCGTATTTGTGTTAAAAGAGTATCGATAATAAGTTCCGGCCTACCGAATTTCATTCGAAGAGTGGCCAAAATTTGTGGAACACACGCAGCATGCAACAAAAGATTCCTGACAGATTTTCGAGCTGATCCTTGCAAAGCCTGTCGCAAACGTATAAGGTTTTCGGCTTCAGAAAATCCACAGAGCATTGTAGTCTGCTCATAACTGGCCAAAAACAGAGGCCACTCTTCAGGACTTCCATTAAATTTGGGCAAATCCTTGCAAATGCCGTTTCGTGCTGCCAGATGTTCACGTGTTATTTGAGATAGGGATAGCTGCTCGGCATTAAGAGTTGTATTGAGTGCGTTATTGGACGGAATTATTCCTGGGAGCCACTGGGCCGACCTGTTGTTACTTATCCTATGCGTGTTTTGTGATTCTAGCACCCGTAGTCTCGCTAATAGTTGACCCAAAAGAATGTCCTGTTGTTGTGCACCATGACTGCCACCCTGTTCAGGAAGAGCAGGTGCGGCCAATTGACTTCCTGGTTGAAGTGTTCTAGTGCTCTCTGCAGGCGCTTGGGCAGAATTTTGAGCACGTTGCGATTGTGTAGAGTAGCCTAACTGTTGTCTATCATGGTGATCGTTGTCTTCCTCCTTCGAAAGTTGCGTAAGTATTTCTTTGCGCTGCTGAAGAATGTGTTCCTTCTTTTCAATAAGGGCTTGATCTTCTTGTAGAAGCTGCATTTTTTGATTTAAACGACGAACACTCGAAGTTGATGATTTTGAGCTAAGCTCAGAGCAAACGGACTGAGCATCAAAGTTTGATAGTTGCTGATGCCCACCACTATTTTTAAGACCAACCCTTGTGCCAACGGCCCCCGAATTAATAGGGGCTCTATAGTTTGTAGCGTGTGCAAAAATATTCTGCGAAGTCAACGTCGACACGCTAGAGGGTAACACGTTACTCGTAGCGATGTTGGTTGTACCTAGTTCACCACCTCCCCAGTGTGGTATGGGCATGTTTGCCGAAGCAGTACTTACGTTTGTAGCAGTTGACAAATTCAAACCTTTGTTGTTAGCAGTCGACTCAACATTTGCTGTTCCATTAGACAAATGCAATACTGGATCAGAGCGGTGACGAATATCGTCCTCACTCACAACGGGCAAGGGCAGCTTTGTACCTGTGGCACTAGCCTCACTTGTCTCAGATGCAACTGGGTTGGTTGATAAGAGCGCGGAACATGTTAAACAGTGCCAATCGCGATCCGCTACAGATGCCGTAACGCCCACACAAGTAAAATGGAACCATGCATCGCAATTGTCACAAGCCACCATGTGTGCGTTGTCTTGCTTGTCACACATTAAGCAGCTATAAGTCTTGGTTACAGCACCGCTTTTTGAGCCTGATTGAGCCATATAGCTGTTGCCAATCTATTATTAAATTTTTGAAATTTGTTGCGAAGAATTTTTGGCAATAAGTAAAATGAAAATATTACGCCGCAATTAGGCGAGATTCCATAGATTTATTCAAAAATTTCTATAAAAGCAAATAATTATTATTATATATATGTATATGCTGTATTTAAATCCATACAATAGTGTTTGCAACAAACCAAATATTAAGCAGAAATAAATTTATAGTTTAATAATCTATTTTAGCCACAAATGGTGGTCTTTATAATATTTATAATGACAGAAACGGAAAAGGCTCGAACACACTCACACCATCATATACTTGACATATGCCCACGAGGTGTTGTTAAGGTCCGTTTACATTGTTCATACTAAGGGTGGCAGCTGAACGATGTTGCCATTCTTAACAGCGTCTTGAAACATTGGGTGAAAGAAAATTCAGCTATGCAAAATTAGCAGCTCTCTAATATTTGTATAGAACGTGCCATTAAAGTTGTTAAGGACATTTTCTCTAGATGCAAAGCACCTCATACCGTAAATCTTAAATTTATTTCTAAATAATTTTTAGAAAGTAAATAGCATTTTAAATATTAATATGTATTTGTGTTATATTTGTGCTATGAAATTGAATATTACTTTTAAATTAAATAAATTAAAATTAATAACTTTTTTTATATAATGGTTTACTTATTTTATTATTTCATATATTGTGTGTCCTGTGGGAACTTTTTAAAGAAAAATAAAAAAATTAAAACGTAGTTATCATTTTTTCAAAATCAACAATGATCGTCACTCTTGTTCTTAATCGGCCGCAAGCTCACAAAGAAATCACTTGGCAACCCCTGAAATGAATGCATATAATATATTTGTTAGTATATAAATACTTAGGTTAGGTTGCAATAAGATGTTTGCAACCAAAACTTCTTATTAATTCGCTTTATATTGGTCTATATGTGCTTTTAAAGTTTGGCAATTTCTTCAGTTGTTGTATTTGTCAACATTTTTGAAAAATTTGCTCTTACTCAAACCCCCGCTATTCCACACAAACCCCCGCTATTCATGGTGAGATTTAAAAATGGAACGATCATCTTCTTTTTTGCTTTTTTCTGTTGGAACTTCGTTTGCAAACAAGAAAAATAATGTATGGATTGAGTGTTTTAACATTTTAATCTTTAAGTTGTGATAAAGGAATATGTTGAACATTCAAATAATTACATGCATGCTCTTATTTTATTATACATCGCCAAACAAATTTTGACAATTTTCACACTTGTTGTATTTGTCAGTGGCTTTTTATTTTCACCACTGCGGCATTTTATTTTCAGAGTTGTCAACTATCACTGTTCTATTAATAAATTTTTTTATTAAGGATGTGTGTCAAAAGGAAAATTTTCAGTCGTGGTAGGATAGACAATATCAGGTTGAATAAAATTTGTGTGTGTTGAAATAAATTTTTTCATTAAGGGTGTGTGTCAAAAAGAAAATTTTCAGTCGTGGTAGGATAAAAAATATCAGGTTGAATAAAATATGTGTGTTGAAATAAATTTTTCTTTTTTGCAGTGTCAAATGAACGATGAAATTTTGACAATTCCAAATTTTGACGTTTTACAAATCGGTCGTGTTTTAGCGCAAATATTTTATTTAATTTGCGTTTTATTCAATTTGCGACATATTTAATTCGAGTGCTGGTACTTGCAACTTATTTCGTAAACTTTAAAAACTTAAAAAATAACAAAATAATAAAAAAAATAACGGAAGTTTTGTGTGTGCGTGTGTGTGGGCCAACGATCTCCCGGTGCATCAGCAAGTGCAGCCAAGTTAAATTGGCTTTCTTTGCTGGCGAACGTCCTCCAAGTGCCACCACCAGCAGCACAAGCAAGTGCAGTGCAAAATTTGTTGCTAGCCAACATCCTCCAAGTGCCCTCACAAGCAGCACAAGCAAGTGCAGCGCAAATTTCCTTTACTTGCCAACGTTCTCCGAGAGTCGCCACGAGCAGCACCAGCAAGTGCAGCACAATTCAATTGACTGGTCAACTCTCCAATATTTCAGGAGCACCATTTCAGCATGACTCAAGCGCAGAGGCAAATTTCTGCCATTATACTCCGGCGTGAATTAAATAAATTGAAAGCGGAGAATTTGCTCTTCATTTGCTTGTGCTGCTGGTGATGGCACTTGGAGGATGTTGGCTAGCAAGAAATTTGCGCAGCACTTGCTTGTGCTTCTGCTGGTGGCACTTGGAGGATGTTGGCCAGCAACAAATTTTGCTAGCAAAATAAAATAAATTTAAAATTTTAGATATTGGGTTTTTGTTTGACTTGCCGTGAAGTCTCTTTTGATGCCACCACTCATAGTACAACTAGACAAGGTAGTGTAAGGGCTGAATGTGTTCTCTTTCTTAGTGACCATAACTGTCAAACTCAGCCATTTTGGTATTTTGGCCAATTTTTGCTCTCATATTGCATTCTCATTGGTTGCAGATTTTGTATGAAATGTAAACTTCGTTTTGACAGTTTCGGTCACCGGCTCTCGGCGCTAACCCTACCTTGTCTAATTTTGCCATTCCACGACTAGAGATTTTGCCGCCAATTCGGTTCATCCCCTCTAACGCTGCGCAACCGCTGTGATCTTGTCATTCTCTTTGCGTTGTTGTTGTAGATTTGCTTGGTAGTTATTGTTGTTCAGCAAGCTTTAATTTTTTGTAGATGTTTATTTGTAGCTACAGTCAGCATATGACATTGATATCATATCATATTTTAGAAAACAGTTTATACATATGAATTAAAGAGTTCCTATACATAATATTGGTAAATCTATTTGTTTTTAGTAAAAGTGTTACCGTATCGGAAATACACATATACATATATATATACATATATATATAGTTCATATATATGAACAACTTAGCTCATTGAGGAAATTTAAAGAGTATTTATGTATATTTATATAAAACAATTACGTAATAAACCGGCAAAATAAATTAATATTTTCAGTAGTAATTGGATAGCTAAGGTCCTAAGCATTCTATTTTTTAAACTGTTTAGCATCAATTTCTCATAATAATAATAATAATAATAATAAAATAATAATAATAATATTCTATTTTTAATACACAACGCAATATAGGTATGGTTTACATGTATATTGTAATAGTGTTATGATATAAATAGCTATAAATAAGCTTTAATTTCTTATATTAATTCAATAATGAAATAATTTAAATAAATTACTTTAATTATATGTATTTTTGATATGGTGACACTTTTGCTTAAAATAAATAGTTTCAGTAATATATAAAAATTTTAGTAAATTGCTATAAGCTCTTAACAAAAATAATTATAATTTCATATGCTACCATTACAATTCACAATGTCTACAAAAATTTCCAGCTAACTGCGCCAACAACAATTACCAAGGAAATCTACAAACAGGGACGCACAGAGAAGAAGATCGTAGCGGAACTTTAAGAACTTTTAGAACTTTTTGATTTTCATCCTAAATGGGCTGCAGTATGAGCTTTCGCACATCCTACATGTCCGTCCGACCTGTCAAATCCATCCTACATGTAGGATAGTCCGAATAAATTGGATTGAGAACTCGAATAAATCAACAGCGACTAGCACATAATTTTAGGTTTAAGTCAAGTCTGAATTCTTTATTAAAAAGTACTGGTATTTATACCAAGATTTTTGGCATTCTTGTTCTTACTCTAGTAAATGATACATATCTATAATTCTTAATACATATAAATATATTATTATAAAATATGGAAAAGTGTGACATGTGTAAATCGACCATCGTTGACCGATATTTTAAATAACTGCAGTTGACCGATATTTACAAATAGATGCAATGTAAACAAAAACATTACATCAAACAAAAAGACAGTCATTGAGCCACATACCAATTCTGCTGTATTCAGCTCAAATTGCAATTCGTCACATTTAAGGTTGACGCTGCTAGTATGTCATAAATATAAGCGACGGTCCTGGTTAGTCAGCATATGTTAGCTACAGTTGAGAAGCATTTATACATTATGAATTACATGTTGCCTTTATGCACACTACACCCACTAACTTTGGGGGGCCGATCCACCCATGCCAGTGTCACACCCCCTGGGGGTTCCCCATACAAACATTTCAAAAAATCACCATTTCAAATCAAAACCCTCATTTATAAATAAGACAGATGTTTCTGTCTGCCGTAAAGTTGTTATAAAAATGTATATTCACTAAATAAAATAAGTGCAATGCATTCATGTTGTACATAACACATCAAAAACAAAAACATAAAAACTTTCTATAAAAACCTCTTCACAAGCATTAAAACACCACACATAAAATTAACAAAAGCAATCCCAATTGTTTACTAGTATTATTATAAATACTGTATAATATATTTATATTATTTATAAAAATATTATTATAAATACTAAATAATACTTTTTTAATTAATGAGATTATTTTATTATATATATTTTTTATTATATTATTTATTTTTATTTTTATTGAGATTATATTATAAATAACGTAAAAACCATGAAAAGTATGAACAATGTTCAACTGACTGAAATTAAATTCCATAAAAATACATAAAAATGTTCCATTAATTTTGTAGAAATCGTCGCTGACCTTAAGAAATCGTGTGTGCGATTTTCAACTACTTTTCAGGGAACACAGAGAGGGTTATTTCTGTGGGTAAGATCCTGAGTTCTAGATGAACGTAATCTGATAAACATAATCAGCCCTATCATGGACAATTTTTCACGCGGAATTTGAAAAGGGAATTTTAGTTATTAAAATAAAAAGCTGAAGAGCATTTTGGAAATTTGTAATGCAAATTTGTTCATCAACCGTCAATATTCATGAGTGTAAAATATGATGTCTTTATCTGCTTTCTTAAAAATTAAAACTTCGTTTTTCGATTCAGTGCGAAAAATTATTCATAATAGGGCTGAAGTTCTTCTTTACCATGATGCAATTAAAAGAACGTTATCAAGAATAAAATCGTTTTGTAAAATTTGTCTCTTTTTAATGTTTTTATCTAAAATTTTTGTGCAAGTCTTAAACATTTACCCTCTTATTCAATAGATTTCAACATTTAAACTACTGTTAATTAACATTTAACACAAACTAATGTTGCTTAAAGCCTGCTGAAAGCTGCGCAGCCGCTTAAATGGGTTCATAAATAAGGGGGTTAAAATTTTAATAAATTCATTACCAAACCAGATTTCGAGCTGGAGTGCTAATGGACAGTTTTAAGCTGTTACCTATTCAACTAGCTGTTAATTCATGCCTTATTATTGAAGATAAAACATAACACTTATTATGCTCACTTGACTTTTTACGAAATAACCACAACGTAATTATAGTATAAAGATCAAACTAACAAATTAATATAGTAAAATGCGAATAAGTAGACAGTCCAGGAATTAAATTTGGACTTCTAGCTACATATATATATGTATATATAAAAAAAACTATTAAAAATATTAATTATAACCAGAAGTACTGTAGACAGTGAATCCGGTGTTGGACCTACTGAGGTTTGTAATCCCTAGGCAGGTTAATGTATTTAAATCCACTGGAAAACCGCTGTTAGCTGCATTCAACAATGCATCAGATCCTATGTATATTTTTAATACTCTTTTGCCTGATCTATTTCACCTGCTTTCTTTGCTTCTATGGCGGCTAGTTTAAATTCACATTGACGATCAAGAAAAATTTTCATTTTCTGTTCTGCTGAATTGTTCGCTTGATGATTACCAGATGTACGCGTGGCCAGTACTTGTTTTTCAGGTGTTCAAAGACGGTTAGTTTGCCGCTGTGAACGAGATGTTGATATTACAATTTTGCTCGCCACCGGTGCAGCAGGTCCGGGTTGACCACTTTGGGTGGTACTGCTGGCATTGCTGCTGCAACTGGAGTATTCGATTCATTACCATTCACTGGCAGAGGACCAAAACCTGGCGCAACTGGCAAGTCGTCGTATGAAACGTTACGTCCAGCTTTGTACTGCTTAATAGCGTCTTCGTACTGCTTAACAATATGCCCAAATCGTCGTGCTTTGGCCGCCTTAACCTTAGCAGCTTCCTCTACGGATTTGTACTTGTCCAAACGTTGCTGTAATACTTCAAGTATTGCTGTGGGCACACTAATTTCACTTGTTACTGTTTCAACTGTGTTGTCAGCGTTGGTAGGAACAGCTGGTTCTTCGGAAGCGGTTGGGGCTGCATCTGCAACGGCTTGCATTTTTGCTAGAAATTCTAAGAACTGTTCCGGTGGTGGCGGCATATCGCTAAAATCCACTTCCTGACTATCTGCACACATTTTAATTACCATGTCGAACTGTTTTACCACCTGTAACGAACCTCGGGCGTTACAACGCTTTCCAGCCGGGGTAGGCTCAGCGGCTGTCCAGAGGTTCTTCCAAGAAAGGTGAGGTTTCGGGAGTAGGTCCCGCTCGCACTCCGTCTTTACGGGAGCACTCCAGGTCGCGGTACCCGTGATGCGTGGCTACCAGTCCACTGAGTGTTGGAGAGAACTGCCGATGACTTTGGTCGAGTCTAGTCAGTCTGTCTCGTTTGTCCTGTAGTGTTGATGAGTCTTCAGGATAGGAATTTGGGGTTGTGATGGGTAGTGAAAGTCTCGTAAAGAGTCCCAATGGGGAAATAAACGGCGTCTCGAGAGATTTGGCAACGAGTTGCAATCTAGGTCTCCGTTTATGCCCCTACTAGGATAAGGATTATGGTTATAGGAAGTTGGGTGGGGTTCCGTGCTCGTGTAGAACTGGGCGTGGCTGGAAGCAGAGATCTCAAGAGATTTGGCAACGAAGTTGCAATCTAGGATCTCGTGTTTCTGCCCTGAGTTCAAGGTAACGGGATTGAAGCGAGTTTGGTTTGGGTGCCGTGCTTGTATTAAGCTGGGCGTGGGTGAAAGACGGAGATCTCGAGAGATTTGGCAACGAATTGCAATCTAGGATCTCACGTCTTCTGCCCTACCAGTGGAGAGGTATAAGTTGAGGGAGTGTGCCGTGCTCGTGTAGAACTGGGCGTAGGAGCAAACAGAGATCTCGAGAGATTTGGCAACGAAATTGCAATCTAGGATCTCTGTTTGGTGCCTGAATTCACGGGAGCGGGATTGGGTTGTGGATATTATGGGGTAGCTTACCGTCGTGGTGTCGTCGTCCATCCAAGCAGCCAATTTGTGCACTCTCCCAATTATTGCCTTCCAAATGTGTGAGAATAAAACTATCGCACGTCTGTTCAGTTCTGTGCCTCTCGCAAGAATGATTTATTTCAATTCTCAAAATGACTAACTAGTGGCCGGCACCAGCGTCGTGTTACTAATACATATTAATGTTCTTGAAATAGCAACACATGTTTCGGTTGCCCGAGCGAGCAACTAAATAATAATAATTCATGTTTTCGCTTATTAGCTATGTTAGTGTGTGTGTTGCTATTTTCAGGGGAAACCTTCTGTTTCGCTTATATACTTAGAATTTGTAATACAAGGTGAGTATGTTAATTCATTACTTAAGTGTTAAATACTTTAATGCTATATTTTAGCTTATAATATGTGTTGGTAATTTCTGTATATTATAATGCATGCTTAGTTTAAGATAAAGAAGATGATTTACAAATGTTAGTTTTAAGAATCTTAGTATTAGAAATAATAAAAATAATTTGATGTATGTTTTGTTTAGGCTGTACCTACGTAGCAGCTAAACTTTAAATATTTTCGTATATATATAATCAAATACCGTGCATGGCGTGATGCGGCGGGGCTTGTTGCAGCTGTTTGTTGTGTTTGCCTGTATTGGGGCGTCTCTTCGTTATCGCCGGTTGCCATGTAGGTTATGACGACTTGTGCTGTAACTTGTTGTTGTTGTGGCTACTGGCTCGTGCCGTAGCTGTTGTCTTGAGTAGAAGACGCTGTGATTGATGTTGATGTTGTTGTTGTTGTTGTCGTTATTACTAGCTCGTGCCGTAGCTGTTGACTTATGTAGTAGGCGCTGTAGTTGATGTTGATATTAATGTTGTTGTTGTTGTTGTAGCTGTTGTCTATTGTTGCTCGTTAAACGGCCGGTTCTCTTGCCGCCGCTTATGTTAAGGGCCGGTTACGGTGGGCCGTTTGTTGCAAGGCCGATTTTAGCGAGGCTGCTTATGGTGAGGGCCGGTCGAGTGGGCCGCATAAAATGAAGGCCTGATTGTGAGGGCCGGTTTTGACCCTCGTCAAAAGGGGTCCTTACACCCCCCGGTTAGTTCGGGGGACAGAGCTGAACTACCCTCCCTGTCCGTCCAATTCGGATTCGGTAGTGGATGCCATTGCCGCGCGTGTTGATGTTTTTCTGCGTGCCGCGTTTGTGTTGAGCTTGGGCGCTCCTGATCCGCTGTTGTAGCTGGACTGGCCGTGCTGGGTTAAGGGCGTTGCGGAAGCTTTCACGGCTCGTTTGCGTGATGATGAGTGGTGGGCTGCTGATGTCGGTTGTGTCGGTAGCCGGGGTCACTAGCTGGTGAGGTTGCTGCTGGGGTAGCCGTGGGCTCTTCGTGCTGGATGAGCCAACCCAGGCACTCAGGCTGGTCTCCATCAAAAGTGTCGCTGTTGTGTGTGTTGACGTGCGAAATGTCGAAATAAAGTTGGACGCTCTGTTCTCGGGTGTACAGGTCTGGTTCTGCATCCCAGCCGGGGTAAAATAGTGACTGTGGATGAGTTGTTGCGTCGGCGGTTTGACCGTGTGAGCTCACGCATAGCTGCTCTAGTATATCCACGGTCTGCTGGATGTCTGGAGCTGGCATAAACGGTGGTATTGCAGGCGGTTCGTCGAGTGGGTGCAATGACCAGAGATTAGCTGTGGTGCTGTCTACTGTTGGAGAGCGGTAAGCGTCCGGTGTTGGAGTCGTAGGTACCACCTCGAAGGCGGCGATGTCGTCTAATGTGGGTGACGGCATGACTATGGCGTTTGCTGCGGTTGATGGCAGGTGCGACGAGGTCCGAGTCGCATGCTGAGGCGTTGCGGCTGTAGGATAGCCGGGCAAATCTGGCAGCTGAATTTGGGGCAGCTTGTAGCTGGCCAGTTCCTGTACCAGTTCGCTTATCTGCCTTCTTTTTTGTGCGACGAATTCGGTGGCGAACCATGTGGTGCGCTCGATGTGGTGCGATGAACTTTGGTTGGCATCCTTTACGAAGCTTTCGACAAATTGCAGTGCGTAGAGGCCGCAATCTGTTAGGTTTGGTTGCTGGGGCACCCTCATCCGATGGCCTGGCAGATTTTCTGAATTGAACGAGAAATGCCTCTGATCCGGGTGTTTAGCGTGCAACTCCTGAGTGAGGAAGTCACGTAATGGCGTAAACACGTGTGAGCGATCAGTATATGCCAGCGAGTCGAAAAGAAGCATCGCTGGTGCTGTGGCGTGTGGCAGTGAGTGCTGGGTGATTTGTGCCGTGGTTGCTGTAGTACAGATGATTACCACGAACCAATGTTGGCCCTGGTTTATGGGTACAACTATATACTTTTTTGCCAAAATGTTGTGTCGTCGGGTCCAAGACTTGACTCCCGTATAGCGTCGCTGAGCAAGTGATAAGGCTGATTCGCCTGCTTGTGCCATAGGGCGTGTGAGGTGCTCATAAAAGTGCGGGCTGAAGAAGTGATAGTCTTCCTGTTGCTCCTGGGGCAACAAAACTCGTTGAGTCCACTGTAGATAGAAATCGATTATTTTATCGTTTAGGTACCTGTCTGTGGCAAGACAAGCGTAGTCATCGAGATCGACGGTGACGCCTCCTGGGCCCGGTGGGTACGTAAAAAGGTGTGCCGGGTTGTCGTTGTCGTCGTCGTCGCTGGACAGCTCGATGGCCATAGCGACAGTTGCTAATGGGCTTACTGCTGAAGTTTGATTTAGTTGTAGCTGATGAGCCTGCTCGTTAGCTACGTCGGTCGTTGAGGGTGGGTGCACTTGCCTTACCTGGATGGCTCCGCAGTGAACTGCGTCCAAGGTGTCTGGCGGTTTAGCGTGTTTCTGGCAACGATGGCGCCTGTGCTTGTGATGTTGCTTTTTCGGCCACGTTGCGGCTGGCGAAGTGGTGTGCTTCCTGCGTTCTCCTCTTTTGTCCATTCGAGAGTCCAAAGCTCGCTTGCTGGAATTAATTCGATCCATTGCTCTACAGGTGGTATCGCTTCACGTAAGAGTGTTTTGATAAAAACAGTTTGACGATATTGATGTTGACTTGTATTCCGATTCCGCGTATGGTTTTCAAATTTCACAGTGAAAGTTAACTGGTATTGCGCTCTGATGGCAAATTGCGTTGCTGTACTTGTGGCGATTCAGATCTGCAATGACGGTTTCTAATTTGAATCGCTCGTTCAAAGCTTTGAGTTTTGTTTGTTGGGGTGTTGCCACCATGCAATTTGTCTTGCGGTGCATGAAGCTATAGATGGGGTGTTTCGACGATCTTGATACGTTTGACGTTGTTTGACCATTTTTGTGCATAGTTGGTGCTTGATGACCGTATTTTGATGATGAGGTCATATTTAGAGGTTGACCTTTTGTTGGGCGTTGGTAAATGTTCAGTAATTTTTATGTACTGGATGTTGTTCGAAACATCGTTTGTTGTATGATGAATTTTTGTGACGATCGCATTTTGGTGTGGCGATCGTGGTTTACAGCACTTGATGCTTGCTGTATGGGTGTCCTGTAGGTGGCTGTGGTTGGCGTTGCTTTGGCCACTTGATGGCCAGTTGTAGAGTGGTAAAGTCTTAACTTGCGCCACTTGAAGAGTGTTCTCTTGTTGACGGTTACGTGATTGGCATGACTTTAACCATATTTTGTTGACGGCAGAGACATGTGGTGTGATGGCCAAGTGTGATAAATCGTGACGTCACACTTTCTGCTGTGCTGGGACATCTTGTTGGCGCTGTACGTGGCCATGCTGATTGGGTTTGCGTCGTAGTAACTTGCCTTGCGTGTTTGATGTTACTCCGTTGCTTATGTATGATGCTCTATGGTGACCGGGTTGCAGATGCACGTAGCTGTCATAACGAGTAATGATGCTCTATGGTGACCTGGTTGCAGATGCACGTAGCTGTCATTACGAGTAGTTGGGGTAGTTTTTAGTGCAGATACGTGCTGCAGGTCCTAGTTGGTATCGCAGATGGTGCTGCGGGTCCCTTTTAGTGTCGCAGGCGGTGCTGCGGTGGCACTTGATGATGCAGGGTCTGTGTAGCGGTGCAACTTGGTTGCAGTCGTTGTTGTGAAATGACCAATTGATGACGCAGTTGGGTTGCGGGCTTCCAGTTGTTTTGACGCGGTTAGGGCCGCAATTGTTTCCAGTTGTTGACGCGGGTTAGGGCCGCGGTGGCTTCCAGTTGTTGACGCGGATTAGGGCCGCGGTATCTTCCAGTTGTTGACGCGGGTTAGGGCCGCGGTATCTTCCAGTTGTTGCCGAGGGTTAGGGCCGCGGTGGCTTCCAGTTGTTGACGTGGATTAGGGCCGCGGTAGCTTTCAGTTGTTGACGCGGGTTAGGGCCGCGGTGGCTTCCAGTTGTTGACGCGGGTTAGGGCCGAGGTAGCTTCCAGTTGTTGACGCGGGTTAGGGCCGCGGTAGCTTCCAGTTGTTGATGCGGGTTAGGGCCGCGGTAGCTTCCAGTTGTTGACGCGGGTTAGGGCCGCGGTGGCTTCCAGTTGTTGACGCGGGTTAGGGCCGCGGTGGCTTCCAGTTGTTGACGCGGGTTAGGGCCGCGGTAGCTTCCAGTTGTTGACGCGGGTTAGGGCCGCGGTGGCTTCCAGTTGTTGACGCGGGTTAGGGCCGCGGTGGCTTCCAGTTGTTGACGCGGGTTAGGGCCGCGGTAGCTTCCAGTTGTTGACGCGGGTTAGGGCCGCGGTAGCTTCCAGTTGTTGACGCGGGTTAGGGCCGCGGTATCTTCCAGTTGTTGACGCGGGTTAGGGCCGCGGTATCTTCCAGTTGTTGCCGAGGGTTAGGGCCGCGGTGGCTTCCAGTTGTTGACGTGGATTAGGGCCGCGGTAGCTTCCAGTTGTTGACGCGGGTTAGGGCCGCGGTGGCTAAAACATGTATAATTATGATGAAGTGTAGCGGGATTCGTTGTCGGAGAAAAACTTCTTTATTTCGCTGATGTGAACTGTTCTGTGGCGAGATTCCTGGGTCCCATATAATCTGCCGTACGTAAGCCTTGGCTTTAGGACGTTGTTGACTCACTGTTTTAGTTGAGGAAGTGACGGATCCTGTAGTTGCAGCTGGCCAGTCATCATCTGGGTCAGATGGCTGCGTTTTCCAAGACTCTCCTGTGACGTATGAGACGTTCGGCATGAAAACTGCATGCGGGAATGGTAGCGCTAGTAGAAAGATCATGAACATCGGAAGTAGATTTGTAGGTATTTTGATATTATTGTTGCGTGGCGCTGGTGGCCTTTTAGGATGTGGTTGCAAAAATGGTGCTGTTGGCCGTATGTGTTTGGCATGCTTATCTGGAGCTGGCGGTCCTTCATGACTGTTTTGTTTGTCAGGCGCTGGTGGCCCTTCGCGATTGTGTGGGTTAGGTGATAGCTCTTCCTGGTCCGATAGCTTGAACGGCGTTGAAAGTTCATGTGTTTTCTGCTTGTCTGGTGCTAGTGGACCTTCAAGGTTCTCCTGTGTAATTTGTATAAGTGATTCGTCATTACTTCGGATTACACACGCTTGGATTTCTGGCGGGCGTGTGTGTTGTGATTGTTGGCCAGTGGGTGGCGTGTGGAGCTCTGTCTGAAGTATCGGCCGGCCTATGATGTCATCATCGTTCTGCTGTTTATCTTTTGAAGATGTGGTTGAGATCGTTGATTCTGTGGCCTCTGCTGTATCTTTAGCTTTGGTAGCTGCTTCTATAGATTTTTGCACCGCGTGTGTGGGACTTGCAGCAGAATTTGTCTCGAAGATTTTGATTTCTGCGCTGCTGGACTCTGTAGACTGATCACTAGTAGTTGAAGTGGTCGCAGATTCAATGGTTTTGGCGATGGCCGGTTCGGCTGCTGCTTTTTCAACTTGAGGCAGCTGGTCTTCCACTGGCGGCGCATCCGCAGTAACTGCTTCGTCCTTATTTAGTGACATCTCTTCGTATTGCGGATCATTTTCTTGACTTTGCTTGTCTGGCAATTCTGGTTGCGAAGGGTTGGCGTTGGTTGCATTTTTGGCTTATCTGGCTCCTTACCTTCTGGCGTTGTTACAACTTTGTTTGTCGGCTGTTGCGATGGTGCTACAATAGTTGTCGGCTCGTTGGTGCTAGGCGTGGTGGGCATCACCGTGGCCGCTGGTTCCGATACAGCGAGAGTTGTTTGAATTGCTTGCGGTTTGCTGTAGAGCATCTGTTCGTTTTCCTGTTGGTTTTTCAAAATGTCTTGTTGTCGAGTTTTTTCCGAATCCATCGTTCGTGTGTGGAAAGCGTCCATGGGAGCTTTTGCGTCGAGTGGCGGAACTTCAGGCTCGATTCGGGTAGCCGGTGGCTTCGAAGTGGGTTCGGATTGTTGTGGCTTAGGTAGGCAGCTGGTACAGGGCGGCATCTGCCACTTCGTGAGAGATGGGAGAAGTTGTGGATAATCGCAACTTTCCGGCGCTCGTTTTTGTCGTGAGGTCGGTGCAGCAGATTTCTTAACTCTTCGAGCGGTCGGTTTTGTAGTGGGCGGCTGTTTTGGTGGTGCCGGCTCTTTTCATGGCTCACTGCGGGCTACTTCTTTAGCTTCCTGCTGGTACTTTAGTTGGAGCTGCTGCCGTAATTCTTCGAACATTTGCATTCGAAACTGAAGGGGGGTCATGCGGTTTCCTGCGACTCGTTTCGGGGTTTCTGGGTCAATGACAGTTGTGGCTGCCTTCGGAGTGGGTTCCGATGGCCGTGTTAAAGGTGGAGAACAATTTCCGTATGGTGTCGGCGGTGACTTTGGTGTTGGCAACGTTCTTATGGACGTGAAGAAGACTGGAGCTTGGGTTGGTTGTGGCGTTGTTGAGCTCGTAGACGGTTTTGGTTTGCCATGATTTGTCTGAGTGGGGCTGTTGGAATAGTTGACCGTGCCTGCCCCTACTGTGGGCGTGGTCCGTAAGCGTTTCCCGAATTGCGTCGACAGCATTGGATGGTGCGGATATTTCGCTTGCCGCAGTCCCAACAGAACATGACTCTTCGGTTGGTGCATCGGTCAGAAGAATGACCCTCTTGTGCACACTGGCGACAGGCGAGTGCGCTGACCCTGGTGTCCTGTTGTTGCCTAGGTGGCTGGTACCGCTCTTCTCGTGGTCGGGCTGGGTACAGATATGGCTGGCGTTGGTTTGCTGGCGTTTGAGCACTTGCCGGTTGTTGAGTGCGCTTATTACTGATGCCTTCGTATTCTTCGGCTAGGTTGGTGAGTTGCTCTAGCGACGAAAAATCTCTGCGGCGTATGTAGAGTTGGTTCTCAGTACGCATGCCTCGATACACTCTTTCCAACTCTTGTCCTGGAGTATAATCAAGATGGCGCATCATGTTTTGGACGGCTAGGAAGTAGTTTTTAAATATCTCCTGTGGTCGTTGAAAGCTTCGTCGCACATCATCCTCCAATTGTTCTACGTACCGTGGTGGCAGGAAAAATCGCAGAAAGTCTGTCTTGAATTGTGACCATTTGTCCCATGGCCTTTTAATGTTACGGTACCAAATTGCCGCTTTGCCCCTTAACAGCTCGGGCATAGTGCGTGGTATGAAGTGCAACTGGATGCCATACACTTCGGCCAGTTCTTCTATCTGCTCAACAAATCCGATGGGGTCTTGGCTGCCATCAAACTTGAGCGACCACTTCCTTACCTAGTCGATAACAGCAGGTTGAGCTGATCGGTAGATCGGACCTTCAGACTGAGGTGCCATATGGATGGTAAGTTGCTCAGGTGCAGGTGTCTTCGATCGTTTGGCGTCTGCTGGAGTGTCGACGGTTATCCCGATCCCGGGAGATGTGGCTCGCGTATGCTTGGCTTCAAGTTCTTGGAGCCGGTTTACAACTCCGTCTGGGTACGCGCCTTCGTGCACGAATGCCGCAAATTTCTTGCGTTGCTCTTCGACGGTACCGGTGTCGTCCAGGTTGAACTCCTTATTGTACGCGTTGAGATCGTCCTTACGTAGATGGTGAATCCAGGAAGTACGGATCATATTATGGCGGTGAGACAGTTGTCTTGCGTAATGATGATCGCTCTTCAGCAATTTAGTTAGACGGTTTCGGCGTGACGTTCGCCGAGGCTATGTGCTTGTTTGTGTCAAACAAGTTCGATGAGTTTGTATGATGAGTCGTGAGCTCGTTCAAATGAGTTGACGACCGAGAGTGAGCCTTGAAGCTGCTGCTACTTTAGAGTTGGTTGAACTCGTATACTCCACGATTTTGATGAATGCGTGTTTCGTATTGTAGAAGAAGTTGCTTTGGTGTGTTGAGATGGTGCTCGTTTTGTTTGAACCCCGTGTTCGGCGTGCCAGTATGATGAGCGTACCGATTTCTTTTGTCTATTTTGTTTAGTTAAAGTTGATTTTACGACTGTTGAATGATGAATTGTAGCATCCCGCTATCTTTTATTTTAAATTTTTGTTAACTTCTTTGTATGATGAACTGTAGCATCCCGCTATCTTTTATTTTAATTTTTGTGTTAAAGATGATTAAATTCTTTGTGCGATGAGGTGTAGCATCCCGCTATCTTTTATTTTAATTTTTGTTAAAGATGACTAAATTCTTTGTATGATGAGGTGTAGCATCCCGCTATCTTTTATTTTAATTTTTGTTGTTACAGTTGATTTGAATTCGTTGTGTGATGATTTGCACTTAGGTGTGTCACACAAGTTCGATGAGTTGTGGAGCATTGTGCTCACTGCTGGTCCTCAGAATGCTGGAACAGAGTCCCTGCTCGGGCGCCACTTGTAACGAACCTCGGGCGTTACAACGCTTTCCAGCCGGGGTAGGCTCAGCGGCTGTCCAGAGGTTCTTCCAAGAAAGGTGAGGTTTCGGGAGTAGGTCCCGCTCGCACTCCGTCTTTACGGGAGCACTCCAGGTCGCGGTACCCTTGATGCGTGGCTACCAGTCCACTGAGTGTTGGAGAGAGCTGCCGATGACTTTGGTCGAGTCTAGTCAGTCTGTCTCGTTTGTCCTGTAGTGTTGATGAGTCTTCAGGATAGGAATTTGGGGTTGTGATGGGTAGTGAAAGTCTCGTAAAGAGTCACAATGGGGAAATAAACGGCGTCTCGAGAGATTTGGCAACGAGTTGCAATCTAGGACTCCGTTTATGCCCCTACTAGGATAAGGATTATGGTTATAGGAAGTTGGGTGGGGTTCCGTGCTCGTGTAGAACTGGGCGTGGCTGGAAGCAGAGATCTCAAGAGATTTGGCAACGAAGTTGCAATCTAGGATCTCGTGTTTCTGCCCTGAGTTCAAGGTAACGGGATTAAAGCGAGTTTGGTTTGGGTGCCGTGCTTGTATTAAGCTGGGCGTGGGTGAAAGACGGAGATCTCGAGAGATTTGGCAAAGAATTGCAATCTAGGATCTCACGTCTTCTGCCCTACAAGTGGAAAGGTATAAGTTGAGGGAGTGTGCCGTGCTCGTGTAGAACTGGGCGTAGGAGCAAACAGAGATCTCGAGAGATTTGGCAACGAAATTGCAATCTAGGATCTCTGTTTGGTGCCTGAATTCACGGGAGCGGGATTGGGTTGTGGATATTATGGGGTAACTTACCGTCGTGGTGTCGTCGTCCATCCAAGCAGCCAATTTGTGCACTCTCCCAATTATTGCCTTCCAAATGTGTGAGAATAAAACTATCGCACGTCTGTTCAGTTCTGTGCCTCTCGCAAGAATGATTTATTTCAATTCTCAAAATGACTAACTAGTGGCCGGCACCAGCGTCGTGTTACTAATACATATTAATGTTCTTGAAATAGCAACACATGTTTCGATTGCCCGAGCGAGCAACTAAATAATAATAATTCATGTTTTCGCTTATTAGCTATGTTAGTGTGTGTGTTGCTATTTTCAGGGGAAACCTTCTGTTTCGCTTATATACTTAGAATTTGTAATACAAGGTGAGTATGTTAATTCATTACTTAAGTGTTAAATACTTTAATGCTATATTTTAGCTTATAATATGTGTTGGTAATTTCTGTATATTATAATGCATGCTTAGTTTAAGATAAAGAAGATGATTTACAAATGTTAGTTTTAAGAATCTTAGTATTAGAAATAATAAAAATAATTTGATGTATGTTTTGTTTAGGCTGTACCTACGTAGCAGCTAAACTTTAAATATTTTCGTATATATATAATCAAATACCGTGCATGGCGTGATGCGGCGGGGCTTGTTGCAGCTGTTTGTTGTGTTTGCCTGTATTGGGGCGTCTCTTCGTTATCGCCGGTTGCCATGTAGGTTATGACGACTTGTGCTGTAACTTGTTGTTGTTGTGGCTACTGGCTCGTGCCGTAGCTGTTGTCTTGAGTAGAAGACGCTGTGATTGATGTTGATGTTGTTGTTGTTGTTGTCGTTATTACTAGCTCGTGCCGTAGCTGTTGACTTATGTAGTAGGCGCTGTAGTTGATGTTGATATTAATGTTGTTGTTGTTGTTGTAGCTGTTGTCTATTGTTGCTCGTTAAACGGCCGGTTCTCTTGCCGCCGCTTATGTTAAGGGCCGGTTGCGGTGGGCCGTTTGTTGCAAGTCCGATTTTAGCGAGGCTGCTTATGGTGAGGGCCGGTCGAGTGGGCCGCATAAAATGAAGGCCTGATTGTGAGGGCCGGTTTTGACCCTCGTCAAAAGGGGTCCTTACACACCTTGAGGAACTGCAAAGCTTTGGCTGTTCCTACTTCTGAAGGTAGCGTCGGTCTAGGAGGTAATGGTGGTGCAGCTCTTGAAGGTACTTTGGGAGCATCTTCAGGAACATCACCTGCAGAGTTATTAGTTTCTTCTTTAGCTGCTGGTTTAACGCTTACTTCTGGTGGAAAGTCGTCCACATTTGCTTGCCAGCTAAAGCTTGTTTAAACGATTAATACGACGCGCTTTACCTGCTTCTCGCACTGATTTTGCATTTGATTATGCCTGTTTATACATCTCAATTCGTTACTTAATTATACTTATTGTATCCACTGTAGTCGTGGGTAAAAACGTGGGTGTCCACTTCACAAAAGTTTGCATCCCCAGTGCACATATCTGTGATGTCTTTTTATACGAATTGATAGAAGATTTGGATATCGATAAAGCTATTGTCTTTCACAAAAAGCCAATGTTGCCTATTTTAATGCACTAAAACCACATGTTGATTGTTTGGAAGTGGTCTATAAATATTTAAAACAAATAATTAAAAAAAACCAAGCTTGTGCAAATTAAATTCAATAAATTATCCAATTGCTCTTTCTCTCTTTGCGCAGCATGAACAGCTGTTTTTCACAACTACCAATCGCCAAAATACTTTCACGGCTACCTTGTCAAATAGTTATACCATGTTCCACCTCTTTTCTTCTTTCTTTCATCTATAATTCTTTATTTAGTAACGAAATATATAAATGCGGTTATACAAAATGGGGAGAGAAGCTGCACTCTTTGCGCATCCGGCCTTCTCTCGTTGGCACTGCTTTTCGTACCTTGTAACCACGGTTGCCACTTGCTTAATTTTTTGTGTACCAAATTCTCCGAAAAAATGTGCCAAACAGGAAAAAATGTACAAATCCTTTTTTTATTAATATAACAGTTTGTGTTTAGGCCGCAACCCTAAAGGTTAAAGAAAGTAATAGATTAACTTACTACTTTATCGACTCGTTTCAGTATCGATTCTCGATACACGAACGAGTCGCTCGATCGGCTTCTCCGACGAGTGAGTTTTGCTTTTTACTGGTGTTATCACAAATTGAATTCGCAAAGTAGTAAACTTAATTTTAAAACCGCGTTTAATTTTGTATTATATTAAATATTGCCACTAACTTTAATTAAATAATCAATTATTGATTATCAGCAAGCAATCACTTATTGATTGCCCTCAACATAAATATAGTTTTCTTTAACGCTCCTGTGTATGCACTTCATGCAGTAAGAAGCAGCCATTGTAATTTTCACCTATTGAAGCCTAACAAACAAAACGTAAGAAATACACATTGTAAATATAATCTAAGCTTACTAATTACTGGTGTTTTGTTCTTTTTTGTTTTTCTCCGTTTGCATATAAACCGAGCACAAATTGCCCGAAAGTTATATGCAAATAGCTCGACTTACCAAGATTGGCAGCTAAAGGCCAGCGCTCTTTGGTGAATCACATTTCACCGGAACAGACCCAACTGATCTGCTCATGATCCTTCTAGCCGGATGGTCTTTCTGGAGCTTGCTTGGATAATTTCGAACCTTTCTCGAGCGGAGAATTTTTATACAAAGTACCAATTGCATCAATTCCACCAGATAGAAAAGGTTAGTTGATTGGTTTATTTTTCAAGTGGCTCGAGTTATAATTGTGTTATAGTTGTGTGCAAGTTAAAGATAAAATTTAACAATTAAATTCGCGAATATTTTTGCGAAAGAATATAATTTTTTCATTATAAGAATATAATTTTTTCACACACTCACGCACAAACGACCAAATTAGTTTTCTACTTATTAGAAAACTCGCGGATAAGTGTACGGAGTTTTTGCGGTGCACCAGTCGGAAATTTATTTAACACCAACTAATTATTGCTAATTATTTAACACCAACTAATAGTTTTTAATTCCCTTGTTAATTTTATGCAAATTAACTTGCAATAAAATAAATTTACGCAAAATAAAAACACACATTCACACACACACTGGGTTATTTGACCGGCTTTGTTTGCTTTTTTCGTCGCGTTTTTATTATAACACAAGTTCTTATAACTTTTATTTTGTTCTTGATAACTTATTATATTATTTCTTTGTGTTATATTAATTATTAGTTTCACAATAAATATACAATTGAAACTGATTAAAACAAAGAAAACGAACAGGTAAATAAACACGAATAGTTCAGCAAACGAACAAGACGAAAAAATAAAACTTTATCCAAACAGCTGGTCGATTTCGGAAAAGTGTTGCCAGTTCGTCAAAATTTATCGCACATATTGCGATTCTTATTTTTAGCACTTTTTCGGGAATTTTAACTATTTTAAGTTAAATTCCAATTTGTGTACACCAAGTCGGGTATAAAAATATTTTATCGAGTACACGGTTTTGTTTGGGTATTTTTTTAAAATTTCGTGTAATAATTTTACATAATTTATTAGGTTTTTACAATTTTCCAACTTTCCCATTTTTAAAACAAATCACTTATTTTCGGTGTGTGTAAAGTTTTTACGTATTAGAAACTAGGTAAAAATACTTTCTACCAATTTAAGCTTAATTTCTGCCTTCAGCTGAAAGTTTCTACGTATTAGAAACTAGGAAAAACCATTTCTTTTTAACTAATTCTAGCTTATTTTTATCTAATATTTGCAAGTTTCTACATATTAGAAACTAGGTCAAAAATTTGTTTAAGCAATTTAAGCTTAATTAGAAACGAGGTAAAACAAAATATTTTAAACAGTTTTAGCTTAAATTTACCTAACATTTGAAGGTTTCTACTTATTAGAAACCAATTAAAAATATTTGGAGCAATTTAAGCTTCTAATCTGTTCATTAACAAAACTTATTTTTGTTTCTCAAATAAATAATGGCGAAGATGAACTCCTTTATGAGATCTACTGACACCATTTTTGAGCTGGAAGCAGATTTTAATGCTATTCCTCAAAATGAGCATAATATTTGCGCTCTTAAAATTCACGAAGAGGAATTAAATTCGCAGTGGGCAAATGTTAAGGCATCATACGAGTCATGCCTGCAAAAGCTAGCGGCAACGAATGACGATGATGATAATGGCAGCGTCGTGAAAATAAAATATCGCTCGTGTTTTCAGACATATGTTCGATGTCTTGCAAAAATGAACGAACTTAGCGATAAGTTGGCCACGATCAAAGAACACAGTAAAGTTGATGTTTCACAAGTTGAGTTGCCAATGTCTGGCCATAATATCAATTTGCCACCGTGTGATACCGAATTGTTTTTCGGTGATTATTTAACATGGCCCTCTTTCAGAGATTTGTTTTCGGCCATTTATATTTCAAACAGTCGGCTGACACCTGTTGAGAAACTTTTTCACCTCAACCAGAAAACCCGTGGAGAGGCAAAAGAGATTGTTCAAAAATCTCCTCTTACGCATGAAGGGTTTGCAACAGCATGGCAAAACTTGACAGACCGCTTTGAAAATAAGCGCATTCTGGTGAATAACCAACTAAAAGCATTATTCAATCTCCAGGCGGTTTTCAAATGAGTCGGGAAGTGAAATCAAAAAATTACAAAGAGACATCAATAACGTAATTTCAGCTCTAACGATGCACAAAGTTGACATCAACAATTGGGATGCGATATTCACATATTTGTGTTCAACAAAGTTGCCTGAGACGACGCTCTCCTTATGGGAGCAATCAATAGAGAACAAGGCAGAAATCCCCAAATGAGCTGACTTGGATAAATTTCTAACAAGTCGATTTCAGACGTTAGAAACGGTGTCTGACTTTAGAGGCGCGATGCCAAAAGGGCAAATATCTTACGCACCTTCACCAAATGTGAACAAAGTCAACACCAATCAGGCAAAAGAGACAACAACCAATTGCAACTTGTGCGAAACCCAGCATCATGCATTGAAGTTCTGTCCGAAGTTTTTGGCAATGAACGTAAATGACAGATCATCAGTTGCGAGGCGTTTTCATTGCTGCCTTAACTGTCTGTCATCTGGCCATACTTCAAAAAATTGTAAAAGCGGGTACAATTGCTCTTTATGTGGACAACGACATGACTCGTTTTTGCACAGAGATTTTCGAAATGCAAATTATCATCCAAACGCGGGAGGTCCGGGCACATTCACTATACAGTCCACTCTTCAAGGAGCAGCGCAACCGCAGACATCTGCGAGCGCTAGCGAAAATTATCAGACGTGCTTTGCCTCTACCAGCAAAGGTATTTTGTTGGCCACCGCGATGATTAATGTTTGCTACCGAGGATCTAGTTTTACAGCCAGAGCACTTATTGATTCTGGCTCCAAAGGCTCGTTCATTTCTGAGAGGTTGCAGCGACTTATTCAGCTACCTACTCATCGCGTTTCCGCTGAAGTCTCGGGACTTAACAATGTCGTTTCTGCAAAAGTACAAAAAGCTTGCACTTTGGTTATAGGATCACCTATTGATCCAACCATTCGGTTGACTACAAACGCGCTAATACTTTCGAAAATTACAAGAAATCTTCCTACCTGCTCAATAGATCCGATGTTGCAGCAAGCTTTTCCGGATCTTGTACTAGCCGATAAGCGCTTTTACTGTAGCGATCAAGTTGATATACTACTAAGTGGTGATTTATACCCACAAATTCTTCTCGATGGTATCCGTCGAAATGCTCTTGGGTCACTTATTGCTCAAGAAACCATTTTTGGCTGGATATTAACAGGATCTACTTTCACAACATCGCAAAATACTCCGTTTTCCTCTGTCGTTTCGTGTTTTAGTAAAATTTCGCAGTTCACGTCTTTTTTGGATAAACCGCCACGATACGGTACGGTAAAAGGAAACCATACTCGGCTGCATTTTGAACCGTATAAATGCATGAAAAAGTCGAAGCCTGATCCTGTGCACGTAGCCAGGCCTAGTTTGTCTGTGTCTTCTTGTGAAGGAGGGACGGGTGCCGGGGAGAATTTTGCCCGGCCTTTTTTGCTGCAGGTCAAATTGAGCGTTGAGGGGGACTCGGTATCTGGAGAAGAAGACAACGTTAGATATGTAGATGGGCATCGCAATCGTGGTCAAAGATGGACACGAGCAACTCATCGCCGCTCTAATAGTGGCGCTCAGCGCCTGCCCTCGACATCACCGTTGCCATGTCTGCAATAGGTGACTTCGCTCCTCCCCACGGCATCCCATGTCGACTTTTTCACTTCGCCTTTGTTTATCCTTACTTAAATACATATTATATAAAGCACTGCACTAATTATAACTTTTTTGAGACCCTTGAATCAATCAACACCTTTTTTACTAGTTTTACGATATTTTAAGTATATTATAATTTATCTTACAGTAATACTGCAAGGGGGCCGGCATGTTTAGGCCGCAACCCTAAAGGTTAAAGAAAGTAATAGATTAACTTACTACTTTATCGACTCGTTCCAGTATCGATTCTCGATACACGAACGAGTCGCTCGATCGGCTTCTCTGACGAGTGAGTTTTGCTTTTTACTGGTGTTATCACAAATTGAATTCGCAAAGTAGTAAACTTAATTTTAAAACCGCGCTTAATTTTGTATTATATTAAATATTGCCACTAATTTTAATTAAATAATCACTTATTGATTATCAGCAAGCAATCTCTTATTGATTGCCCTCAACATAAATATAGTTTTCTTTAACGCTCCTGTGTATGCACTTCATGCAGTAAGAAGCAGCCATTGTAATTTTCACCTATTGAAGCCTAACAAACAAAACGTAAGAAATACACATTGTAAATATAATATAAGCTAACTAATTACTGGTGTTTTGTTCTTTTTTGTTTTTCTCCGTTTGCATATAAACCGAGCACAAATTGCCCGAAAGTTATATGCAAATAGCTCGACTTACAAAGATTGGCAGCTAAAGGCCAGCGCTCTTTGATGAATCACATTTCACCGGAACAGACCCAACTGATCTGCTCAGTTTGAAAACAGTTATTACAATAATTCACTAGAGTTTATTTGTGTACATTTGGTACGAAGGTTTTTGTTTTAACTTTTTTATTTGAAATTAATTTTTTTTAAAGATAATTTTTTTTACAGAACTTTTTATTTGGAAATAATTTTTAAAACTAAAATTTTCAGATGAAAATTTTTGATACATAAAAATATGAATAATAATGAAAATGTTTTTTTTTATATGCAAGTGCTTGTAGAACAAGGTAACAAATAATAACAACACATGAAACATATAAGGTAATTAATAAGTTAATAAAGTCAAAAAGGTAAGTAATTAAGGTAAGTAAGTAAAAAGGTAAGTATGTTAAGATAGAGATCAACGTTACAAAAAAGGTAAGTAATATAGAGTGTAAGAACTTAACTAATTTGGTGATAAAACAAGGCACCCCATTATTCCCCCTCCTCAAACAAATTTTGTTGTATTTCGGAATAAATTAAAATGTACTTGTCTTTTGTGTTGTGTTGTGTCTGTGTTTATCGATGCTGGTTTTAAACGATCTTGTATATTGTTCTTAAGTATTGTAAAGCATTTTGGGTTGCGATTAATTACCTCAAAAGGTCTGTCATAGGGCTCCTTGACCTTTCCATGTATGGTATAATTTCTAACAAAAACAAATTTACAATTATCGAGTCCTTTCGGTATGTGTTGTTGGAATTTTGTGTTATGGTTGGAAATATGTGATTGTTTGTTTTCGACTACTTTTTTATTTTCGGGAGCATATCCGAAGGGTTTAAAGTTTCAATATTATGTATCACTATTTATTTCGGTAATCTGAGCGCCTGTTCAAAAACCATCTCAGCTGGCGACGTTTTGATATCTTCCTTGACCATGATCTGAGGCCCAGAAGAACTAGTGGCAACTCTGTGAACCAATTTGTCTGGTTGTTCGTCGCAATGAGGGAAGTCTTTAACTGGCTGTGAAAACGCTCTACCATGCAGTTAGCTTGTGGTAGTAGTAGTTATATGTTGGCAACCGAGATTTTTAAGAAAATTGTTAAAGGTCACTGAAGCGAATTGTGTTCCCCGATCAGAGGTAACTTTCAATGGATCTCCAAAACGTGAAATGAACTCTCTTTGAAGAGTTTCGACAATCGTGTCGGTGTTTGTGTCTTTCAGCGGATATGCTTCTGGCCAACGACCAACTGGCAAAGGACCGACTATATCAATGTGGATATGTTCAAAGCGGCCGTATGGTATGCTGATGTTGTGTGGTGTTGTCTTCGTGTGTTTGTGTATTTTTGAGCGTGGCAGAAATTTCTTTGTGATAGTAGTCTTCGTCGCGATGTAACCGCTCATCATGTGATCTGGGGTGAGTCTCTAATTGATTTTACCCTTACAACCAATCTTAATATAAGTAATGTAGGTAATGAACCCACCTTCATTATAAGTAAAAGGCAGGAAGTTCTAGATATTACCCTTGCCTCTGACCATATATCTAATAGGGTAAAAAACTGGAGAGTTTCTAAGGAACACTTCTTTTCAGACCATAGATATATTCTCTTTGATGTTGATAACCTTGACACGAGATCATGCAAAGTTCGCAATCTTAAAAAATTCAATTGGGATTTTTATATAAATACATTAAGAACAAATATCTCAAATGAACAAACTTATCGTCCTTCCAATAAACAATCTTTAAACAACTTGGTTGATAGTCTCACTGACTCACTAAATAAAGCTCTAGATACCGCTTGTCCGTTACGAACATTGAGGGGGAAGCAAAAACCTCCTTGGTGGAAGAAAATACTAGAAGATCTCCGGAAAAAGGCCAGAAAACTTTTCAATAGGGCAAGGGCCACAAGATCCACAGATACGTGGTCAAATTATAAAATAGCTCACAAAGAATGAATTACGAAAAGCACAAAGACAGTCCTGGAGGACCTTCTGTGAAAATATCTCACAGACCTCTGAGATGTCAAGGCTTAAGAAAATTCTAGCTAAGGTTCCATCCAATCCAGGCTTCATGAAAAAGGAAGATGGTACTTGAACCACCAGCAGTGAGGAATCTCTGAATGTTTTAGTAGACACCCACTTTCTGGGATGTTCAGAGATATGTAACGCTCCAATTCATATCAGTCACCATCTGTGAACAGATCTCTAAAAATACTCTCACAGATAAAGCTTCAATTGCCAATCAGTAGATTCAAACTATTTAAGTCACCAGACCAGATGGTATAGCTCCCATAGAAATTCAAAAGTCGTATGGCATCATTAAGGAGCGGCTTTTGTTGATCTACCAAAGCTGCCTTGACCTAAGCCACATTCCCAAGCGATGGCGTAATGTGAAGGTTATCTTTATTCGTAAGGCAGGCAAAAGTTCACACGTAAATCCAAAAGACCTTCGACCAATTAGTCTCTCATATTTTCTTCTAAAAATCCTCGAGAAATTAATTGACATTCACTTGAGATCAATGATAGAAAAGACGCCATTATCTATAGCACAACACGCTTACACCAAAGGCAAATCCGTGGAAGCAGCTCTCCACTCCATAATCTCCATCTGAAGGAATATACAATGATAGCTTTCGTTGATATAGAAGGAGCCTTTAATAACGTCGAGGCAAGAGCTATCGCTGACCAATGCGCTGACGGAGCTTGGGGTGGATGCCGCACTGATAGCACAATCCTAGTTGGCAGGATTATAAGAGCAAAATTTTGAGCGGCATCCACGTTAAGATCTGTACCAAGAGGAAACCCTCAGTGAGGGGTTCTATCGCCTCTACTCTGGAATTTAGCAGTAAATGAACTGTTAGTTAAACTAGAACTAGAGGGGTGCAGGTTACTAGAAAACACAATGTACCTCTTATTAGTTCTCCTAAACTGGGAAACACAAGACTTAGCTTCTCAGATCAAGCAAAATACCTGGGCCTTATACTGGATAGGAAACTAAACTGGAAGCGAAGCCCAATCTGCTCGAGAGAGCCAAAAAAGCGAATATTGCCCTGTACTCATGCAAAAAGGTGGTAGGTAGCAAATGGGGCTTACAACCAAGTGTTACTCACTGGCTATATACAGCAGTTGTAAGGCCAATCTTGCTATATGGTGCTATTTTCTGGTGGCATGCACTCAAAAAACAGACTCACTTTAACCTTCTCCGTAAAGTTCAAAAATCAGCGGAACTGTGCATCACTGGAGCCCTAAGAACCACTCCGACAGACGCATTAGAAACAATGCTCCATCTTACACCACTTGATATCCTAGCTAAACAGATGGCCGCTAATACAGCCATCCGCTTAAAAGCCGCCTTCCAGTGGAAACAAGGTACACTAGGACATTCTTGCATTAGAAAATTTCTCACTCCCTTACCTAGGTCCATTGACTACATCACACAAAAACTATCATTTGAAAGAAAGTTCAATGTATCCATTCCCTCTCGAGAAGAGTGGGAACTAGAAAACCGTTCACCTCACAATGCCATTGAGATCTTTACTGATGGATCAAAACTGGATGGCAAAGTAGGTGGAGGAGTCTACTCAGAAGCTTTAAGCATTAATTTAGAATTAAGGCCATAGGCGTCCACAGGGGGGTGCAGGGGGGGGAACTTTCCCCCCTAGACGGGAAAAATTTTATAAATATTTATTTTTAATGTGTATATGTTATATAGTCATAAAAAATTTTAAAAAATAAAAAGTTCTAAGCCTGAGTCCTAATATCTTAATATTTTGGTAAAAATCTTAGTTTTGTCACGTTTTGTTACGATTTCGTTAACTACTTATACGCATTGGTCATACAGCAATTTTGTGTAGCGCTACAACACGCTCCAATACGTTTGCATAAAGTGCCAAATAGACTACACAGATTGTCTGCGCAAACAAGTGTTTGCGCACTCTATTCGACAGTGTGTTTGGCTGTTTTTAGGTTTGTGCTGATGTCTGCTATAAAATATTTTAAGTTTTGGTTGTGTTTGCGCAAACTTGCCATAATACCGAAAGTTTTATACAGTGAAGACGTACAGTGGCTCACAGCTTATTTTATGCAGTGCATACTTTAAACTTTAGGGCTTTATAAAAACGAAACTAACAGGAATACAAAAGATAATATGGTGTCATTTAAAAGAGCAAAAAGTCTAGTTAAATAAAGGTTTTCCATTAATTGTGAATACATATATTTAGATGTTTAAAAAATAAGAGAACAGAAAATACTGCTTAATTTCATCTCGCAGCTTATTTTATGCAGTCACTTCTCTCTGTTACGGTACTATAATGCTGCGCTGTCTAACGGTACTTTCGTTAGCTATGCCATCGTTATATTTCTATAATTGCTTTGTGTTAGCTTTTTAGTCGGATTTTATTGCTTCAAGTGTCTGCTTCTATGATTATTTAAAATAGGAGCGCGCACAACGCTACAACAACGAGAATTGGTTATATACTATTTTAAAAACAGCAGCTCGGAGTGAAAAATGGCTGAAATGGTTAATAGCAATTCCTCTACAGTGCAAAAAATCAACGAGCGCTTCGTTCATAAGAATCGATTGCACAATAAGAGCAAAAAAGCACCAAACAAAATTTTTAATGCAACCGACGAGCGTCATATTGTACGGAAGATAAAGGCTAATCCGAGACTCTCAGCTCCGAAAATGGCTTTTGAAGATCAAACTGACCTGAGCAAACAGAGTAGTGCTAAAACTATTCGACGTGTCTTGCGCAAAAAGAACTTTCATGGCCGAGTAACACGAAACAAGCCGTTTATTATCCCCAAAAACAGATTATGCAGACTCAACTACGACAAAGAACATATGTCCAAGGCTCCAGAATACTGGAATTCAAATATTTTTGCAGATAAATCGAATATCAATTTATTCGGTTCAGATGGTATGTGCTATATGTGGCGAAAACCGAATACCGAAGTCAACAAAAAAAACTTAAAACAAACCGTGAAACATGGCGGTGACAGCGTCATGGTTTGGGCCTGAATGTCAGCTGCTGGTACTGGGAAGTTGCCGTTTATTAAAACAGCAATAGACAAATCTAAGTACCTACAGATCCTGAACAACAATTTGTTGCAGAGTGCAAAGGTTCTGGGTATAAAATTGAATTTCCGATTTTACCAGGATGACGATCGAAAGCACAAAGCGGGTATTGTGCAAACCAGGCTAATATACAACTGCCCACAATTGATGACGCCGCCAGCACAGTCGCCAGGCCTTAATGTTATTGAAAATGTGTGGTCTTTATTGGAAAATAAAATCCGAAAACATCAAATTTCAAACAAAAACCACCTGAAAGAGATATTGAAAACGAAGTGGGCGAATATTTTGCCAACTATCACTTAAAAACTGGTCGCATCAATGCCAAACTACCTCAGATCTGTTGTGGACAACAAGGGCTATCATACCAAATAATAAAAATATCAAATATCATTAATTAATACGAAAAATTTATAAATGACAAGTGACTGCATAAAATAAGCTGTGATATAAAATTAAACAGTATTTTCTGGTTTCTTAATTTTAAGCCAACTTAATATATACTTTTACAATAAATTAAGTTAATTTATTAAACTAAACATCTTGTTCTTTTAAATACTACCATATTATTTTTTCTATTCCTGTGAGTTTCGTTGTTATAAAGCCCTAAAATTGAAAGTATGCACCGCATAGAATAAGCTGTGAATCACTTTTTGTGAAGGAAAATATATAAAAATGAAAGCAGAAAAGAAAAAATTAATACAAATTAAAAGTCTGCGAAAAAATGTGAAAAATAAAGTCTGTGAAGTGTATGGTCGTCGCTATGACGAGAAAAAAAAGTCTTGTTTGCGCAAATAGTCTGTGCAGTCTATATGGCCCTTAAGCAGCCCTGATCAGCGATTAACGATTAACAATAGATTTTTTCTATTTGTCGTCTGTTGTGCATCTATTGTTTTTATTAATATGTTGCATATGTGGAGTGCATTAACGTGCAGTGTTCACAAAATTTTCACCGAAAATCTCAAACAATAAAATTACATAGGTAACATTTCGCGTTCATTCTCATGTGCACACCTTTTCCCCCCCCCCCTAGAAAAAGTTCTGCGGACGCCCTTGATTTAGGCTATCTGACTGCAGTGTATTTTAAGCTGAAATTTCTGCTATACATGAAGCGTTAACTTGGCTTCAGGTTAATGAAATATCTTCAATGGATACTTGCATACTTTCTGACAGTCAAGCAGCTTTGAAAGCCCTAGGAACTGTTAAAACAACAGCTGAAACTGTTCTAAACTGCCGCAGATCTCTAAACGAGTTGGCAGAGCAGCTCAAAATCCTTCTATGCTGGACATAAGGATTTTCTAGGTAACTGTAAAGCAGATGAACTCGCTCATACAGGTGCTACCAAGCAGCTGTCTTCAGACAGGACAAACCTTGGTATTCCTTTCACTACATGTAGACTCCTTACACATGAGTTATCCTGCATCAAAACCAACAATAGATGGTCAGCAGGTAACACGTGTAATATAACACGGCAAATCTGGCCTAAACTCAATCTTAAGCGTTCAAAAGAACTTATTTCTCTCAGTAGAGACCACGTTAGCACCATGATAGGGATCCTGACTGGGCACTGCCTCATTGGCAGGCACGCTCAAAGATGAAATATACCCCACAACGGCATTTGCAGAAGCTGTAGAGATGAGGAGGAGGAGGAATATACAGAACACTTTCTCTGCACTTGCCCAGCGCTGGCTCAAAAACGTTTTCTTCACATAAACAACTGGTTTTCCAAAGACTTCGAAGATTTCTCGGAAATCTCGGTATTCCGAATCCTAAGCTTTGTGAACAGCTCAAGCTGGTTTAAATAGAGAATGGGAATCAACCCTGTGGTACCACAATGGGCCTCATTAGACTAAGTGTGTCTCAATTGATGCAGCCACTTTGACCTAACCTAACCTAACCTAGTAGTCTTCGTGAAGCTCATGTACCAAGGTGTGCTATGTTGTATATTTGTTCGAATACTTGTTTTCGTTAGTGTCTGTGGTATGTAAGATCGTGTTTAAGAATTTGTCTGTTCACACCAAATTTTAATGTAGAGTACAGGTATGTGTATCTGTTCGAGTTTGTACCTGTGTCTGTCTAATATATCTTGCAATTCTGTATCTGTGTTCTGTTCTTCTTCTAAGTAGTCTTCTAAGGTTAATATCTGTACAGGCAAAAGCTTCTATTTCAGCTCGTGGAAGTGCATCTGCTACAGTGCTTTCTGAACCTTTAATGTGTTTAATGTCATGTGTGAATTGTCCAATGTATTCTAAGTGTGTTGTTTGTCTGGGACTGCCTTCTGTTTGTGAATGTATTGCGTTAATCAGTGCTTTGTGATCTGTGTATACTGTGAAATTGTTTTCTTCAAGGAGGTGTCTAAAATGTTTGATGGCTAAGTTTATGGACAGTAATTCCCTATCCAATGTACTGTATTTCGTTTCTGATTGCGATAATTTTTTTGAAAAGAAGGCTATTGGTTCTAGTGTACCGTTATTCTGTTGTTGTAAAACGCCACCAACGGCTGTGTTTGATGCGTCTACAGCAATCGATAATTCTGCATTACTACTGATATGATTAAGTAGTGTTTCCTTTGCTAAACTATCTTTGATTGTTGCACATGCGTGTAGTGTGTCCTCCGTCCAGTGTAATTGTTTGTTCTTTGTTTTTGATGCTACGGTGACCAAGTCATAAATTGGACCTAGCATGTGTGCGAGTTTTGTAATACAACGGTGGTAGTTATTTGTCATACCTATAAATTTTTGCTTTGAAAAAATTTTGTTTAACTGTAATGGGTTGTGAATAGTCTTGTATGCATTGTGTACGTTCTTCAGAAGATCGTATACCTTGTCGCGGTGTGCAGGAAGCAACTTTTATTCAACCTGAAATGTCGACACAATTTGAGTACGCAGATGTTTAAAGAACCATCTATAGATGCTTAATCTATCGTTTTTAAAATCCTATGAGTTCGTTTAATGGGGTGAATCGATTTTTTATATTAAAAAAATCGATTTTTTTTTAAAATCATAAATAGGAAGTTAAACAATTAAACAATAATATGTCCTCAAAGTTTCAAACAAATATATAAATTCCTTCTGAAGTTATAAGCGGTTAAGTGATCGATTCTCTTTGAACGCTGGAGCAAACACGTTTTTTCAAACTAATTTTTCTCGAAACATTTTTATTTTTTAATTTCTGTAGACTCTACTACTACTCTTTATGTTTATGATCCGTTATACTACGTCAAACTTTAAAAAAACATTTGAGAGCCATGAAGTAGCTGTCAATAAATAAGCATGTCAAATATTATATTAATTAGTCGCATTCCCTCAAATTAAAATTACAGTATGGTAGAAAATAAGCATGGAGAAAACCGAAAAAAGTATGTGCGCCTTGTGGAAATAAAATTTCGTTCCGTACTAGTAACCCGGGTAGACCGCAATATTTTGTTGTAAATGAAAGAATAAGTTACTTAGTTAGCAGTACATTTGTAACTCTTATGCAACGTCAAACAGTGTTTTTCCTACAAGTATATGTAATACGTGCCGTGTAACTTTACAAGAACATGACAAAGGAATCTATAAACGACCGTTACAAAATATGCCTGAATATGAAAAAATTGTGCTACCGAAAGCTACCAGAAGTGAATCTTTTTATAAATGTATGTGTTATGTATGTACAACGTCTAGTACAAAAATTAAAAAGAATGTGGCTTTAAAGGGTGCTGGGCGCTTACGTTGTTTTAATAATAAAATCAAAGAAAATAATAGACAATTGGCAAAGAAAAGTATCACTGCAGATGGTGCACTTATTACAGTGTCTGTGGAAAATAAATCTTTCGGGAGTAACAGATTTTGCAATAACTGCTACTCTGAAATAGCTAAAGGTAAACGACATTCTTGCACAACAACTGAAGCTCTTGATAATGTGTTAAAATTAGCTAATAAACTTCCAAACAAAAAAAAAGAACAGATATTAAGTTATGTTCAGAACAGATAATAGTTCCGGTAAGAAAACGACTCTTATTATAAATCCAAAAGAGAAAAAAAATATAATTTTTGAAGAAAACTATTTAGATAATTTTATGAGAAATTCAGGCACAAGGGTCAGATAAATGAGAAATGTTGATAGTTTTATTCGAAGTAGGAATGGTAGAAAGTCGATCCCACAAAATTACGCTTCACATGTAACTAATAAATTACAAAACTAATAAATTACAGTTTGACGTGGTATCAAACAAATCTATGGAAATTCGACCCGTGTATGGGCTGATGCATCTGAACTGTTAGAAGCAGTTTTAGAAGCTCGCAATTTAATAGGAAACTATATGATTAAGGTAATGGCTTCTTTAAAATTTGCTTAACAATACTTACAGAAAATTATTCTTCAACGTATAAATATGAAGATGAAAACTATGAGCCTTTTATTAAAAAGCTATATAATAAAGAAGGCAATGTCAACAAAGACGCAAAATTGACAAGTGTAAAACGTTTAATAATGCTGTGTATTGTACCAAACATTGTGGAATCATACAATAATATTTCAACTTTGTTCGATTTAACTAAAATAAATGAAATACCTATATCCCTGCCCTTATTGTTTTGTTACCTTACAAAATTTAAAAGAACGGAACCAAAAAGAACAATCCATCAATGATGTTTGCGTTATCCAAAAATGTATTATTCCGGAACTACATGTAATGCAGGGATTCGTCAATCACTTATTTTGGGATGGATTAGTTTTACTCCTCGGTAGACAACAGGCACTGATTTGGCCAACAAAACTAAGTTTAACTCAATTAAATTATCATGGCGAAGCATTTGAAGGCAATGCCTGCCGTACCCTTTTGAAAAATGCCGATAAGTTAAATGATCCCGACATTTATAAAAACGTGGGAAAATTACGATTAGTTCCGTTCATTAACGCTCTCAAAACTATGAACAGGATCGTGAACCGCTGCTTTTCTACTAAAAAGGGTGATAATCTGAAAGAGTACATTGAAGAATTAAAAAAAATTTTTGAAGCAACAGAACTTTCAAAAACATTGAAAGTTCATGTAACACTGGAACACCTTACTCAGTGTCTGGAGTACCTAAATGGAGATGGACTCGGTATCTGGTCTGAACAAGCAGAAGAATCTATCTATTCACAGAAGAAAAGTTAATTTAATGAATAACGCAGCATATTTACCAAAGTTGCATGAAGCAGTTGTTGACTTTTCATCTCTGAATATTTAAAAATTCATATTAATATATTTTAGAAATAATATAATATTAAATATATAAATATTTACTACAATTGGGGTAAAAGAAACCACTGATTGTTGTGTATATTTTTTAATTTGTTGTTTTGGTTGTAACTATTGCAAAGAGTATTATTACGAGAGCAGTTTAAGCGAGAGAAGAAAGAAAATAGTAGTATTAGTAAGAATTAAATAACATGTTTCGAGAAAAACGATTTTATAAAAAAAAACGTGTTTGTTCCGGCGCTTAAAGAAAACCGACGACTTAATCGCTTATAACTTCAGAAAAAAATTTATATATTTTTTTGAAACTTTATTTTATGATATAAATTTTATATTATTATGATATAAAAAAGTCGATTTTTGTTTATTTGGATTGTCATCCAAATATACAAAAATAAAATCCAATCCATGTAATACTTCATGTATGAATCTTTGGAATGTCTGTGCTGAGTATCTTTTTTCTTTTTTTTTATTATTATTATTATTATTATTTATTTAGACAAATTGTTGACATTTAAGACTTAAATCTTTTACATGCCGCATATAAAAATAGATAACAACTAATTAAATAAACTATAATAAACTATTACTATAATTACTAAAGTAATTATAAAGATATTAATTCAAAACATTTTAGATTATTTTACTGAGTCATCATATACAATTCAATTATTCGAGGATAAAAATACAAAAGAAAACTGTTTCAAATATATATAAAAATTATTAAGATAATAATGCCCAAAAATTTATATTGAAAGGAAAAAATTTTAAGATAGTAATTAAAAATTAATTTAAATTTTAGTAAAGGATAACAAGATCAGAAACGGGAGAGATAGAGTTAAGAGAAATAGGTGAAGATTAAATGCTTAAAGTGCTTAGGGTTGGAAATTGTTTTAATGTTTCTTGGAAGTGAATTCCATAGTCTTATGGAACTAACGAAAAACAATCGGCTAGAGTTTAGGTAGTTATGCCTCGGAATAGCAAGGTTCATGCTTCTGTTTGACCTACAAAACGTTATCTTCTCAAATAGATATCTTGGACAACGAGAGTGGATGACCTTATGTAAGAAAATGCAATTTCTTGCTTCAAGATAGCTGAGCAAGTTACGGCCTTATAACTGTTTATTAAAGGGTGTTATATGCTCATCCCTCCGAAGACCATAAACATAGCGTGTAGAGTTGTTAAATGCAACTTGAATTTTGTGCATAGATATCGAGTCAAGTTTGCTATAAACGACTTCCGCATAAGAAAATATTGGCAATAACAGCTGTAAGACAAGCTTCTTTCTCGTTTCAACAGGTACGAACGCAGCAGTAATCCGAAGATTTCTGAGAACATAATAAATTTTACTAACGCAGGAGCTTACATGATCTTCACAGGACAACGACGAGTTTATTTGGTAGCCGAGATTAGTAACCTTTCTTAAAAATTTTAGCTCAACGCCATTTAGGAAAATAGGGGGAACATCGAGATTCATATAGGGTGTTTGTGAAATCGGTAACACATACGATTTAAGAGGGTTCAATTCCAGCATATTAGCTTTGGCCCAATTTGCCACCAAATTTAAATCTTCGTTAACTCTTGCACATAAATCTTCAGAGAGACAATTTGGTCTGGACATATACAACTGCAGGTCATCAGCATAAGCATGCATGGTTACATGATTGCATGTTCTAAAAATATCATTTATGAACATGGTAAACAGAATTAACCCAAAAGGCATACGGAGAAACTCAAACATTCCGAAAGGTGTTTTGATGGCTGTCTTGTGTATGTCATTTGGTGGTATGCTCTGACTAAATCTATTTTCGAGTAAATGTTTGTGTTATGTTAATTCATGGAAAAATCGTGTATGTGTGGTAATGGATATCTATCGGGTACTATTATACAGCCCTATCATCAATTTTATATCGATGTCACTTTTAGTCGACGTCGACATCAATTCATTGTTAAATTTGTATCAGCTAACACTGACGTGACGACGACGACAGTTTATCGATAAATATGCATAAAAGGAATTTTTGAAATTCGTTTGTCAGTTGTTTTAAAGCGTTTTAAGACTATTTCCCAAAATGTTTTTTCTGGACACAAAACGGAGGAAGACAAAAAACGTCTTAAAATAGAGAGGAAAATTATAAGGAAAGGGTCAAACATCTTTGACTTGCCAGATAAAAAGTAAGCTTTATAGTAGCGATTTGTTTGTGTTATTCCTTTAATTAAAATTATCTTTTAATATAGATTTGAAACAAATTTTCGACTGAATGAAACAGCTTTTAAATGCGTGCTTCAATCGATTGAGCCTAAAATGAAATGAAAAAGTGTTCGATACGTGTTTCAAACACAACAAAGTTGGTTACAGCATTGCGGTTTTTGGCGCGGGGCCGTACCAGGTTATTGTTGGAATCGATTTTCAAATTGACTCGGACGAATATGTCCACAATTTTGACGAAGAATATTGTCTTTTTGGAAATTATATAATTATGTCATATAACATAATAAAATTAAGTTTTTTTAAGTTTAAGCATTACAATTTCTATTGTTTCGTACTTTTTGCCATCCTTCACTGTCTCTTATCGGTCGACCAGCAGCATTCAGGTCTTTAGCAATTGTTTCCCATTTTTGTTTATGATTGGCTAGAACAGTGCTTTTGGAAAAGCCTTTTGCTAAGGAAGAACCTTTTTCCAGCAATTTTATCAGATTTTCGAACTGCTACGCGTTCTGTATTTTAATTTTTTCTCCATGTTTAATTTTTCTGCGACGGCAGAAATTGCAATGTCTTAGAACGACGTCGACGTCGATTTTACTTTGTTTAATACCAAACATATGTCGACGACTGACAATAGTTATCGAAAACGAAAACGCTTATACAAATTGTATTCTGTCGACGCTTGTCGACGCTATTTGGTGTCGACGACGCCTACTATGATAGGGCTGATTGTATTTAATCGTCTGTAATCTCCACATGATTTCCAGTCGTTTGGTTCCCGTTTCGGTACTAAGTGCAATGGAGAAGATGTATTTGAATTAGAAGGTCTGTAAATACCAGATTTAACTCAGAATTCAAATTATTGTTTTGCAATTTTGCTTTATTGTTTTGCAACGTATTTTCAGTGACAACTTGTTAAAATATTTTAGAGGTGGTTTCCGCAAAACGTTGGGCTATCACCATTAACTCTTCCGAGGCGGAAGCTGGATTTCTGGTCATGGTAGAGATTTCACTGCCAGTCATGACCTCCCATAAGTCGTCTGCTAGTTTCAAGAGTACCTCCAGTTCTCTGTGTCCAGACCTGGTCAGGGCGATATTTAAACCTTTTGGTAATTTGCGTAACCATATGCCCATATCACAGTCTGCGAATCGAATGCTTCACTCGAGTCGAATCATTTTTTGAATTTTTCTTTTTGTGGTATCAACGTTTGCGAACCTACTTAATCGCCTCAGATACGGTGCTGCCAAAGCAGAAAACATAAAAATTCGCTAAGAAACGTCAAAACTCAAATTTCAATTAAGCCGCGATAAATACAAATAAATAATATATTTTTTATTTTAAATATACCAAAATGTTAAGCAGCACGGAGCTATTCTTTGAAGAAACTGAGAAAACACAAACTTTGTGCAGATTACGACGCAGTATTAGGGATAAATCCAATCCGCTAGAGATTCCTGACGACCTGTGAGTATTTTTGTATGCCCGGTTGATCTTCAGTGAAATATTTAAAATTTTTTAAAGGTTTGAATCTTGTTTTAAGGCTTAACAAGGAAGCCTTTGTCTTTGTATTGCAGAATATTGAAGACTCCATGCAGTCAATTCGAAGATGTGCGATTCCTCCTATTTTGAAGCTAGCTAGTACTCTACGATTTTTTGCTGAGGGTAGTTACCAAAAGAGAAACAACTTTGAATTGGGTCTTGCGCAATCAACGGTGTCCACAGTTTTAAGCGAAGTTGTCGGGATTATTGAGCGTAGTCTTTGCTCTGTATGGATAAGAACAACCATAACAGAACAGGAGATACAACAGATTAGGAACTTTTTTATGTAAAATCAGGATTCCTGGGAGTTATCGGTTGCATCGATGGCACGCGTATTGGCATTGTTGCCCCAGCACAGGCAAACACCACTACTTAAACCGAAAGGGATATTTCAGCATAAATGCAATGCTCGTAGGTTCTATATTATGACAATGATTTAATTTGCTAACCTATTTATATGCGGGCTTGTGACCACAATATGGTTATAAGATTTATTGATGCAAGATTTCCCGGATCAAGCCATGACTCGTTCGTTTGGAATTGCAGTGCATTGAACGTTGTGCTTGAGAGATTGTACCAAAGAGGAGAATTAAGCTCTATGTACTTAGGTATTCATGAATCTTTATATTTAATACAACTCCAGAAGTTTATACAACTAAATCTTTTAAAACCTTTAAGGTGATTCCGGCTATCCTCTACGTCCATACCTGATGACACCATATCGCAACACAACTCCTGGAAGAGGAAAAGCAAAATTGAATAAGATTCATGCCAAAGGCAGAAATATTATTGAGAGAATCATTGGGGTTCTTAAATCGCGTGTTCGATACCTTCTAAATGAGAGAAAACTTCACTATTCTCCAACAAAGCAACACAAATAATAAATTCATGCTGTGCCTTGCAAAACAAGTGTAAACATTTTAATGTACCAAATATACCCGAAATAGAGGCTGAGGTAGTTAAGTCAACCGTTTCACATCAAACAAATTTTCCAATAAATGTCGAGGCTATAGTTCGCCGAAGAGACGAAATTATGATGTCGTTATAAAATATGCCTTTTAAATAAAACGTGTTTTCATAAAATTTATTTATTTTTTTCATATTCATTATAAAAATATTTGGTACAAAGACTAGTTCATTTGTTTTAACTAAAAGAATAAAGTAAAAAAAAAAAAATAAATAATAATAATAATGCATAATATAAAGCATGCACGAGTCCAGCTCTTAAAATGTTATTGAAGATTAACAAAAATTGTTATTAAAAAGTAAAAAAAAAGTCATTCTAAAGTTAAAGTAGTATTAATATTGAAAAAGCAAAAAGATGCTCAAGAGGAGTTGTTGCAAAAAGCAAGGATCTGCATTACATAGTGAGTTTCCTAAACTCTACCATATTTCAGCTTCTTTATTGCAATAATTTGCGACTGAAGTTCAACATTCTCCCTGTGTCGACGATTTGCATCTAGCATTTCACGTTCCTTCCTTTTTTTCTTTAGCTTTCAAAATATCTATTTTTTCAGCTTTTACGTCGTACATCTTTCTTGTGTACCTTGCGATGTCATGCAGATGTTTTTCTATATTTGTTTTTAGCAACAACTCCGCTTGAGCATCTGTTTGCATTTTCAATATATTAATCCGTTCCTCTTCTCTCTCGGTTGCCAATTGACTTTTCGATTTCCTCACAGGTGGAGTATTCTCGTCAACAGCTACCTTCTCTTCATATTCCTTTTCGTCAGCCACGAAAGAGTTTTCATTGGTGGAAACTGGAATTGTTGCAGTTTGGTTGACTTTGGTATCGCCAAAATATTGTCCACTAGGTGCCGCAGCGTACGTTAAATTCAGAAGAGCATCGATGGCCTGCTCCAATAGTGAGAGGCTTAGCTGTCTGTTGCTGGGCCTACCACCAGTTTCGGTTGCTTCGGTCCTAATTAATGACAACTTCTCTTTAGTTTTTATTCGGAAGTGCAACCAGACCTAAAATTTCAGATTGTACTTTTTTATGTATTGCCAAATTTGTAAAACTTACCTTGTGCCTTCACGTAGTAGCGGTCCCAGTAAATTTAATTCTATAGCAAAACTTTTTCACGACTCCTTGTGGCTGACTTTTGAAGAGCCGAATTTTTCCAATCCAGACACTCAGCCCTATTCCAGAATCCGTCGTAATGAATTTCCGAACGTAAAGCTACGCTACGAATACGACAAATTTGCTAATCCAAAATCCGAACGAAACTTCCCCTTTTCGAACTTACTTTCGGGAGTTCGAAAACAACTGGTTTCAATAGCATACAAATAAATAAAAAGAAAAATTGAAAAACTGAAGTGTTTTTGATCAAAATTGTATTTTTTAGCTGTGATTTTTAATGGATTTCATTGCAATTGCAATTTTCGCACAATAAAAGGAAGATTTCTCACATAGAGAATCTATGAAAATTCGTCCAAGAATATTGCGAGATTCCATCAACCCTTTGGAAATGGATTACGAAACGTAGGAAATGCACTAAATAAATTTCAACTAACATATTCACAAGTTTAAATAAAAATATTTTAACTTTATTAACCAAAAATTAATTATAAGTTTTATTTTACGACCTAACTCTATAAAAATTTAATTGTTTTCTTTTGTCGTAAACGCATTCGCCGGCTTGTCACCAAATATTTTTATTCGTCTATTTTTGACGCTTAAGTCGAATGGCCAGCTAGCAAAAGTAGTGACCGATAGAACTGAGATGGCTTTTGGTCAACCATCTCAGAATCCGAAAGGATCTTGTCAATTCGCTAAGTGAAAATCTATCGAGCAGTGTCTTTTTCAGCCCTTTGTATATGTTCACTGCCGGAAGTTTTTGTATATAATATAATACAGTGACTATGACCTCATGTGGTAATGACTTTACCAAGTACTCATATTTGGTTTTGCTGTAATTCCTTTTGCTTGAAATTGAATCTCGGCGTGAACAAACCAAGCATCTGGACAACTCGTCCAGAACGAAGGCAATTTTATCGCAGTTGCGTGTACTTGTATTGGGGGTGTGAGAGGTTTAGTCTCGAAATCGATTATTGGTGTATTATCACCATCGCCGATGTATGATGTAAGTGGTGTGTGGGGTGTGCGTTACATGCTTCCCTTTTAAAAAATTATATTTTTCAAACTTGAAAATTCTAACCTCTTCCCTTTAGTGACGACCTTCCCTTTAGTGACCCTCTTTCCTTTAGTGACCTTAGTGTAGTGTAGTGCCTACGAATATGTTACAATTGGTTTCTTTCTTCCCGACTATATAATATTCGTTATAAGAAGCTAAGTGTGTACAACGAGTATATATCTATAAGAGTTTTCACTCGTCGCTCGTTATTTTTTACTCGCCGATATTAGCCATCCATCGACAGGATAGGGTATTTTGATGGGACATTTATTTTATACCCCTTCAAAAGTGCGAGTTTGTTTACATTTTGTTTTCTATATTTTGATCATTTTGGCTGCGTGCACAAGGGAGCAAAAAGATTGGTATTTTTTAATGTGCTTGCCTGTTTCTTCTTATTTGAATATCTGAAGAAATATTGCAAATTTTATGAATGAAAATAAAATTTTACAGCTTCTTATTTGCATGTGCATGGTTGCCGAGTTTATTTTGTTTCCAGCTGGACATTTTTGTTGTGATTTTGTTGTAGCTATATTTTGTTTGCTGCTGCAGACAAGGATTTTTAGATATTTCATTAGTTGAATAGAAAGACAGAATTCTGATTCGGCTAATGAAATAATTATTGGATAATAAAAAAATGTGGCAATAAAATAGAATTGGTCTAGCAGTATTAAATAAATTTAAAATAAAACAAAGAAATATTGTAGATTTAATTAATGAGAATAAAAGTTATATTTGATACAAATTTTACAGGTTATTATAAATATGTATGTGTGCTTTTTTTCCATCTTCTTTAGTTTGTTTCTAGCTGGACATTTTCCTTGTAGCAATATTTTGCTTGCTACTTTGGATACACAATCATAATTTTTAAATACTTCATTACACAAATAAAAAGATGAAATTCTGATGATTCGGCTAATGAAATAATTATCAGTTAGGACTTGAAAATTTTTTTTTAACAAATATGCTTTTAATTAATAAAAAGACAGTTTCGATAGTATCGTAAGTATAGACGTAGAATTCCTTTTTATACAGTAATAGAGAAAAATTCTGGTTTTTCATGTAAAAAAATACATGTATTTGTACAAAAAAGAAAAAATTTCGAACTTCTAAGCAAACAAACTAATAAAAAAGTATTAAAAATTATCATTTCTACTATCTGCTAGAGCCATTGGCTGTAGAATAACGTATTGAAATTTCAGCCCAATCGGCTTGATAGATTTTTTAAATACCCTGGCCGATCAGAAAAACTTTGTTTCGAGAAAATCACTTTTTTATAGACGACGATTTTAATTTTTTTGTAAAATATTACATATGAAAAAATTTAAAATAAATATAATTGACATAATTGAACAATAGTATATATTTAAAATAGGTTATTTTTTTTAATAAAACTTAGGGCGGTGTAGTGATGTCAATTTTTGCAAATTTGTAGATCCCGGGATTTTCAGGACCTGAACATACAATCCCGGGATCCTGAGATCGTCCCGAAATTAAGTAAGTTTTTATTTCGTTATTTCAAAATCAGAGTAGTCGCCGCCTTAATATAATCCAAAGTAGTTTTCCCGGAATCCCGGGATCCCGAGATCGTCCCGAAATTTAGTAAGATTTTATTTCGTTATTTCAAAATCAGAGTAGTCGCCGCCTTAATATAATTTAAACTAGTTTTTAGCCACTTGTTTTGAAATAGTTTTTCAATTACTTCATATATAATGCAATAAAAACTATTCAACATTGAAGTGGATACCGCCTTAGTATAATTCAAAGTAGTTCATAAACTACATTATTTTTTCATAAACTACATTAGGAAAATGTCCAGCTAGAAACAAACTAAAGAAGATGGAAAAAAGCACACATACATATTTATAATAACCTGTAAAATTTGTATCAAATATAACTTTTATTCTCATTAATTAAATCTACAATATTTCTTTGTTTTATTTTAAATTTATTTAATACTGCTAGACCAATTCTATTTTATTGCCACATTTTTTTATTATCCAATAATTATTTCATTAGCCGAATCAGAATTCTGTCTTTCTATTCAACTAATGAAATATCTAAAAATCCTTGTCTGCAGCAGCAAACAAAATATAGCTACAACAAAATCACAACAAAAATGTCCAGCTGGAAACAAAATAAACTCGGCAACCATGCACATGCAAATAAGAAGCTGTAAAATTTTATTTTCATTCATAAAATTTGCAATATTTCTTCAGATATTCAAATAAGAAGAAACAGGCAAGCACATTAAAAAATACCAATCTTTTTGCTCCCTTGTGCACGCAGCCAAAATGATCAAAATATAGAAAACAAAATGTAAACAAACTCGCACTTTTGAAGGGGTATAAAATAAATGTCCCATCAAAATACCCTATCCTGTCGATGGATGGCTAATATCGGCGAGTAAAAAATAACGAGCGACGAGTGAAAACTCTTATAGATATATACTCGTTGGTGTGTACCTCGTGAGAAACTTATATAACAAGGCAACCTGAAAAATTTTTTTATAAAATGTGACAAACAAAAAGTATTTACACATATTGTCAAAAATAAAATTTTAACATAGTTTACAAATTATTTTTTTTATGTAGAAAGAAAATTGTTGTTGCTGCCAATGTTGTTGTTGTTACTGTTGCAAATGTTGTTATTGTTGTTGCTGTTAATGTTGTTGCTGTTCTTATTATTGCTGTTTTTGTTGTGGTTGTTGCTGGTAACGCTGTATTTGTTGCAGACTTTGAATATGATTATTATTATTGTGGTTGCTGATGCTGTTGCAATTGCTAATGTTGGTCATGGTGCTGTTGCTGTTGCTTAACGCTGTTGTAGTTGTTGCTGCTGCAGGTGTTGTCGGTGGTTTAGTTATAATTATTGCATGTTGCAGTCGCTGTGGCTATGCAATGATGCTGTTCGCAGCAATAATTGCGTTGCTTATGCGGTTGATGACAACGTGAGAAGTGCGATTATTATTGCTGCTACTGCCTGCAACTGTAGTTGTTGTTTTACCAAGCGATTTGTTGATGTTAATGTTGCTGCTGCTTCTGCTGCTGCTGGCGGGTTATGTTTGTTGTGTAACATTTATATGACCACATTGCTGCTCTATTACCGTATTTAATGCATTTTCATTTGATGAATGCTCGGTAGTACTTTGTTGGTTGATTAAATTATTTGTGGCAACTAAGCCGCTACTGCTACTAGGTGTTGTTGTAGGAAACTATTTAAATCGGCGGTATTTGTTATACACATAACACCAACAATAGTTTGTTGGTACTTCACCAAAACTAGCACATCGAATCTCCGCAACACCAACAAACTATTGTTGGTTGTAACAAACTATTGTTGGTGTTGTGGAGATTCGATGTGCTAGTTTTGGTGCGAAGGTTTTTTTATCTGAAATCAATTTTTTTTAAAGACAATTTTTTTACAGAACTTTTTATTTGGAAATAATTTTTAAAACTAAAATTTTCAGATGAAAATTTTTAATAAATAAGAATATGAAAATAATGAAAATGTTTCTTTTTATATACAAGTGTTTGTAGAACAAGGTAACATATGATAACAACACATGAAACATATAAGGTATTAATAAGTTAATACATAAAGTCAAAAAGGTAAATAAGTTGTATGTTAAGATAGAGATCAACGTGACAAAAAAAGGTAAGTAATTTAGAGTGTAAGAATTCAACTGATGTGGTGATAAAACTAGGCACTACATACATACGAAACATAACAAAAATATTATTAAGTTATGCTATACGCTATTAACAAAAAAATAAATACATTAAAATTATTATTTTGCAGACCAAATATAATGAGCTTCATTGCGTTCGACGCACAACTCTTTAGAGAGCATTGTGTTTTAGTGTGTGTTTTAGATTCTAATTTATTTTTAAGCTAAGTTTTAATCAGGTTAAAATCAAAAAATTCGGGTTGAGCAGCTGCTGAGCTATATGGAAGGCATATCAGACTATTTAAAAATTGGTAAAAACATTAAAACAAATTTCTGCCAATCCATTCTTCATGACCCTCACTTTTTCCCAAAATAAAGGCAACGTTATAACAATTTTAAAAAGTAATATTTGAAAGCTGAAAAAGGTCCGTCTGAGTCAAAATTCTGGGTCGCATTCTATAAGATGATAGGAAGGTAGGTCAAAGTGGCTGACTCAATTGAGACACACTTTGGCCAATGAGACCCATTGTGGTACCACAGGGTTGATTCCCAATCTCTATTTAAACCAGCTTGAGCTGTTCACAAAGCTTAGGATTCGGTATACCGATATTTCCGAGAGTTCTTCGAGGTCTTTGAAAAACCAGTTGTTTAAGTGAAGAAAACGTTTTTGAGCCAGCGCTGGGCAAGTGCAGAGAAAGTGTTCTGTAGACTCCTCCTCATCTCTATAGCTTCTGCAAAAGTCTTTGTGGGGTATGTATCTTTGAGCGTGCCTGCCAATGAGGCAGTGCCCAGTCAGGGTCCCTATCATGGTGCTGATGTCGTCTCTACTGAGAGGAATGAGTTCTTTTGAACGCTTAAGAATGAGTTTAGGCCAGATTTGCCGTGTTATATTACACGTGTTACCTGCTGACCATCTATTGTTGGTTTTGTTGCAGGATAACTCATGTGTAATAATTTTACATGTGGTGAGACGAATACCAAGTTTTGTCCTGTCTGAAGACAGCTGCTTGATAGTTCCTGCACGAGCGAGTTCGTCTGCTTTACATTTACTAAGAAAATCCTTATGTCCAGGAATCCAGCATAGAAGGATTTTGAGCCATCTCGTTTAGAGATCTGCAGCAGTTAAGAACTGTTTCAGATGTTATTTCAACAGTTCCTAGAGCTTTCAAAGCGGCTTGACTGTCAGAAAGTATGCAAATATCCATTGAAGATATTTCATTACCTTGAAGCCAAGTTAACGCTTCATGTATAGCAGCGATTTCAGCTTGAAATACTCTGCAGTCAGGGAGCCTGAAGGCTAAATTAATGCTTAATGCTTCTGAGTAGAGTCCTCCACCTTCTTTGCCATCCAGTTTTGATCCATCAGTAAAGATCTCAATGGCATTGTAAGGTGAACGGTTTTCTAGTTCCCACTCTTCTCGAGAGGAAATGGATACATTGAACTTTCTTTCAAATGATAGTTTTTGTGTGATGTAGTCAATGGACCTAGGTAAGGGAGTGAGAAATTTTCTAATGCAAGAATGTCCTAGTGTACCTTGTTTCCACTGGAAGGCGGCTTTTAAGCGGATGGCTGTATTAGCGGCCATCTGTTTAGCTAGGATATCAAGTGGTGTAAGATGGAGCATTGTTTCTAAATCGTCTGTCGGAGTGGTTCTTAGGGCTCCAGTGATGCACAGCTCCGCTGATCTTTGAACTTTACGGAGTAAGTTAAAGTGAGTCTGTTTTTTGAGTGCATGCCACCAGAAAAAAACACCATATAGCAAGATTGGCCTTACAACTGCTGTATATAGCCAGTGAGTAACACTTGGTTGTAAGCCCCATTTGCTACCTACCACCTTTTTGCATGAGTACAGGGCAATATTCGCTTTTTTGGCTCTCTCGAGCAGATTGGGCTTCGCTTCCAGTCTAGTTTCCTATCCAGTATAAGGCCCAGGTATTTTTTCATTTCATTTCATTTCATTTATTAAGTCTATGAACAATATTCTTACAGACTACGATAACTATATACAAAAAATTTAATATATCTTAAGGAATTAAATTATTTTGCTTAATCTGAGAAGCTAAGTCTTGTGTTTCCCAGTTTAGGAGGACTAATAAGAGGTACATTGTGTTTTCTAGTAACCTGCATCCCTCTAGTTCTAGTTTAACTAACAGTTCATTTACTGCTAAATTCCAGAGTAGAGGCGATAGAACCCCTCCCTGAGGGGTTCCTCTTGGTACAGATCTTAACGTGGATGCCGCTCCAAATTTTGCTCTTATAATCCTGCCAACTAGGATTGTGCTATCAGTGCGGCATCCACCCCAAGCTCCGTCAGCGCATTGGTCAGCGATAGCTCTTGCCTCGACGTTATTAAAGGCTCCTTCTATATCAACGAAAGCTATCATTGTATATTCCTTCAGATGGAGATAATGGAGTGGAGAGCTGCTTCCACGGATTTGCCTTTGGTGTAAGCATGTTGTGCTATAGATAATGGCGTCTTTTCTATCATTAATCTTAAGTGAATGTTAATTAATTTATCGAGGATTTTTAGAAGAAAAGATGAGAGACTAATTGGTCGAAGGTCTTTTGGGTTTACGTGTGAACTTTTGCCTGCCTTACGAATAAAGATAACCTTCACATTACGCCATCGCTTGGGAATGTGGCTTAGGTCAAGGCAGCTTTGGTAGATCAACAAAAGCCGCTCCTTAATGATGCTATACGAATTTTGAATTTCTATGGGAGCTATACCATCTGGTCTGGTGACTTAAATGGTTTGAAGCTACTGATTGGCCATTCAAGCTTTGTTTGTGAGAGTATTTTTAGAGATATGTTCACAGATGGTGACTGATATTCCTGAATTGGAGCGTTACATATCTCTGAACATCCCAGAAAGTGGGTGTCTACTAAAACATTCAGAGATTCCTCATTGCTGGTGGTTCAAGTACCATCTTCCTTTTTCATGAAGCCTGGATTGGATGGAACCTAAGCTAGAATTTTCCTAAGCCTTGACATCTCAGAGGTCTGTGAGATATTTTCACAGAAGGTCCTCCAGGACTGTCTTTGTGCTTTTCGTAATTCATTCTTTGTGAGCTATTTTATAATTTGACCACGTATCTGTGGATCTTGTGGCCTTTGCCCTATTGAAAAGTTTTCTGGTCTTTTTCCGGAGATCTTCTAGTCCCTTATTCGACCAAGGAGGTTTTTGCTTCCCCCTCAATATTTTGAATGGATAAGTGGTACTAGAGCTTTATTTAGCGAGTTAGTGAGACTATCAACTAAGCTGTCTAAAGATTGTTTATTGGAAGGACGATTAGGTTGTTCATTTGAGAGATCTGTTCTTAATGTATTTATATAAAGATCCCAATTGACTTGTTTAAGATTGTGAAATTCGCATGATTTCGTGTCAAGGTTATCAACATCAAAGAGAATATATCTATGGTCTGAGAAGGAGTGTTCCTTAGAAACTCTCCAGTTTTTTACCCTATTAGATATATGGTCAGAGGCAAGGGTAATATTTAGAATTTCCTGCCTATTACTTATAATGAAGGCTCATTACCTATATTACTTATATTAAGATTGGTTGTAAGGATAAAATCAAATAGAGAATCACCCCGTTTGTTGGTGTCTGAGCTACCCCAGATCAAATGATGAGCGTTTGCATCACACCCGATAATTAGGCCCTTTGCTTTTGATGCTGCCGTGAAGACCAAATTTTTAAAGATGTCTTCTGGCAGGACTTCGTGGTCGTGCGCGAAGTTTACTGAGACGAGCCACAAGCTATTCCGGCCCATCTCGACGCTTATAGCCACTGTGTCTTTGTTACTGAAATTAGAGAGAGGTAATGCACTCAGGTTTTTCTAAATTAAAATGCACGCTCTTGGCTTACCTTGTGATCTAGTATACATTAGCGTGTATGTTGGAGTCCTGAGTCCGCATACCAGGCCGCAGACTACCCACGGCTCTTGGATCAGGACAATGTCATCTCCATCCTTGATGAGACGGAGAATCAGGCTTGCGGACCCAGCCTTGGAGTGGTGGAGGTTAATTTGTACTACTTTCAGTATTTGAGCTGTTAGCTAAATCAACCTCCACCACAGTTGCGTCAGACTCCTCGTCCGACTTAAGGAGGTTAACCTCCAAGAAGGATAGCTGGAATGTGCGTTCCAGTTCTATCACGGAGCTTACGCCGTCCGGTTCTAGTGCAGGAGGAGATGGTGCATTCTGAATTGATTTGGAAGTCTGCTCTTCTTCCAATAACGCCTCATCTCTCTTGTAGACCCTCAGTTCTAGGGATGCGAAATCATAGTCCACCACGTAACCTTTTGATGAAGAAGATGATGCAAATTTTTAATTTATGGCAATAAAGAAATTTTGTTTTCTGACATATCTTGTGAAGATGTTATTATATTTCAATTTTTCAAATCTTCACTTCCAAAATTGAACTTGTCTTGTTTAAGAAATTGTATATATAATTTTTGTAAATAGGAACAATTTTCTGAGTGGAGATATGTTTCTGCGTTGGGGCCAATCTTCACTAAACATCCTCAAATCTAAAAAATGTCTTTTATTTATTTATTTATTCATCAATGGAACAGGTTCCTTACTGACTACAAAATATTTGGCTAAGCCACTTAAATTATGTAAACTGCAAAATGTTTGGGGAAACCACTTATATAAAATTAACAATTTTTGAAAATAATTTAAGATTAGAAAATAATATTCTATGTATAATATATAATAATATAGTACACTAGCTAAAACCCGGCGCTTTGCTGCCACTCTCCCTTGTCAAAGGCCCATAAAATGTTATCAGTTAAACAGCATGTCTAAATTGAGGTCGAATACTGAATTCCGGCGTTGTGCGACCTATAACTCTAAAGCTATTTGAAAGCACAAAGTTGGGTTGTAAGGGAAGTGCCACTCCCCTTTGCCCTACCCATAAATTGGGTTATATAGGAGTGCCACGCCCTCTTCATCACCGCTAATAGAATGTAATCAATTAAACTGGATGTGTACATGGAGGTCGAATGCCGAATTCCAAAACTGTGCGACATATAACTCCAAAACTATTCGATAGCATAAATTTGGGTTATATGGGAGGTGCCACTCCCCTTTTTCCTACGCCTATAAAATTTTACCAATGAAACTGCATGTATAAATTGAGGTCGAATACTGAATTTCGAAGCTGAGTTACCTATAACTCCAAAGCTATTTGATATCCCAAATTTGGATTAAGTTGGAGGTGTCACGCCCCCCGACAAACTCTAAAAAATTTTATCAGTAAATCTGCATGCTTAAATTTTGGTCGAATACTGAACTCTGCCGCTGTGCGACTTTGCACTCCAAAGCTATTCGATATCACAAATTTTCGTTGTATGGGAGGTGCCCCTTGATCAACGCTCATAAAATGTAATCAATGAAACTGCATGTGTACATTGAGGTCCAATACTGAATTCAAAAACTGTGCGACCTATAACTTCAATGATATTCGATATCGCAAATTTACGTTAAATGGGCGGTGTCACGCCCCTCTTACCAATGAACATAAAATTAAATCAATGAAACTGCATGTGTACATTGAGATCGAATACTGAATTCCTGCGTTGTGCGACCTATAACTCTAAAGTTATTTGAAAGCAAAAAGTTGGGTTGTAAGGGAAGTGCCACTCCCCTTTGCCCTACCCATAAAATGTAAGTAATGAAAGTGCATGTATAAATTTAGGTCGAATACGGAATTCTTACGCTGTCAACCTATAACTTCAAAGAAATTCGATATCGCAAATTTTGTTGTAAGGGATATTGTCACGCCTCCCTGTCCAACGCCCATAAAATAAAATCATTGAAACTGCATGTGTAAATTGAGGCCAAAAACTGAATTCCAAAGCTGAATTCCTATAACTTCAAAGATATTCGATAACATAAATTTTGTTGTATGGGAGGTCCAACTCCCCCTTGACCAACTCCCATAAAATTTCATCACTGAAATGGTACGTCTAGATTGTGGTCGAATACCGAATTTCTAAGCTGTGCGACCCATAACTATAAAGCTATTCGATAACACAAATTTTTTATTTATTTGTGGGACGTAAAAGGGGGTGTGTCAATTCTTCTAAAACCATCTCGTACTCAAAGCAAAGCCACTTACAAAATTTCAGCTCAATCGGACCAATAGTTTCGAAGTTTTTGATATTTTCTTAAAAGTAGGCGTAGAATAAGAGTGACCACGCCCGTTTTTATTAAAGTTAATGACAGTTATCATACGAGCTTATTTACTAAATTTTAATTTAATACGACCAAAACCGTCTTAAATATACCATTTTTATTAATTTGTGGGTGATAAAAGGGGTGTGGCATTATTTTTTCGTAAACCTTTGCGTAGCAGTTACGAACAAACCCGTAGAAGGAAGTATCCAATTTGGTCCAGTCATTTTCAAGCATTCAGCATCCGAACAAATCACGATTCATTTTTATATAGACAGATATTGATTTGTGGGCGGTAAAAGTGGGCGTGAAAACATTTATATATAGTGACCGCCTCTTGGAGCACCTACACAGCAAGTTTCACTGTAAAAATGTGTAGAACTCCGGAATTGCCGTGATTTCGAAAAAGTAGGCGTATTTATATTACGACCACGCCCATTTTCTGTACAGTTACCGGCAATAACCATCTAAACAAAATTACCAAATCTTAGTTTTTTACGATTGAAATCGTCTGATATATATCCTTTTATTGGCTTGTGATCGATCGCGCAAATTTGGCTTGTATGGGAGGTACCACGCCCCCTCGTCCAATCTTTACCAAACCTCACAGGAACACTCTCAAGATGTGGCTTCAGTTTCCCGTCATAAAGATCGGTTCAGCGGTTTTGGAGTCTATACGTGATATAGCCACATACCCACATACCCACATACCCACATACCCACATTCATACATCCATTTTTATATACATATATAGATTCACCGATAGAAACTATCTGTTAGGATTCTTAAAGCCTGCTTCGTAATGGCTAAATCAGTAGCAATATTGTTAGAGAGCATATTGTATTCTATTAGTGCCCTATTCAAAGGAGCATTAATTGCATAGTTGGTTCTAAGAATTTTAATAAAAAAGATCAAAATTTTTAAGACTTCTTGTAGGAATATTAAAAATTATCATTTCCAGTAATCGAGGTCAATCAACTGTCTCTTAAATTACATCTGATACAAATACAAGCGTTATTATTGTTCTTCTACTTTTTTGCGATTTCAAACCAATATATAAGCACCGAGCACTATAAAAGGGGGTTGGATCAAAATTTAAGGACTTAAGAGCGTATCGTGTAAATGATTTTTGAATACGTTCAATACGATTAATATGGGAGCTATAGAAAGGGCTCCAAATAAACGATGCATATTTAAGCTTAGATCTCACAAAAGCAGAGTGCTTTATGCGTATATGGATCAATAAAAGCTGAACTATTGCGACGAACAAAAGCATACATGGCATATGCTTTAGGTATAATAAAATTGATATGGTTAACAAAAAAAAATTTAATATCATATAAAGTAGCATATCATACCCGAATCAGATATTTCATCGGCAGATTTAAAAATGTGGCTATCATAGAATGATAATGAATGATAGAATGGTATTAATGAGATTTTTGGTTTTTGAAAACGAGATATGAAAACACTTTTTTATATATAATAAAAGGTGGTTTTTAGAACACCGTGCAGATATATTTGACAATTGTCGTTGTAGATCATGTGCATCAGATATATTTTAAATGGAAGAATATAATTTTAGATCATCTGCTTATAGTAAGTAGCTGGCATTTAAAAAACAGCTACCAATATCATTGATGAATAAATTGAATAGTAAAGGGCCAAGAATTCTGCCTTGCGGAACACCAGAAGAGGCAACAAGTTTTAAAACCAAGAATTTATGAGATACCTTATCAAAGGCCTTAGAAAAATCTGTATAAATAGCATCTACCTGATATCCCCTGCTAAAAGCAGAGATGTAATCTTGAGTGAATACACCAAGATTAGATACTGTTAAGCGTCTCGATGCAAACCCATGTTGGTTAGGTGAAATTAACCTTTTAACTTGAAAATACATTTTGTTAATTATTATACTCTCAAAAAGTTTCGAAATAGAAGAAAGTTTTGAGATTGGTCTATAATTAGATACATCATTTTTATTACCACTTTTAAATATTGGTGTTAGAACAGCCATTTTCCAATCAGAAATAAATAAACCTGAAAAATTTTTCTTTGGTCATTAATATTAAAATTTTGCAAACAGTTGCTTCATTTTATGAAATCGTTACTAATGCAGTTACATAACAGTAATTTAAAATTAATTTCTGATTGTGAGTACAAAAATGAGAGCCTTATACTATGTTTCCATTTGCTCAAAATCTTGAGATTTTGTGAGATTTCGTAAAATCCATATTCAAATCAACAAAGTTCTCTATACAAGTTTAAGATTTTCAAATCTTGTGATTTCAACAAAATCTAATTTAAAATCTCATAAAATGCAATGGGGTATCCCTGAAAAGTTATATCAGTGTCCAGCACTATTCAGCTTATGTGCTGTGTGCTATTCAAAAAAAAACAATAATAATAATAAAAATTAAAAATGCAAAATAAAAGAAATATGAAAATAAAAGGACTTGGAGATTCAGTGAGGAGCAATTGGAAAGAAATGCATCACCGTAATTGCTCCTTTACGATTCGCTCTTTCTTAAATTTATAAAATGAAGTCTTAATTGTCAAATAAAATTTAGCTATCATGACATGACAGATGGCATCACTTTGAAATCACTTTTTCAAAATTGCAAGATTTTGAGCAGATGGAAACATAGCATTACATTTTCGGATTGGAGTTCTGTGTTTAAATTTTTAATGATTTTTAACAGAAATCCAACCAACATGAAATTCTGTAAAATAAATGAACATATTAAATGAACAATTTAATTCTCAACCAATGGATGTCGCAACACGCTGGAGTTCTACTTTTAAAATACTTTAAGCTGTTTTGTCTTTAAAAGAATTCTGAATTGAGGAATGCACAGAAATAGAAAACATTGCGTCTGTTCTTATTGCTCAAAGGAGCTCCTCAAAATTGATTTGATTTTTATTTTTGATTGAAAAAATATCGATCAATGATTGATGTTTATTTCCGATCGAAGAAATAACGATCTCAAAATAATTGGTATAATTTGATTTATATGATAAAAACAATGACACATAAAATTATGTCAAAAATTAATTCTGCAGCTTATAGGCATCACGTAACTTTATTCAAATGTCTATACCAATAACTTTTTATATGTTATCATTTCATTAAAAAATTTAAAAATAACGATCATTTTGGGTCCCTGACTTTTAATATATATGACAAGAAAAGCATATCAACTCTCAACTTTCAAAACTGAATGCAATACCACTTGTTTTCACTTAACATTACTTTGAACATTTCTGGACCATTTCTACCAAATTTTGGTTTTTGAAAAAGATTTTGAATTGTAAATCTTTTACAAAATGTACCAACTCGGAAAATAGTGTACCAATGTACCAAGTTAAAATAAATGTACCGATTTTGGTAAAATTGTACCAAAAAGGCACCGTGGTTGTAACTCTGCGCTACTCAGGCTTACGCTGACCGAGAGACGGTCTCGGCAAAACTTCTTCCCTACTCTTGCCTATGTCGGCGAAACTTCGGCCTACTCAGGTCTTTGTCGGCAGAAAGACTATCTCGTCAAAACTTCGCACTATTCAGATTTGTGGCGGCAGAGAAACTATTTCGGCAAAACTTGCGCTCTTCGGGTCTATGTCGGCAGAGAGACTGTATCGGCAAAATTCGTGCTCTTCGGGTCTAATGCGGCAGAGAGACTGGCTCGGCAAAATTTGTGCTCTTCGGATCTAGTGCGGCAGAGAGACTTTCACGACAAAAATTCGTGCTCTTCGGGTCTACTGCGGCAGAGAGACTGTCTCGGCGAAAATTCGATTAAAAATTTAAAATCTATTCATGATTTCAGTTATTAGTCGAAAATCGATTTTTTATCGAATATTTTCGTAACGATGAGGGATGAGCATGCTTTTTATGTGAAAAGCCATCCCATGCATATTAATAAAGTCGAAAGACATAAAACATGGGAAAAGATAACAGCAAACTTGGACAAACTAAGTAACAAAATAATCAAAAAGATAGATATTGGACTAATTTTATGAGGATGAGAGCGAAAAGCGTTGCAACGCTGCAACCAAGAGAATATTTCAGATGTAAATCTAAATGAATCTTTCTAATTGAATTTCGCCTCGGGATCGTCGTGGGCTTAAGAAACGCATTGACTGCTCTAACCAACAGAATTGAAAACAAAACGATGATGTAGAATTATTTTCCAATAATATAACTACCTTGTTTAAGCCTTTTTCAGTGCGACAGAAGAACATCGTAAAGGCAAAAATTTTTAATTTACTTACAGAGGAGCAACAGAACCTCTACTAAATACCGCTAAAGTTTCATTTTATAACTGCGCTTGTTTCTTTTTTCATTATTTAATTTCATTTTTATTTAATTATGTCAAATGAACTGTGCTATTTTTTAATTAGCTGAATGAACTGTGTAATTTTTTTAAGTAGCTGAATTAACTGTGCTATTTTTTTACTAACATTTAATTTAACTTTAATTTTTTTATTGAATAAATTCATTAAATTAACTTGTTTTAAGAAACGATATCTTTTTATTTCAGTAGTCAGTTGAGTTGGCCTCTGTAAGCAGTAGATGTGCTCCTCCAATTGTATACAGGGCCGGCGAAAGGTGCGGGTAGAGTAGGTATCACTATCCACTCCGAAAATCTGGTATGGGTAATTACCCACACTAAAATTAAAGTAAAAAAATTAAAATAAATCGAAACTACAAAATGCGTGTTTTTTGCCTTCTTTGCTTGTTTTTCTCACTAAAAACTATGCCCTATTTGGCCCCAACAAATATCGATAACATTTTTTAACGTTTGCTAGCAATTTATGTCGTGTGGAGATGGTGTGTTGAAACTCTTAACATCATTTTTGCTAGCCTGCAATAACCATTTGGACACCACCAAGTGTTATTATCTTTGTTGCGCTAGCTGTTTTGATTATTTTTCCAAAAAAAAAAAAAAAAATGCTACAAATAAAATTCTCCGATTGGAAAATGGACAGGTTTCTTATACGAGGGGTTCGAGGTAACTCACTAAATCAAGAGCAACCAAAGGTAACGCAACAGCCTACGAGTGGATCAGATTTATTCCCGGAAAATGAGAGCACAAATCAGAAAATATCTAAAACTGATACCAATAAACAGCATCCAATAATGCAGCGAATTGTTAGTAAGTACAAACTATAGAATTGGTCTCTAAAAAAGACATAATTTTTGCATGACCACTTACTTCACCACTTAGTATCAAAAAAGCCGCTAGTACTGAAGTTAATCGTGAATTAAATTGAGATAAAATTTTGTTTGTGGTTTATTTGCAAGTTGTTAATAGCGAGGTTATGTTTATTGTGTATATTTCTCTTTTTCAGACAAAAATACTGCATCTTCCAAAACTCAGTCATACGAACGCTGGAAACTGGACAATCCATGGCTTGGTTTAAACAATTTAAATCAACAGGTTTGTACAACTGGTGTGCTCTGAAAAAAGAGCTGAAAATTTCAAGTATAAGTACAAATACAATTACAAATACTATGTATTTAAAAAAGAATTCTTTTATTTAAATACTACGTATTTGTACTTAAAATGCTCAAATAAAAATACTTTCAATTACCAATTCTTTTCTCAAATACTGTAAATATTTTCAAATACTGTAAACACTTCAAATACTTTCAAATTCTTTCAAATACTGTATATACTTCAAATACTGTAAATATTTTCAATTACTGCTAATACTTGGAACAAGTGTTTTAGAGTAAACAAACCAATAAAACAGAATAGTGAACTGAAAGAGAAGAAAATATTTACACCTACCTCTACCAATCAATGGGCAGTTAACCTTATTAAACTCATAAAAATTAAATGAATGAATAATATTTGCAGACTTTTAAAAAATGCAGCTTGTTATGGCGAAAGTCCAGTTGGCCAAAGTCTTCCGAAATTATTTTGGAAACGTTAGGACCTTGTTAGTTACCCCCGTCGTAACTAGATGGAATTCGACTTTTGATTCTGTTTCGCGGATTTTAACATACAAAAACAAGCTTGATGAACTGTGTGACAGACTTGGTATACAACAGGAAGAAAAATTTTCCGAATCCGATATTCAATATTTAGAGTCATACCGCCTTCTAATGGCACCAATTGCTGCGACATTCGATTACTTAAAAAAGGAAGAAAACTTATTGTCTGGATGTTTAATCCCTTCATTAGTAAGCTTGAGTGTGAAGTTGAGAAAGATGGCAATGTCAAAAAACATGTTTTACATCAAGATGGTAGCATTAAAAATGGAAGAACATTTGAGAAGGCGGTTTCAGTGTTTCTGCGATGCGTCCGCAAATGATGCTATATTAGCATCAGTGCTGTGCCCTAAAATAAAATTTAGTTGGTTAAACGCACGTTGGGAAGCTTAAGGGTAGTTTTGTATTTATATTGTTTCCAAACCACTTCCCTCTCTTAAAAATTGGAGGACTTACATATGGAAGTGATGAATAAACATTCCCCATTAGACCGGTTCACATTTCAAAATTGTTGAAATTCCTCGGTGCGCGTCCATTTTCTGAAAGTTCTACCCCTAACGAGATGAAAAATATTTCAAGACCCCAAAAATATTGATCCCTAGGTATTCCGAAAATCGTTTAAAGCTCATTTTAGGGGTGTTTACGACTTAAAACCTTTTGAATAATGTGTTGTCCAAACAAAATGACAAATGGATAATATTTTGATGGGAGATCATTAATAATAATTCAGGCAAATTTTGAATTTTTAAATTTTTTAAAAAAACTCTGTCCGTTATTTTTGGCGGAATTTTTAATCTGCAATTTAACTCACAAACGAACATTATCGTTTTTCCACATCAAATATTTTTCTTATTTTGTTCTAGCAAAAAAAAGTTAGCATTTTTGTATTTTTGCGCCAAGATTTGCCTTTCCAACGGTGTATAATGTTGTACATTTTTTGGACCATTTCTTTTCCCTTGAATTATAAAAATAAATTGTTACCAAAGCTATCGAAGTTTGATGCATAAATTAAACTTCTCATTTGTATGCCAAGCCTGTTTTAGAACGATTTAAAAACAGACCCGTTATGAGTATGATTAATACGTTTTTCGTTTCTATCATTTTTGTTGACATTCGGGATATTAAAATACGTGTTGAAAAATGTCCAAAAGTAGAGCTTGCAATAAAAAAATATATTTAATTGGGAGTGAGATCGAAGAACTGAAATATGATTCACTACCATTAAAACGCGACGTATTAGCTTTTTATTTTTTTTTGCACAAATCAGAAAAGAGTGTTAAAATGTGTGTCAATAAGGTGATAGAAAAATGTGAAGAATCGTGGAAAAATCTTGATAAACATTAACATAACATTAGCATAACATTAAGAAAAAAATTCTGTTGCGAAACTAAAAAGGTTAATAAATAGTTGGAAAATATTAAACAAAGATAAAAAAAAATAGATATCGAAACCAAACGAAAAAAGGAAATCGTTGTTTATTTCACAACTAAGTCTTATATTTGATATATCCAACAAACAAAACGGAACGTCAATTAAAAAAACAGTTATCGAAGACGAAAACAAAGAATATATGGAATCTGATAATGAAAGCGAAATTAGTGTAGATGACGACGAGCCTTATCGCCCATTTATTGCAAAGCGTTGGGAAGCACCCTTAAGTCCCCCAACAAATATTTTATCTTCAGCAATATGTTCTACTCTGGATAGAGTGAATATATCGAACTGCAAGGGAACTCTAGTTCTCGGATCCGTTCTGTCTGAAATGGGTTATAAACGAAACAATGTTATTTTAAGTACATCAACCACGAGGAGAACGAGAATGAAATCGCGAAAGAAAGAGGCAGAAAAAATAAAGACTGCGTTTTACACCAAAAGCCAATTAACAATTCATTGGGATGGAAAATTGTTGCCCTCTTTAACAGGACACGGTACTGTTGATCGCCTACCAGTTCTGGTTTCAGGAGGAGGGAAGTCCCAACTGCTAGGGGTACCCTGTCTTCAAAATGGTACTGGCAAAAACCAAGCTACTGCCATTTGCCAGTTGATTCACGAGTGGAAATTAAAAGAAAAAATTAGTGGTCTCTGCTTTGATACCACTGCCACAAATACAGGTAGGTTAATTCTTATGCACAATAACATTCTAAAACAGACTTGGCATACAAATGAGAAGTTTAATTTATGCACCAAACCTTGATAGCTTAGATAACAATTTATTTTTATAATTCAAGGGAAAAGAAATGGTGCTTGCGCTTTAATAGAAAAGGAATTAGACAAAAGTTTCTTGCACTTTGCCTGCAGACACCACATTCTCGAACTAATTTTGTCCACTGTAATGAAAAAAGCAAGGATCGACGATCAGTCCTGATATTTATTTATTTAAAAAATTTCAAAAGCAATGGCAAAACATTAAGCAATCTGAGTTTCGGAAAGGAATAGATGATGATTACGTTGTTGAAAATATTGGTGACTTAATAGCAGAGAGCTTGGATTTCGCTAAAACACAACTTTTGTTATATCTTTGATCTAACTATTTCGAAATTTAAAGAAAATTATTTGCAATTATAGATCCATCACGCAAGACATGATTATGCCGAATTATTAGAGCTTATTGTAATCTTTCTTGGGGGGGACAAAGAGCAAAATATACGTTTTAGATACCCAGGAGCAATGCACAGAGCAAGATGGATGTCTAAAGCCATTTATTCCTTAAAAATTTGGATGTTCCAAGATCAGTTTCCTATGTCTCCTCAAGAAAAGAAACAAGTTCAAGATTTATGCTTATTTGTTGTTGGAGTGTACAAAAAATATTGGTTTTTGTCTCCACTTCCCGCAATGGCACCTAGAAACGATTTGGAGTTTCTGCAGAGTCTTGAAAAGTAAACAACGCAACTAAATTTGTTATTTAACTGTCTAAAGCCAAATTTATTTCTTTATATAGGTACAAACGTATTAATCCTGAGATAGCAGAAATTGCGAAACAAAAATTTGAGAATCACTTATGGTATCTTGGTGAAGAGCTTGTGGGGCTATCCTTTTTTGATAGATCACTAAGTATTGACACTCACAAAAAAATGGCGGAGTCAATTAAAAAAAATCCAGGAAACGAAAAGACTTTGAAAAAGACTACTCGCAAAGCTTCATATTAAAATGCCAATTTGTATGATTTCGTTACCATCAACACGCAGTTATTTTTTAAAAAACTCAAAATATCTACAGATTTTTTAATGCTTGACCCTGCTGAGTGGCCTAATAACAGCGCTTATGTTAGTGGTCTTCAAATTGTCACACAGCTTAACGTTATTAACGATTCAGCAGAAAGAAGTGTGGCATTAATAACTGATTATAATAATTCAATAACATCAAATGAAGAGCAAAAACAATATTTGCTGCAGGTTGTAGATAACCACAGAAAAAATTTAAAAAATTTTTCAAAAAATAAACTTCTTACAAATTATTTTTTTTGTTGTTTTATTTTTTGGTCCAAAAAATGTACAACATTATACATTTTTGGAAAGGGAAATCTTGGCGCAAAAATACAAAAATGCTAACTTTTTTTTTGCTAGAACAAAATAAGAAAAATATTTGATGTGGAAAAACGATAATGTTCGTTTGTGAGTTAAATTGCAGATTAAAAATTCCGCCAAAAATAACGGACAGAGTTTTTTTAAAAAATTTAAAAATTCAAAATTTGCCTTAGTTATTATTAATGATCTCCCATCAAAATATTATCCATATGTCATTTTGTTTGGACAACACATTATTCAAAAGGTTTTAAGTCGTAAACACCCCTAAAATGAGCTTTAAACGATTTTCGGAATACCTAGGGATCAAAATTTTTGGGGTCTTGAAATATTTTTCATCTCGTTAGGGGAAGAACTTTCAGAAAATGGACGCGCACCGAAGAAAATAAGACACATCATTTTTCCCATACATTTTTGAACAGGTCTACTCCCCATCATATCTTTTGGAATTATATTGGTAGTTTTGAATTTTTGTTGTTTCCAAACCGCTTCTTTAAAAATGCATGTGGAAACTTTTACTTATTGTCAAGCAATGACAATAGAAAATATTAATATCATTTTTCCAGGAAATATGAGCATTCCCGGATGTAACCAGAAAACATTCCATGGAAAGTAGGAAGCATTCCCCTTCGTCATAGCATGTCATTAGAGGGACAGTCAAGCGCGCTACCTACCACTAGACTGTCGAGGCCACTCAGTAAAACATATCTTTTTTAAAACAGTAAACATGAATTCTATAATAATCGGCTGGGAAACAATGATATTAATATTTTCTGTTGTCATTGCTTTTCAATAAGTAAAAATTTCCACATGCATTCTTAAAGAAGCGGTTTGGAAACAACATAAGTTCAAAACTACCAATTTAATTCCAAAAGATATGATGGGAAATGTTTATTCATCACTTCCATATGTAAGTCTTCCAATTTTTACAAGAGGGAAGCGGTTTAGAAAAAACACATATACAAAACTATCCTTAAGATTCCAAAAGATACGGTGGGGAATGTTCCTTTATCACTTTTAGATGGAAGCCTTCCGATTTTTCTTGGAGGGACTGTTTCCCAGCCGCTTATTATAGAATTCATGTTTACTATTTAAAAAAAATATGTTTTACTGGGCGGCCTCGATAGTCTAGTGGTAACGCGCTTGACTGTCGCTCAGGGGTCCCGGGTTCGAATCCTTGCCGGGCATTTTCATTACAAGGGAGAGGAATGTTTCTACATTAATTTTCAGAACAGGGAGAGGACTGCTTCAATACACTTTTTAAGACAGGGGAGAGGAATGTTTCCACTTGACTTTTTAAAACAGTGGAGAGAAATGTTTCCCTCTAATGACATGCTATGTAAAAAAAGCAATGGAGTGTTCAACGAAGGAGAATGCTTCCTACCCTCCATGGAACGTTTCCTGGTTACATCCAGACATGCTTATGGAGGCATAAATGCTCACATTTCCTGGAGGGTACATTATTTTTATATTAGACGATGTGTGCGAAGCGCTAGAAGAAGAGCGGGAGCCAAACATTCCAAATTTAATTACACCTGAAACAAATAATTATTCCAGTTCGGTATTCGATATTTTCTGTCAGTACCTTAATGATAAAGCGACAGATTTGGAAGTTCTTGATAAGTACCCTGTACTGCGGGATTTATCAAGAAAATGTAAGACCCCATTGACTTCATCAGCTCCTGTTAAGCGTCTATTTTCGTATGCAAGTTGGTCAACACCTCTAGGCGACAAGCTTTGTCGGATATTTCTTTCGAAAAGTTCTCTGCATTTATATAAAAATGTAATGAAATATCTATATCTTTAACTTGATATATTATATCTGCTAATTTTTGCTTTACGTCATAGTCGTTGGAACCCCAATATTATGCTTCCATCGTATGAAATACGCCTTAAAATTCTTTTACTACCTTCTTTAAGAAGCAGAAGAATGATGCTTAATGTCATGATTCTGTATTTCAAGATGAGTCTGTTTTTCAAGTTGAGTCTGTGCAGTTCTTATTACGCTCTTCATGAACCTTTACGATTTATGTGCAGTGATTTCAATGATAACTTCAACATGATTAATTTTTCTGATTCGGTAGACGTCTTAAAACGGAAAATTATATTACATTTAAATAATTAAATCAATTTAACTTCATCCTATTATACCTAACGCAGTTTTATAACAATATAATATTGGTAATTGAGATTGTTCTGTTTCTCTTTTTTGTCTCGATATTATGTTTTATAAAGTAAGCACCATCAAATATGAATCGTTTTTAAAACTTGCTTTTTAATTATTCAATATTTTAATTTTAAATCTAATTGGGATTTACGTGCTCACGTGGTTTCCTGATTTGAAATTAGACTGAACTCACACTATCACCTGGATTGGTGTGCCAGAGTATATCTCTTTTCCACACAAGTTTATGCCTGCGTTGGCCCAAATGCATATCCAACTAATTGGGATTTTGATTTGGCGGGTATGAGATTTATCTCATTTCCACGTAGGTCCTTGGGTTGGACAATGGCCGCAAACTAGTTAAAATGAGTTTAGTGTTTTGGATTGTTTTTGAAATCAGGATTGTTTTTCGGGTACCTTAAATGAATAATCAGTATAATTTAATTCGATGTTGCTTATTTATATAGATTTAAATATACTTTAATACGCGTTTGTTATACTTAAATTTTTAAATTCCGCTGAAAAGCCAATTAATGTGCTCAGTGGAAAATCCTAATTGCCAATAGGGGGTATGTTTAGTACGTAGGTGCATTCTGTCTGTCCCGGTCTGATCCGGGCAGGTTCTAGAGTGTAAATCGTGCATGCGTATAGGTCGGGTATACGTATCTTTGGAAGATTCATACCTCCGGGCGAATCCAAAAAAAAAATTCTCTTTACATATTGTGAATATAACTTACTGTTACATTTTTTGTCATTTCCTTGTATTTTGTTATAAACAACAGAAAATATAACATTTTTGGCTACATGTGCCATTGCATCATCTTAAGACTGTTTTTTATTGCACACATGTTTGATAAAAACTCCTTAGAAATTTTTAAAGTATTTACAGTACTTGAATGTATTTACAGTATTTGAGAAAAGAATTGGAATTGAAGGTATTTGTATTTGAGAAATATATGTACAAATACTAGGTATTTGTACTTGATACTTATTTTTTTAAATACTTTGTATTTGGAGTTAAGAGGTATTTAAATACTAAATACTTTACAGCTCTGCTGAAAAGTTGTTACAAATTTCACGGCGGCTGATTTGAAAGCGAAGGGCACGTGGGTAGAAAGTGGATTCGAAAATTGGAGACACGAAGCTGAAACCATAAAAAAACACTCGAAGAGTTCCTTACACATAGCTTGTGCAGATGTTTTGAAAAATAGGGGAAAAGTTAACGTAGTGCAGCATTTACCGACTTCAATTCAAAAAGAAATGATGAACAATCGGACCGCTTTGAAGAAAATATTGAGTACTTTGAAAATTCTAGGGAGGCAAGGGCTAGCTATTCACGGCGCGAGTAATGATGAAAACTCCTATTTTATGATAATTTGGAAAGCTTGATCAGAAGACGTGGTTGAATTGGAATCCTGGCTGAAAAAAGCTGAGCACAAGTGGTTACATCATGAAATCCAAAACGAGATTTTGCAGGTGACAACTTTTAAAATTTTGCAGAAAAATATCAGAAAAATACAAACTGCAGAATATTTTGCTATACTTCTGGATGAAACAGCAGACATTGGTAGGACAGAACAAGTTTCTATTTTTTTCGAGCCGTATTTTCAAATCTCATTGCTTCAGAGTATTTCATGGGATTTTATTCGACCGCAAATATAAAATCAAAAACGATAATTGAAATCGTCAAAGATGTTCTTCTTCTTTTTAATTTACCACTATTCAAGCTCAGAGGCCAATGCTATGATGGGGCTGCGAATGTTTCAGAAAAAATTTCAGGATTACAACAACGGATCAAAGAAGAAGAGCCTAGAGCACATTTCGTTCACTGCAGTGCTCATAATCTTAATCTCGTTGTTCAATATGGTATTAAAAAAGTGCTTACCGCCAGGAAGTTCATTGGAGAACTAAAGGATAATATAACCTTTTCGATCGCGATTCACCGAAACGACAAGCGATTTTCAAGCAAATATAAGCATTTGAATCAGAAGAAAGCGAGCAAGATTTATGTATGTACTGCCCAGCAAGGTAACATTTTGAACAACGTTTACAATCTGAGATTTAGCAATAGCTTTTTCTTTTTTTCAAAATATTCTAGAGTTAAATAAAAAATCATTGTTACTTTCTTTGAAAACGCTTTTGGCCAACTACAAAGTATTAATAAAATTTTTCCAAGAGCTGATGGAAGGTCTAGAAATCGACAACTCCGTCGTTGCCAAATTAGCAGGGTTCCTACAGCGCATGGATACATTCGAGTTTTTTTTTCTTTTGCAAACAATGATTGCTATTTTCGATACGATGGAAATCCTTAACAGAGATCTCCAAAAATCGGATCTTTGTGTAGTAGATTCATATTGAAATATTGAAGCCGTGATGCAAAGAGGTGGCTGTAGAATTGGACATTGACGAGCCAACTGTGCCGAGGAAACAAAAAATTCCGAAGCGAAAATTATATTTTTAAGACACCTGAGGAATACTATCGTAGAATGTATTGTGAAGTATTTGATCAAGTAATAAATTCACTAAAAAATCGGTTTGATACTGATTTAGAAAAGTTTTTTAAAAGTTTGGAAAAATTTGTGGTCGGTGAAATGGTTAAACTGAATGAAATTATCATATTCTATAAGGGAGATTTTGACGAGCTTAGATAAGCTAATGATATAGAAATGACTTTGAAAATCATGAAAGGAAAAGAAACAAAACCGTCAGCTTTGAAAGAAGTAGTGGAATTTATGCATGAAAATGATTGGTGTAAGGGACTTGTTCCTAAATATTTGCGTTTCGTAAAATTACTCATCACCATACCAGGGTCATCTTGCTCCAACGAAAGAAGCTTTTCTGTTTTGCGACGTGTCAAAAACTACTTGCGCTCGACAATGATGCAAGATCGGCTGAATCATGTTGCCATTTTGTATTCATATCCAGATTTAGTTGACAAACTCGACCTTGAAGAGCTTATGAATGAAATCTTTTCTAAATATTCCAAACTGTCCTCGGTTTTTGCACTAAATGTATGAGACATACTCGTTCAGTGCAATAATTCTGCACTTTTTTATTTTACCTACTGTGTTGAAACGTATTTTTTAAAAATAAATGTGATTTAACTCAAAGAAAATTTTAATGTACATCTGTTAAGGATTTCCATCGTATCGAAAATATCAATCATTGTTTGCAAAAGAAAAAAAAACTCGAATGTATCCATGCGCTGTAGGAACCCTGCTAATTTGGCAACGACGGAGTTGTCGATTTCTAGACCTTCCATCAGCTCTTGGAAAAATTTTATTAATACTTTGTAGTTGGCCAAAAGCGATTTTTTATTTAACTCTAGAATATTTTGAAAAAAAGAAAAAGCTATTGCTAAATCTCAGATTGTAAACGTTGTTCAAAATGTTACCTTGCTGGGCAGTACATTAATTAACATTGCAATATATTTTTATTGTTTATTGTAAAATAAAACTCCTTTTTGATTTTGTTTAGTAGAATTTAAACGATTGGATATAAATCCGTCGAGATAGTTGAGGACGTTAAAATATAAAATTTATATCGAACATTTTCCTACCATGACCCACACCGGAAAAATTCGTTTCGCCGGCCCTGTGTGTATACATGACCATTTCGAGCTAGCCGTAAGGAATTAAAACTGTTTGAAACTTTATGCCTCCATAATCCATCCTGAACATCATTATTCTCATCTTCCCAGTCTACATAGTGTTGGGGAATATACGATTGACTTTGGGGAATAATGAGGAAGTTGTGTAGAGCCACGCAGGCCAGAACAACCTTTTCGGCATTTTTATATAACATATGCAAAGTTGTTAAAAGAATCCTCAAATGAGCAACCAGAATACGAAACGAGTTCTCTATGACACGACGCGCCCTTGAAATTCTTTTGATAAAATAATCTTTTGATGCCAGTAGAGAAACTCCTGGGTAGCCTTTTATAACACTTGGTGTAAGTGGGAAGGCAGCGTCTGCCTCAAAAAAGTGGGTTAAAGCTATATCCGTATTTGGAAGCCTTTTAGGTGGCGGTATGGGCATGTTGTTAGAAAGAATCCGCTTCCCAAAGGAGCTTGCATTGAAGACACCTAATAATTGAAACAATGCAATATAAATTTGCCGCCATCGCTTTGCCATCCATAAGCACTCACATCAACGTACGTAAAGGTGTACTTAGCATCACATACATACTGGCATAAGAACTGCAATGTACAATTTTTATAGTTAAAGAACTCGGTCACAGACTTCGGTGGTTTCCAAATGGCTATTTGCTTGCCATCGATGGCACCCACACAGTTTGGCATGATGGCACCCACATGCTCCAGCAATCATTGGCAATAATTTGCAGTTCACTTTCACTTGGCTCCTATATAGGTGCTAGCACATTTCAAATGGCATCGTAAGTATAGAGTATCACTTTTCGTACCGTCTCTTTTCCGACTTTCCAGCTCTATGCTATGGTCTGCATGTTGCATCCTTGTGAAAGATACCTGCAAGGTTTGCAAGAAACTTAAAAACAAATTCGTGACTAATTGTAAATTAACTTACGGCAGAGTCATAGCCAACCGTTGTTCTGGTAATAATGGTTAAAGAATTGATGCTCTTGTGAAAAATTGTGTGGAAAATTCTAATAAATAATTAAAAATTTCTCTCCTCATACTCGTGTGTTTGAAGAATTTTCCAGAGTCCAAATCCTTTTTTTCAAGAAAGACACTTGAAAATATCCATTGACATTTCGCAATTTGTTTATACCTCTGTTTTTCTTTTAATTTCGCTTTAAAATTTCTTCATAATCTAAATATTTTATATAAATGTCTGCTATTTCAGTCCGGTTACTTAAACTTTCTTAATTCCACTCATTATCAACTAACTTTTAGCGCAAAATCTTTTGTTTTGATATTATAGTTTCACAAAACAGCTAATCACGGCCTTGTGTTCGATAACGTTTAATTTCGGGTTAAATGTCAAAATAACCATAACGAGTTCAGGCGTTTCTTAAGTTGCTATCGTCTCGTCTATTTTGATTAAGCCTTTACCGTAATAAAACGTCTCGTCGCAATGTTTCCTTCAATTTCGATCAGTTGCGTGTGTGCATTTTGGTTATAAACATTCGTTTCCATTTTCTCGAACTTACTCGTTACGTCTCGCTATGTCTATTTTGGTTAAGCCTTTAAATACGGCTGTGGGGTATTTTAACATCGGTTTAGTAAATAATTTAAATAATATTTCTCAGCAATTTTCTCAGATTGGAAAAAGCTTTATCCTTTATAAAAACAAACAAAAAAGCAAACAAACTTTTTCAATCCTTCTTTTTTTTTCTTTCCATGTCATTTTAAGGGAAAATAATATTTCAACGGTGCCGGGACATAGCCCCAAGGGACATAATCCCAAATTTCAAATGTCCTCAAAAATAGGGGACATAATCCCAAAAAGAGGAAATATTCCCAACATGAATTTGGGATTATGTCCGCTTTTAAGAGGTCATAATCCCAAGTGGTTTCAACAAATACTGATATCTGTGTCGATAAGCAATAACAGCTTAAGTCTGATTGCAAAGTTACGAGCAATCTTGCTTAAAATCGCCATATAAGTTATATGAAAGGATCTTACAATTTTGTGGCATATCTTTGGCTAAGGTCATGCTAAAAGCTCCAGATTTTGTAGTTTTATAGTGCTATATGCGTGGAACACAGCTGCATCAATAACTCAGAACAGTCTTAAGTCGACTTAGGCTATTTCTATTATAAGCTTTTATTTAACTTGCTTCATTCGTATGTATGTACGTATGTCCTCAAAAATTGCGAGCCATTTTTCTACAAATTGTTGGTATCCGATTAAGCTGAAATGTAGCATACATATGTAGGTCCATGACAATGCAATATTATGACAAACATTTTTGCCACTCCCCCTTTTACCGCCCACAAATCCATAAAAATTCTATATCTCTAAAACTACTGGGCCGATTCAGCTGAAATTTTGGCAGTAAATTTCCTTCGAGAACAGGATAATTAAGGAAAATTGTTTGCCCTTCCCCCTTTTACCGCCCACATATCCATAAAAATGCTATATCTCTAAAACTACGAGGCTGATTCAGCTGAAATTTATCAGGTAAAGCTTCATCATATAAAGCATGAGGTTTATGAAAACATTTGGCCACTCCTCTTTTTACTGCCCACAAATTAATAAAAATGCTATATCTCTAAAACTACGGGGCTGATTCAGCTAAAATTTTGCCAGTTAATTTTCTTCAAGAAGAAGATGATTCAGGAAAAAAATGGTGCCACACCCCCTTTTACCGCCTACAAATAAATAAAAATCCTATATCTTCAAAAGTACGGGGATGATTATAAGCTGATTACAACTTGCTTCGTTCGTATATATGTATGTTTGTATGTATGCATGTATGTCCGTCAAAATTTGCAAACCATTTTTCGCAATTTTGCAAACTTGTTGGTATCCGATTAAGCTGAAATTTAACATACATATGTAAGTCCGGTGACAATGCAATATTTTAATAAAATGTTATACCACACTCCCTTTTACCGCCCACATTTGCCCTTGTACGAAATGGTGATAGCAACATCAACAAGGTCAAATCAATTTTTTATGGTTTTTTTTTACGAAAAAATAATTTGCCCTTGTAGACAGCGAAGCCGGTGTTGGACTAACTGAGGGTTGTAATCCCTAAGCAGCGGCCGATGGCCTCCTATTAAAAAGAGAAAACTAAGTACATTTAGTTTAAGTTTTAAGGCTGTGTGCAAATTGATCTAAATACGGCCTTAACTAAATTGTGTTGATGAAGCAGTGCTTCCTAATTCCTAAAATTAATAATCATATTTATTTTTGTTAGATTATTTTTGTCAATTAAACATTGACATATTATTTTAAAATGGGGTCATTTTTCATTTCTTTTGGGCGATTTTACATTTAATTTTTTTGGCCATTTTTCATTTGGTTGATTTTATTTTATAGCGCCGGCGCTTTTCTTTCATCATTTAAGTAAATTAGTAAAAAGTTATTTGAAAAATTCAATTTGTTATCACATTTCCGTACAGGGGCAAATAAATTTATTTAAAATGAAATAATTTGCCTTTGTACGGAAAGTTGTTAGTTCAGGCATATTTACCTTACTTTAATACTTAAGTATACAAATTAAACCTTACATTTTTTTTAATAATATAAAAAAAAATTTAAGAGTAATATATATAACAATATATAAGCATCCACTACTATAAATGCGGCCTAATGTAAACATTTTTACAAAGAAGAATGCAAAAATTTTATTTGGGATTATGTCCCCTTTTTAAGCGGTCATAATCCCAAAATAATATTGGGAATATGTCCTCTTTTTTTGGGATTATGTCCCTTGGGGCTATGTCCCGGCATGATTTCAACACCTAAAGACCCTTCACAGTTGGTCCATTTGTTAATTTCTTATTTATAAGCTATCCACAACAAAACAAATTATGGTGTTTCATTAGCTATTACAAAATTTGGTTCATTCAAAATTAGATTTTATAGAACGTTGCATGTTTTTTGTGCACTTATCATTGATCCGTATGGACACTTAAAGACCTCTGTAGCGCTGCCTCCTTGAGCTACAAGCCAGCCCAAACTAAAAAATTTATTGCGAATTAGTTAAAGGAAATTATAAAAGCGTTGAAGCCTTAAACTTACATGTTTCCAAATTCTGAAGCATTTGTATCGATTCCAGTATACATTGACTCGGAGCATAGTTCTTGCGCGGAGACTAAGAAGAAAATTTGGGTTGGCGTCAGATTAAGACCAGGCAGACGCGCCATCCCTTTGGTAGGCCCCGTTAGAGACAACATGGAATGGTAGGAAATTTGCATGCCACCCGAGTGTATAAGAATATCCATGCGGCTATAGTTGGAAAAGATATTTACTGACTGAGGGACGCAGCGCATAGCTTTTTCTTCGAATGTTTTCGTTATTGAACGTAGGATTTCTTTCGAAATGGCCACACCGACAGAAGCATATTGTAGATAAGGTGGAAGTCTTGCATCAAAATATGGCACTAATATGACAGACAATGGAACAACTACATAGAATATCATCATTATATCAACTATAAACCATTTTATTTGTGTAATGTACCAATAGAATGACTCAGCGTGTCATAGAATATTTTGGCAACGATGGGATACGCCCAGCTGAAATCAAACCTAGTCTTTACTTTATACAGTGTAAAAATTTGTATAATTGAAATACATACGCGTCATGTGTCTGGTCTTCATTCAGGCCAATTATGGTTGGCACCACTTTATTACGCTTGTAGATTTTGAGCACATTCTCAAACCAGTTATCCGTAGTTATCTCGATTGCTTCCAAGTGTTTAATAATTGCCGTAAAGTTCGTAAATCCCTTCCATGGTTGTGATTGAATTTTCAACGCTGAAAGCTTTACCAATGCAGCGCCCTTTAGGGATGGAGCACGTTTCAAGTGGGCCTTGAGGGATTTAAATATAATATCTGTCTATAACAAAATAGCATTAACATAATAGAAACCATGCTCATGTAATATATATTTATATAAAATACTTACTCTTCCAATGACATCATTTAGATCATCAGTAGAATGCTGAGCTACAAAGAGTGCTGAGGTAATCTCTGGCAATGCCCACATAGTGGCCCGAGTGCATACAGCAGGGTCTGGATATTCTTGAGGCAAAATACCCAATGCGAAAAGCAATAAAATTGAATTATGAGCTACTCGTGTGGGATACTTGATTAAAAGTTCCTCTACTGCCTTGAAATATTCCGAGCTGCGTACAACAATGGGTCCATTCCAGTTACTGGGTATTAAAGCGGTCCAATTTAACTGTTGAAATAAAATATATGGAATAGCCGGAAGTAGAATATTATTTGTTCACCAGAGATCTTACAATGGGATACATTTCTTTCAGTGAGGAAGTGTTATATAGAACTGAGCTATCCCAAAAACCACGTCTCGAATGTTCCACTCGAATCTGTTAATTAAATGAATCAACTATGATTATTATTATAGCAAATTTAAAAATTCATGATTTACATAAAGCAAAAACTTGTGGCCGCTCTTTTTCAAATTTTCAAAATTTATGTTAAGAAGTTTCTAAAACCTTTTATTTTTTTTAATATAGGAATTCCTTATTTTTAATATTAAGATAAAAATGAGATTTCCTTCAATATTAATATCACTTTAACAAAATATCAATATTGGAAGATATAAACAAAAATAAAACTAATTGTTCCAATAGCTATAAATAATAATTAAACCGCAAAAATTGTTTTTTGATATTTGTACACTTATATTTATTTAGATGGGCTGAATTTTTACACGAGTCTTGTCGCCAGTATTGTCAGAATGACGTTGAAAAGTCTCTTTGACGTGTTTTAACCCAAATGACGTTTGACGTATTTTAAGGCAAGTTTACTATTTTGCCAATTATAAATTGAAATACTTTTAACTTTGTATTTTTATAACTTTATTGTTTGAGTACGGGATCGAGACTAAAAACTAAAGACAATTAAGCTCTTAAAACTACCCTGCTTAGCTACAGTTGCTGCTGCAGCGTCACCGAAGTTTAGCGATCATGTATGTGTGTTCAGGAGAGTTGAGTAATTCATGGCAATTGTTGCAGCTGCATTTGTTTTTTATGTAAGGAATTCGTGTCTGCCGTATTTTTCCCAAAGCCTTGATGACATTTTCTAGTTCAAGCTTCTCGTGCTTTTTCTTCTGGCGTTGTCTCATTTTTAGAATGACATAGCAGGTCGCAATGAGTGCAAGAGTTACGCAACTGACCAACACTGGCTGCATTGTAATTGATGTTTTCATCTCACGGATAAAATGTAGATTTTCAACAATCATTTTATGTAGAAATGGTAAGCTAAGTATCTCATGGTGGCCAGTAATATTTAGAGTTGGCGATGCCCCGGATCCTGCTTGTCTTTTCTGGATATTGTAACGATTCACAAACATCGTTTCGTTTACCCAAACTTTGTCATCGAAAGTAAGTAAGTATGTGCCGTTGATGAACTTTTCAGCACCGTTTGCCTCTCTCACCTTTGCTAGTCTGTCGTTGATTATAATAATACCATCGTCAACTTCAACCACGGGGTCAAGATGATTTGGTTGAGTACTGCAGTGTGCTACACCTCCGGAGTACAGTGTGCTACAATTCCCGGCAGAAAGTCGATGTCGTTGTTAGGCTACAATCGCCAACCGCCAACACTCGTTTGTCGCATTCTGCTACTATGTTGTCATCAGTGAGGTGGATGGTTGTTCCGTTGTGCGAGACGGGAAAGATGCTTACTTTTTTGCACGTTAATCTAGGCCTAGGATATCTTATAATAATATAAAAAATATTTTCGTTTTGAATAATCTTAACGCTAGCTACTTCCATAATTTCCGTAATACTTATATTTGTGAACCGCTCATTAATTACTGATTTCAAGTCATTGTCATCGAGAATTGTTGGATTTATTAAATTAATTTTTGCAAATAATATTGAAAGTACTAGATTTTGGATTTCCGTAGTTAAAATTTTATTTCTTGTCAGCAAGACTTCATAAAGATGACTGGTGTCGACAAGAGCCTTTTTTTTCTTTGCTAATATTATATTTACCGTTTCCGTTAATTTATTAATTTGTGCCTGCGTTTAGGTATTTATAATAGCCTGCCTATTGTTTGATTCAGTAAGTTGAGCTTGTGTTATTTTAACTTGTTGAAAGTCGTCAAAGTCAGGGGTACCGGCTATTACTTTTAAAGCTGTCCCTAAAAAGTTAAGGCTTCTCGCGTGTCTATGGTGTATTTTGATAGTGTCCAAGAGTGTCCCCAAATGTTTTGTATCTATCTCCAGAATTTTCCTCATATGTGACTGTGGGAAGAAGTCCGCCATTTTGTTGGTATCGTCCATTATTTCGTAATATTTTGTCAAGTTATTTGTATGTTGTAGGTAGCCATATTCCTGCCAAATAATAACGTCTCCGTCCAAGATCGGGATATAGTCGGAGTGAGTGTAGTCCGTCAATTTTGCAACTACTGTTGATATGAATGAGAGCAGTGTAATCCAATTCCTGAAAAATTTCTTTAATTAGAAAAATTCAAGAAAATAAAATATATAATGAAGTCTTTGTCGCTAAAGTGGATAACAAGAAACTTAAATAGGTATTCATAGTGTTGTATTCTATTCTACCTTAGGTTGTCCTTATGGACCACCCTCCCTTTAATGAGGACTGTTGTCCCCAAATCTGCTTCTATTTTTTCTTCTATGCAAAGGGGTGTAAGTTTGTTACCTAATCTTCTATTGGTCTTTACCATAACCTTTTCTCCCACTTGAAATGTTCTATTATTCCTTGACTTGTTATGTCTTTCCAGCTGCACCATCTGCGCGTTTTGCACCTTATTTCTTATTTCTTCTTTTAACTCAATTGGGGCAGAATGAATAATATCAAGGGGTTTTTTGTTAGTCACGGAATGTATGGTTCTGTTGTACTCGATGGTCGCTTGTAGAATCAGATCGACAGTGTCTTCAATTTTCCTTTCGAGTCTTAGGCATCTCGCAATCTCCAAAAGAGTGCTATGCAATCTTTCCACTTGACCATTGGAAGTGCTATGTAAAGGTGGAGCGTTAGATATATTGATATTGAAATGATTTAGCAAAATCGACTTTATGGTCTCAGAATTAAAAGAGGCTTCGTTATCACAAAAAATTATTTTTGTGTCTGGGAAAAAGTTAATCATTTGGAAGATTGGTTTTTTTATATCCACAATTGCGCGAGACAATATCGGTTGGACCAACGCAAATTTTGAAAATTTATCAATACAGGTCAAAAAATATTTTTTTTCTGTACAGAATATATCAATGTGTAACATTTCGCCAGTGTATGAGAGAATTGGTGTTTTCCCCAATGTTTGCTTTTTTGGATGACGGTCGTATTTAGCTTTTGAACAAATTTTACAATTTGTAACAATTTCGTTTGGTAACTTCGTCATTTTTGGAAAAAAGTAATCACGTAAAATCTGTTTTATGTTTTCTTGAACGGCTCTGTGAGCCCGGTTGTGTTCTGTTATTCTGATTTCCTTTTGTTCGTTTTTATCAAGAATGTCCAAAACAAATTTTTTTGCGTACCAAAATCTTGTTGTTGGGAACAACTTGACAAGATCGTGTTGAATGTGTGCTAAGACTGTTAGGTCGCAATTGATTGCGTTTACCACATCTGGTTTGATTACATCTTTTAATGTAGTATTTAAAATTAGTTTTTTACCTGAGAATGAAACGAAATGCCTGGTTTTTTTCCCAAAAAGAATGAAGGTACGCTTTAAGTCGCTTTGCGCTTCTTCTATAAATATCTGATTGCTATAGCAGTTTATCGGTTTATCTGTAGATTCGATAGTATAAGTGAGGGATTCTTCGCTGTGAATTGTGGCAGCATCAGAATCGGGTTGATTATTTAATGCGTGAATATTTTGTCGTGACAGTGCGTCAGCAACATAATTTTCTTTGCCTGGCTTATAGGATATGTTAGCGTTATGCTCATCGATAAATGCTTTCCAGCGTTTTATTTTAGCATTTGGGTTTCGATATGAAACCGCAAATGTTAAAGGTTGGTGATCTGTAAATGTGTTAATATTGTTTACTCCGTAAAGATAGTTGCGGAGTTTTTTTAAAGCCCATACCATGGCCAAAAGCTCCCTTTCATTAGTTGCGAAATGCATTTCGTTTTCTTTTAGAGTCCTTGAAATCATTGCAATAGGTTTGCCATCTTGTGACAACACTGCTCCCAGACCGTGTGACGAATCGTCTGTCGTTAGATCAAACGGCTTCTTAAAGTCTGGATACAATAACATGACATCTTCTGAAATCAATATTTCCTTTAATTTATCGAAAGCTTGAAGTTCTTTATCTTTAAATGCGACTTTAACTTTTTTTGATTGCTGGGCGCTTACTTTCCCGTTTTCGCCCTTTAAGATGTCCGTAAGAGGTTTCGCTATGGAAGCAAAATCTTTTATGAAACACCGGTAATAGCTGACTAGACCTAAAAAAGACCGAACCTCGAATAAAGTGGATGGTTTGGAGTAGCTCCGAATAGCCTCCACTTTGTCCGGACTTGTTCTGATTCCGCCTCTCGATACTGTAAAGCCGAGATATTGTACTGAAGTTTTAAAAAAATGTGATTTTTCTTGTGACACCCTCATATTGGCCTCGTATAATTTTCGAAGAACCCAGTCAATGTGCTTGACATGCTCTGTTTCTGTTTCCGAAAAAATTATAACGTCATCAACATATACGTAACAAGTTCTTCCGATTTGTTCGCGAAGAACGTCATCTATGGCCCTCTGAAAAATGCGCGATTCCGAAGGGTAATCGGCAAAATTCATATTTTCCACCATTCACAGAGAAAGCGGTTTTTTTTTTCCGATCTCGTTCTGCGAGCTCGATTTGGTGAAACCCTGATTTTAATTCAAGGGTTGTAAAAAAATTTACCTTGCCTAAGTTAGATAGTATTATCGTAACATTAGGGATGGGGTATTTATCGTCAATCGTTTTTTGATTGAGCTTACGATAGTCTATTACAAGACGTTTCTTTTTATTCCCAAACTCGTCATTGCCCTTCTTATCCACAACCCATATAGGGTTATTATATGGTGATCTTGACGGCCTTATTATGCCATTCTTTAAAAGATCACTGATTTCATGGTTAACGAAATCAGCTACGCCCATTGGATATGGGTACAATTTTGAGTAAATTGGGTCACTATTTTCGGTGCGAATAGTAGCGACAATGTTTGTATTGAATGGCAGGGACTCGTTAGAGTCTGCAAATACTTTCTGCCTATTATTCAACATTTTTTTAAACTCAGCTCTCACAGATAGTGGGACCTCTATTTTATCCACTTTAATACAGTTAACGTTTTCGCAATTGTGAAAATGAATAGTTTCCCACCCAGTATCGAAGCGAATTTTTTATCTTTTAAAGAAATTGTGGCGTTGACTTGCGTTAGCAGGTTAAGGCCAATTATTCCATCAAATGTAGATAGATGAGGTAATATAAAAAAAGGACTCTTAGTTCCAAATATATTTAAAAAACATTTTAACTTAATATTATTGAAGCCATGAATCGATTTTACCTAGAAGGGCGCCTCTACTGGCACGGTATTAATTTCTTTCAGGGGTTTAATATAATTTTTGGACGCCCCAGTATCAATCAATAACTTCACTGGTTTTCCCGCTATTGTCCGTTGTATGAACGGAAGCAGGGACTTACTCCTAAAAAATTAATGCTTTCAACATCTTCTTCTGCCTCAGCAACCTCGGATTCAGCTAAGCTATTATAATCATCCTGGTTTTTTTGAGATGATAAATTGTAAAGCCTTTGGCGTCTTTGGCCTGTCTGTTTCTCGGACCCATTTGGTCTCTTGAAGGCATGATTTTGTCCCTGTTTAAACGCTTCATTCCCGATAGCTTGTTGTTGGTATTGGGTTGGGCGCCTCTAGCGCGACGACGTAGGGTCTACATCCATTTGTTCCACCGGTTCCCACCTTTTCATGTCTGATGTAGGATTATTTTGGTCTTGTCTTTGGGTATAATAAGGATTTTTTACCGGGAAAGTCTGGTTTCTTGGATTACTGAAATTGGGCTTATTATTTCTACCAAATCGATTCTGGGCCTGTTGACTCTCTACCTTAAATGTTTTTTCTTCAAAACCTTTGGCATAGTTCGTTGCGAACATATACCTTTCATGGTTCGATTCTACTTCTTGTGCTAAGGCCAAGGCAGCAGGAAGATCTGTTGGTCGGGCTGAAAAAAGCACATCGCTTAAAGATTTTTTTAACCCGGAAATAAAGACGCGAAGAGCATCCAATCTATATTTTTCGTTTATGGAGATAGCCAGGGCACTGTCGCATGTCATTATCGTCTTGTTCGTTAGAAGAGTAAGTTTCTGTCCCACTTCATCATAGTATTGCAAGATGGTCTTATTACCCTGCCTCAATGTACTTAGCTCCTGTTCAATCAGGTATATAGGCCGCTTGTCGGCGTAAGTAAAATCAAGTGTAGCCACGATGGCTTTAAAATTAAGAACGGTATTAAAAGACGATAACACGACATCGGCCGAACCTCTAATCTTATTTCTGATTATAGCGACTGCTTGGTAGTGTCTTGAACTGCCGCTGTATTTCTCAAAAAGTTTATAAGCAGAGTGTGCTGCTTGTCGCCAAGACACATAATTTTGCTGTTTGCCATCAAACTCTGGGATTGACTTTATTATATCGAGAGACTCGTCACATGAAACGCCGTCAACTATTTCTATTTCTTTATAAACCTCAACTTCATTATTTAAAATAACACTTGAAAATCTTTGTGTCACTTCTGTTATTTTTTTATCAAACTCTACTCTTTGTAATTGAAGTGCGGTGTGCACTGCAGTTTGCATTAATGTTTGCAAATCGGTAGCATTCATATTGCTGCTTGTCTTGTTTTCTATAGGCTCTTTTACGTGCCAGCACTTTTTAAACAAACTACTTAACTCGTCGTCAGTATCACTCATTAAGGAATTTACCGGAAAATTTTAATTTTTTTTATTTATTTAATTGACTTTATGTTTCAATTTTATACCAATAATTCTCGACACACAAACTAACGTTTTTATTATTTAAAATTATTGAGCGGTCACTTACATTATTGAATAATTAAATTAAATTCTGCTATCCGCCGGCTCTTGTCAAATTCTTCTTCTCTTAGTAGTAATTTGAAATCCGTTATTTTCAGCTCCTTTTGTTGCAGTAACTTTGAATACTATTTATTATTATATAATTTTACGTTGGGCGCCAGTTTACTATTTTGCCAATTATAAATTGAAATACTTTTAACTTTGTATTTTTATAACTTTATTGTTTGAGTACGGGATCGAGACTAAAAACTAAAGACAATTAAGCTCTTAAAACTACCCTGCTTAGCTACAGTTGCTGCTGCAGCGTCACCGAAGTTTAGCGATCATGTATGTGTGTTCAGCGGAGTTGAGTACGTTGTTGGAGATGCAAACGAGTGTGGGTGTTATTCCAAAGAATTCCCGATCTTGCAGTCTCAGCACAATTCATGGGAATTGTTGCAGCTGCATTTGTTTTTTATGTAAGGAATTCGTGTCTGCCGTACTTTTCGTTATCTTATGATAACTGGCACACGAAAATTTGTTTCTTATAAAAAAACACTTTAAACGCAATATTGTAAGCATGCATTTAAAGTTGTTCTCAAATTTGTATGTTATGCAACACTTTTTGCACATATTGACATTGCAAACTTTTCGTTGGTTTGTTCCTTCCTTCCTTCCTTCCTTCCTTTTGTTTTCTATTTTATTTTCTACAGGGGTATTTGGCTGTATTAATACCACTGGCTGTATTAAAACACAGTCTGCGCAAAAATGAAAAAATGTTGATTTTCGGTTGTGTTTGCGCAAACCGTCCGTAGAGTGTGTTGTGAAATTTACACCGACTTGCCGCAAGCCCGAAATACAGTGAAGACGTGCATGAAGCAAAAAAATATATAAAATTATTAATTTTTACAAAAGTTACGACAAGAAAAAAGATTTATTTGCGAAAACAGTCTTTGAAGTCCATTGGCCCCTTTAGTGTGCTAATAATTTAGTTTGGCACTGTATATTGATGCATATGGTGCAGTGGAGTGAAGCGTTTCGGTGGGTCAAGCGTTTCTCCTGTAAAATTTTGACAGAGCGCTTATGTATTACCAAGTGTTATGCTCAAAACTCAGTAGTGCGTTAGGTCGGTCGGCCGTTGATCGTACTTTGGTCTGCTTTGTAAAAACTTTACGATACAAGTGTCAAAACGGACGACTTCATAACTTTGCAAAACTTAATGTTACGTTGACAGATCGTGCCTCTGCCATTTTGGTGATGCCAATAAAAGCAGCTATTCAAAAAATCTCACAAAACTACTCTTTTTCCCAAATCAAGCTATTTTTAATGGATGCCGATTTAATTTTAATAAATTAATGAAAAATAAATAACTATTGTAATAAAATCCTTAAACGACCTACTTTAAAAAGTTAAGATTTTATTTTAATGTACGTTTAATATAATAAGGATATTCTTGCAAAGTGGCAATATTATAATTTGAGCAATAAGTTATTTTTATCAGGCAGGATGAAAGAACAGTCCTTAAAGTCGATTGTGCATTTGCAACATATATGTCAGCTGCATTGTATTGTCCTAAGCTACATATGTTGTCACTAAGTTTTTAAGTTGTAATTTTCAAAATGATTTCTAAAATTTTAAGAATAAAATATTTGTTACTCTTTTACCAATTCACAAATTCTTTCCTCTCATTGATTTTTTTACCGGCTTCTGATAAGAAATTAATTAACTTTCGAAAAACGAAAACAATTTCTTTATCACAAAGGTTTGCCAACTCGTGATCTCACCTAAATCAAAGAGCAAATATATCTCGATTGTGCAAAGGCTTCTCCATTCAAATTTGTAAAGCTGATAAGCTTATACTTTTTATGCTATTTATAATGGTATTGCCCATTTGCATCAATCCCCATAATATGTGAAATAATAGAGGTATTCACTATCCAGTGTATTTGGCTGTGCATTTGAGCACGAGCAAAATATTCGTGCTTTTTTGTACTAAACACTAACAAAATAAGGGTTTTTACGATCCAGTGCAATTGAGCTTTAGCAAAATATGCATGCTTTTTGCACTTAACACTAAAAAAATATACACATAAATGAAACATTTCTATTTTCCATAAATGCACAGCGTCGACCCTACATCCTGTTATGCACCTGGTGCATAAACAGGTTTCGTGCATGTGCTTATTAAACAGCTGGCATTTGACGCGCAAAAATGAAAGAAAAACATTTAGGGCCGCTTTCTCAATGTCCGGTTAAGCACTTATCAGAACTTTAACCAGCAGTTAGCAAAAAAGCTCTTTCTCAATGTTCGGTTAAGGCTTAGCTGTCAGTTAAGTGCTGATTAAGTTAACGACAAGTTGTGGTTTCGGTTAGCTGCTAATCGAAGCTGACAAGATTATAAAATTACAAAAAAACCTACGGTTGCTTAACCAGCACTTGGTGAAATCAAAATAATTTTTTTTGCTATCATATGGTTAGCTAGCTCCTGGTTAAGAGCTTGCCTAACCGGACATTGAGAAGGCGGCCCTTAAATGCACCAAGAAATAGATCATTGCTGAAATTAATTTACTAGTTGATTATTTGAAGTAGCCTGAGGTTTTTATGGTATGGTTGATATTTTTATGGTCTATTGATAACTATCAGTTTATCAAGAGTTTCATATATATTTGTTAGAAATGTGTTACATGATATCTCGGGTACAGCAATTTCACAAAATGATCTACTCTTTTAACGCTTTTTCTTGGCATATCTACCTTTAACCCACAAAATAACACTTTGTATATGTTTGAATCAGCTGATTTTCCTGTTGTGGGGTCTAGTATTAGCTGTTCCTTTTTCCCGCTCAACATTTCTTCTGAACACACTTAAACAATTCACTCGAAAACTTTTACTCTCAATTTATTTTGGCATGTTCATATTTAGTTTATGAAATATTTTCTTTTCATTCGCAACACCTGATTCTGACAAGTAAGACATATTTCAGTAAATTTCTCAATCAAAAGTGTGGTGTGTTCACGAAAACCTAACTGCACAACTACAAGTGTTAAACTGCAATGGCAAGTTCACTGAATCGTGAATACCCCTATTTTGATATATATGTATGGCAGAGATGCAGGGATTGAGCTTACTCATCGTGTTATGAGTTCGTGAGCAGCAAAGAAACTTACTATTATTTTTTCAAAGTAAAAATCAATTTTTTATTTATATGTTTTATATTATTTATAGTATACTAGCTGATATACCCGGTGTTACTCGAGAGTCATTTATATAAAAATTTCTATATACACTTTTCGATTAAATGTTTTTGTAAACTTTGAAATTTTCTAAAAACGTGTTAAATTTAAGTTTTAGACGACTATAAAAATATTAGTTAAAAAATTGACCAAGCTTTTTTAACGAAGAAATAATTTTATCACTGTTTCTTCACAATCAAAAACTGTTTTTTAGTTCTAAACTGAATTTACTGGCTACTGGTAAGCATGTTACTTGCACTTCGCTAATGAAAATCAAATTTATAAAAATCTTCCTAAAACTTTTTAGTAGTTTTTCCAGTTGGAAAATAACAATTGGATTGTCTCTAAATAAGAAGTTAATATAAATTGAGTCTGATAGTTGATGAATCTTCTGAATTCCTATATTATACGAAAAATTGTACAGTCGTTTTTTAATGTAAATTAGCAAAAAGGTGTAAGTTAAGAAAGCAGTCGCTTTTTAATTTTTATTATAGTATATACAGCAACCTGTAGCAATATTATCGACGTTAACAGATCGACATAAATCCAGCTGAAAAATCTGCAAGAACAGTGCAAGGAGTGTCATTATGTTATTTGATGCAAGTTTACGCTGTGTGCAAAAAAAATTGGATAACAGTTACCGACTTTTCTAATAAATTTTAATCGTGTCGGTAATGCAGTACTTATTTCTAATTTATAATATTTTCCAGCATACTTTTCAGCATACTTTCGCTTAGTACGCAATCGAACCGAAAAATTTGTTCAATGCAGCCAAGCTTACAACCATGATTGAAGAGTTAAAATGTCAAAATTTCGCTGTCTTTTATATGTCGGTACATTTAATTGACTTTCAACAATATAGTTCAAATAACACATTAAACATGAAAAAATTAACTTTTACAGCATTCTTATTCACAGTCATCTTTTCGACGATACAGTTATATAAATAGAACATTTAAAGTACCATTGATAAAGAACTGAGTGACAACGGTGAAAAAATAGTGAGAAAAATGACAAATCACAACAAAACAAATTTAACAGGAGGGGGGCGGGGGTGGAGAGGCAAAAAGTAAGATTATATATACACCGAAATGTTTATAGTTACTCTAGATATAGGAATGAAGTTATGTATCAGTTATGTAATTAATTTTAAAACCAAAACTCAGTTTTATTAAAAGTCTGGTTTGAAAAAATAAATACATTTTCCCTTGTTGTTTTGATGACAAAAACAGTAAAATAATTTTTGCGCTTAGCTGGAAGAATTCTTGCAAATAAATGCTATGTCATATGAAAGGTAGCCAGATGTGCAATTTTTAATTGATTTCATTTTTCCAACGACAACAATTTTTGAGTCATTTTTTGAGTAAAAAGTCAATATTTTGGAAATTTTTTGACATAATCATACAACATATATACACTGACTTAACGGTACAGTTCAACCTATTTTTTGAAGTGATTTTATTGAACTTTTGAACAAAAAAAATTTGAATGAAAAATAGTAATGGACAGCGGAGATATTTGCATCGAAAGATCAAACTTTGATTTTCATGTGGTTTTTTTCTCATTCTTAGGCAACGATGTTTTATGAAAAAGTCGTTGTACTGAAAATTTCTCCAATTTTAAAGATATGTGAGTGTTTTTTTATGTCAAAATAACAAAAAAATTTTAAAATTAAATACACAGAAATCTCCGATGGTAAAAAGTTTTATAATAACAAAATTACCGTTAGTTGAAAAATTTTAAAGGGGGCGTGGCAAAAACTAAGTATGTAACATTTTAAGTTGGGATGCACTTAATATGTATACCTAGTTTGAGCAAAATCCGTTGAGCCGTTTAGATTTGTATAAAGGCCAAACAAACAAACAAACAGAAAATGAGTTTTATTACTATAGATTAATATATGCATTATTTTTAATAGGATATATAATTAAATTATATTTATATCATATTAAATTCATCAAAATCGTTATTATATTACTTTAACACTATAAACTTTTAAAAAAGTCACACCAATTATAAAATCCTAAATTATACTAAAATTTTAAATTATAAATTATCCTATCAAAATCTTTGTTACCATCGAAATACAAGAAATACCCACATATAACAATATATCAACGAAAATGCAACCCAGCATTGGCATGGATACTTTACCCCTGCTTCAGATTTTTACGGAATAAGGTCGAATTAAGTGTTACTTATAAGAACTCGTTGTTTTTAGTCTAGCTGTCAAAGGCCGACCCCGACCTAACGCGCTATTGAGTTTTGGGCATTATACCGTCACGTGTTGTTTTGATTGCCGCACAGTTTTTTATGATACAGCGAAGCGTTCAAACGTACATTGTGTTGCTCTTAGGAAACAGTGGTAACCATTTTTTTCCAAAAGTTTTTTGATCGAGTGATTTTATCGTGTTTTATGCCAACTACTCAACACAAATTCAAAGCAAATATATCAATCGTGTTGGTTTAATGTTGTTCTTAAAAAATATTAAGTGTTGATGAAATGTCTATCGAGTGGTTGTGTGATGCCAGCCGTGTTTTCAAAATAAAACGGTTCACCCCATAAACTCTGTGTTAATGCGTATTTAATGTGTTTGTGTGTGTTAATGCGTTTTTATTGTTTTTTTAGCATTTTTCAATTCATTGAGCCTGTTCTCACGCGCCTTACGTTAGGCGGAGCATCGGATTAATTTTGACGTATACAGGTAGGGTGGGAAGTGAGAAGGCGACAAGTTACGTAAGGCAGCATTTTCAAAAATTTTGGAAATTTTGCGATTCATTTTGACGTCTGCTACTTTGAAGTTTCATTGTTTGGTCATTTTCCCCTTGGTTCTCTTATGTTTTAGCGCAAATAAATTGTGTTTTGCATTGGTTGGGCTTTCACTTTTACTTATTTCTAATTGTTTGCGTTGCTGTTTAATTTAAGACGTACAAAGTAATGAATTTTCCGAAATTTAACAGCAAATTTTATTGACTGTTATCGGAATTCAAAATAAGGCTGTCTTAAAAAATTCGGTAGTAAGAACACCTGACAGATGCATATTGTCAAAATAACGCCATTACTCTGCCTTTTTTAAGGCGAGTGAAAACAGGGTCATTGCAGCAAATCATATCACTTGAAATGTCAACATTGGCAACCGTGGCTATTACACTTGTAGAAACTGCGACTCTGACCCAGCGATGAGATTTTCATTTTGCTAACAATTTTAAATGCACGTGTAAAAATCCCTTTTTTTCTCACTTTATCCATTCCAAAAGATTGTGAAATCCCGCAAAAAATACCTCCAGTTTTAATGTAAAAATAAGCAAAATACTTTTTGTGTCTTTATATGTATGATTATTTAATAAAAATTTAGTGAAATAAAAATCGTATTTACCAGTAGCTCCAAGTTGAAACTTAGATCTACTACTTGATATGCGAATTCACATACCCTCAGTGGTAGGGTCATGCCCCACGCCATGTATTTTGTATGTCCTTTTAACACATCGATGTCATTGACAGGGGCGAACGGACACAATGTGCATTAACATGGGCTTTACAATTCTCCTGTCCCATTGGGCCATACCTGTAAAGGCTTGAGAAATGGCATATCCAAAAGATATGCTGCCACCAGCCGAACTACAGGATTACTACTTAAAAATTCATTGAGATCAAAATAACTTATTCGTATACATTGAGGTGCATAGACTTGTATGCGAGAAAAAAAGTTCCATTTCGACTGTTCTCTGGCTTAACCTCGTAAGTCAAAAAATCTAAGTTTTCAGGAGAAGCAAAAAACTGATTTTCTCCTTAAGTGAGTAAAAATCTTTTAGTTTGTTTTATTATTATGGTCAAAATAGGCTTAACAGATTTATTGACATTAAAAATGGAGCAAAATTAATTGTACATAGATTTTAAAAATGTTGCAAATGACTTACGAGGTTACTGCTTTTGAAAATAGACTTCTTTATATTGACTTATGAGGTTAAGACTTTTGTTTACTTCCAAAATTTGATCTTAATTTTTTTATTCTTAAGTTTGCAGATTGTTTAAAAAAAGTGTGCGTTAAATTTCAAACATTTATTGAATAATTGTTATGGGTAAGAAAACACAAAAAAACTTCAGTACATTTAAATTTATAAAAGTAATATTAAGAGCCGATTTCAGCATGTGACTAAAAGTGTTAGATTGATTATTCAAAACTTTTTAGAACACAAATTTCATTTGCAAAAATTAGCTATAAATTTTTTTATTTTAAATTTAAAAACAAAAATAATACAAAAAAAATTTCCAATTTTTAAGTTATAATAGGAAATTATGAATTTTAATGTTTTAAACTGTTGTTGAGCTGGTATATATGATAGTCAGCTGGAATATATGATTTTAAGGTGTGTAAGTCTTAATATTTCTTAAATATTAATTTAAGAGGCTCCTTGTATAAATCTTCAAGAACCAATTCAGTTTCGTTATGACATTTATCAACCTTTCTTCGGTAAGATAACAATATCCAATCATCACCTTAACTTAATTTCTAATAAGTTCCATCTGCTGAATATTTTACTAATCACGAGAATTTTTATATTCATAAAATTTTCGTTTTAATAAATTTTTTTTTTTAAATAATGACTAATAAATGTGAAACTTAACACAAGTGTTTTACGTTTAACTTCATAGAATACAACGGCGGCTCAGATAAGTGTTGCCACAATTTTTTCTATCAACTTCTTGAATTTTAAACAATATACGAGGTTATTGCATTTACTTAAATTCCTGTTTTTGTGTACGAGGTTCCTGCACATACTTTTTCACCCAAAAAAAAATACACAAAGGGTCTTAATATTTTTGTGCTAGATGCAGAACCTAATAATAAAGCAATTTTCATAAAAAAAGCAAATTCGAATTTTTTGGGGTACGAGGTTAAGTCAGAGATCAGTCGATTTGTAAGCCTCTATAAATTAACCTTGATATATTTTATAATTTTCAAAATATTTTGACTGTAACGAAAGCTGCAGTGATCTAAAACTTTTTGCAAAATTCTATAAAAATTATATTTTTCGTAAATATTTTGGCTGCTGTAATAGTTGGAAAAAAATAAACTGACAGAAATTAAAGGCTGAAAAAAGCCTTGCATCAAACAGTTTTAAATTTTTGGAATCGGATTAAAGATAATGCAGTTTTTCTTGCATTTTTTTGTAATTTTTTTTCAAGTTATTTTCATTAAAATTTTATTACCTTTCATAATTTCTAATGCGATCCTCACTTCCATAATATCGTTGGAAAGGCTTATCCAAACTGATGAGTGATTGCATTGTTTCTTGTTACTTACTTTCTTACTTCGTCAAAATTGCTTAAATTAATAAATATTTAAGCTAAACTAAGTTTATTAAGATAAACTATAAAGTAAACACCTAATAAAAAATACTGTAAGAAATTAAAAAAAAATAAAAGTAATGATTTTATTTAAATGTTTAAAGTTTTTGTTGGAAATAAAAAGAAAATATTTTTTTCAACTATTACACTAGTCAATATATTTGCCAAAAACATTTTTTTTAAAGTTTTTGCAAAAAGTTTTAGCTCACTGACGTTTATCGTAAAATCCAAAATATTTTGGAATACCATAAAATAGACCATGGTTAATTTTTAGGGGGTACAAATGGAACTTTTTTGTCAATGCACCTTAGTATACACATAATAATATTTTATTTATTCAAGTTGAGTTATGAATGAAGCTGAATAAAGTTTGAATCCAAAATGAGGTTAAATCAAGTATCAAATCAATTTAATTCAAATGTATTGAGAATTCTTTTAATCAATTACAACGAAAACTCAATAAACACAACTTCGAATCGGCAGTTGTACAAGATTGCAGGCAAAGTGATGTCAATCAGTTCTTTAAAAGGATCAATCTTTAAAAATTTTGACACAGTAAAAAGTCCCGCCAAAAACTCAAACACCCTCTCGCCCTTTTTGTGGGACTTTTAAACCATAAAAGGAAAGAAAATAACTCAAACGCCCTCTCGCCCTTTTATGGTTTAACAATCCCACAAAAAGGGCAAAATCTCACCAAATCACATCACTGCTCTAATCTCGATATTAGAGATGAATAATAAATTTGGATTCGATGACTTTTATTTAGTATTTTAGTTTCTTGCTGACTTAGGAGCCTCTACGAGGCCATTAAACCGATTTATATTTATGTTTATGCATGAAAACGGAAAGATTATTTTGCCGAAACGCTTCATCCCACCACTTTTCAAAAATCGAAAAAAAAAACGAAATAGAAATTGAAAAAATTGTCCATTCCTGCGATTTAAGTAAAAAGCCATTCAAAAATTATGAATTTTGGGATGCTGTGAGCCTCCAAAAATAGGCGAAATGGTTCACCCTACCGCACCCTACATATATGAATAACTAAATTTCTATATTTTTTTAAATAATAATCATTACATAAGCGAATTTCGCCCGAACCAAAGATTCAATAAAACATTTTTTCAAACCTATTTGTTTTTTTGATATTTAAAAAATCATGCATCATAGGGTTCAAAATATTCACATTTTTGCATATGGGCATTTCCAAACTGGCGTTTTAGACGATTTGTACAAAGAAGTATTAAAAAAAAATAAAAATGTGTATAGCACTATATTAAATAAAAACAATGACAACAATCGACCATAATGGTTTTAAGATATAAGCAAAAATATGTGCTGGCGTTACGTTACAAAAAACGGAAGTGATTTTTGACTTGGACTACAAAATTTACAAATAACATAAATAACTTGCTTGAAATAACATAAGTTTATTTTCTAAGTGATCAAATTTAAAAATCTTCTCTGCTTTCTTTTTCATAAGCTTTTATTTAACTTGCTTCGTTCATATGTATTAGGGAGTCCAATCCCGGATGCTTTTCTCGATCCCGGGATTAGTTCGGGATTGAAAATTTTAAGAAGTAAATAATTTAAAACGTTTTTAAAGCAATTTCTTGTTATGTATTACTTGAAACTAAAAAATGTAAATTAATTCATTTATAAAGTAACAAAAACAAAACAAAAGATATTAAGGGTTTTCACAATTGTGTTGCTTTCAGTGTAGTTAAAAAAATCCCGTGGTATTGATACCACACTTTACCTAGCGGTTTTTATATTTTTTGTTGTATTACATGAAATTTATTAGAACCAAAAGTGTGGTCATTTTAAGTAGCCCAATGATATGTTTAACGAACGTGGTTTTTAAGGTTCCATAAATAACTAATCGGTTGCCAATTATTTTCTAATTGCAAAAATGGAAGAAGCTCAAAATGCAAGTTAAACTTTTTTATGCCATATATTAATAAAATATATAAAATTGGATAGTTATTTATTTGCATAGTAACAAAAAGCTGTAGTGGGAGGTTCCTAAGCACAAATTCTACTTTAGTGGGTGCTCAGAATTGTGATTTTCAACTATGGCAAAAAAAAAACACAATACAACAATACCACACAATTGTGAATATCCTTATTGTTAATAAACACACAAAACTTAAATTATATTAATGACTGGCAAATTGTATTAATATAACCCTTTCAGTGGATTTGCCCAATATATTGGACACATCAGAAAGTCATTTTTATATGTATTTATTATGCAAAACTTTTGTTTAAATCAAATTCTTTGGTGCTATGAAAAAAAAGAACCAACATGATAACAATAAATTTATAGAGATATTTGACATAAAAGTCAGTTGGATTTTCGGTTTTGTGCCGAAAAAAAGCAAAAAAAAATTTCGGCCTATTTTGTAAGAAAAAATGAACCGGACAAAAATCAAATTTATGTTTTTTTTATTTTTTTGGCTTTAATGATAAGAATAATGATAAGAGTATTAATAAGGTTGAAAAACCTTTAAGGGAACAAAAAAAAAATTGTGCCGAAAAAGGGCAAAATATTTTTTTTTGTACTAGCTTGCAAAACGTAAATAGCGCAGGTTAAAATCAAAGGTATGTTTGTTCATCTTTTAAGGACCTTAATGATAAGAATATTACCTCTACTACTATATATTCACTCTACTACTATATTTAGAAGTAATATATCATATGAAAATATTTCTAAATATTTCTAAGATTTTCCCCATGAAATTCTTTCGTTATCTTAACATAGAAAGACCCTGACTAGCGTTTAAAATCAGAACCTGATTTTAAAAAATGTTAGTGGCCTTTCTATATTAAGGTAACGAAAGTAATTCGCACGATTATAGAAATTTTTGTTTTTTAATTATAAAAAGACCTCTAAACTTTATGTATGCATGATTTTTTTATAGATTTTATTGATTTAATTCTATGAATATTAAAAGACCACTTGTGTCCCTTTTCTAATTATAAAAAACTTTGTGATTAATTACAAATAAATAAAAACCTTCGTAATTTTTTTTTAAGATTTATAAACTGAATTGTTAAAAACACATTCACCTTAATTTAAATGAAAGCTAAGAAGGAATTATCTTCGACTGGGTCGAAGTTTAGATACCCCCACAGTATATTCTTATGGCGTTTTCGTTTCTCGAAAAATTCAACTTTTTTTATTTCCTTTTTGGAAAATCTGCCGTCTTGAGAAAATAGTGACCGCTACAATTGAATTGTGTTCTTTTCGCGAAAATGTTGACCTCAAAAGAAGAAAAAAATCAGATTTCTCAAAGATGGCAGAAAAAATTTAATCTTTTTCGAGAAACGAAAACGCCATTCGTTATGCATGTTTTTAAAGTTTGATGACGTCACTTCCTTTAGATTACGGTTTTGGAGTTTATCCAATTTTTCGAAAACTCAAATGTAGAACTCGTTTAAGATATGGAAGATTATGTTTAAATATGCCGTTAATACACACATTTTTGTGGAATTTATAAAAGTTTTGCTATGATGACGTCTGGGAGACTGGTCAAGTTTATATCAATTTTGCCAAATTCTAAGCTCAAAGTGAATGGTGGTTTTTATACTATTTTTACAAATTTGAAATATATAGTGAATATTTTACTTCAAAGCTTAGGCGCACAATACTAAGTAACTGCTTAAATTTTTGAGGCGTTTTTAGAAATTGTATCGTTTGATGAAGAAGGCGTGGTTTTCATTCGATTTTGCTCGTTCCCGAACATGATCTTTGTTTTGTAATATAAGCACATATACCAAATTTAAATACGATACCATTAAAATTGCGGCTGTAATCGTGCCGACAGATTAACCTAGCGAAATTGGCTCAGGAGGTGATGCTGATCAAGACTATATATACTTTTCTATACCTGCCACGTCACCTTATCAGCGTTACAAATTAAGTGACAAAGTTAACGCAGTCTGCGTGGAGTAAAGAAAATGTATTCCATACCTTTTTTTTCATTTAGTACAATTTTTTTTAAATTTGCATACCAAAATGAAAAAGTCATTTATCAACCCTGCTCTCAGTGCTTGAGAGAGTCACAGCGAGTCATCTACGCAGTTTTCTACTGCGCTGATTTTAACTACGCTGATGTTTATCGTGCACATAAATAAAGACAAAATGATTGCTAGAGACTATTATTGTTAAATTTTAAAAGTTGTTCATTATTAAAGTAATATCTTTCAGCTAATAATAAGCTTCATATATTACACAAGTTAATTGCTTTGTAACAAAGGTGAATTTACACATTTCACTCAAAACGATGATAGTGAACGTTGAACGATGACAGTGAATCAATTTTTAATTTTCATTATTCAAAATATAAATTTGAAATTTGATGGATGACTCGATGTTGAATGTCAAAATTTATTCGTTCGTTGATTTATTTCACTGACGTTTACAAAATAATAGCAATGCCTTCTAAAATAATAAAAAACGGAATTCAAATAATAGTTATAAGATTGTTGCAAGAATTACAAAAATAAATTAAAAAAATTAAGCGAAAGTCTCGACGATGGTGGGTGAGACCCTGGATTGAACGTCGACCACAATTAGGAGCATCTACACAATTATTGACCGAAATTGCTGCTGAAGAGAGCTTCCGCAATCATATCAGAATGAATGAAGATCAATTCAACTTTCTTTTGGGAAAAGTCAGTTCACTTATTCAGAAGGCGAACACGTTTATGAGACCAGCTCTACCTGCAAAACTCAAATTGGAAAGCACCCTCCAATATCTTGCTACAGGGACATGCTTTTGAACTTTAAGTTCACTCTACAGAGTTCCAACATGCAGCATATATCGATAACAATATCGAATTAAATTATTATTCAATTTCACTTTCACTCGGAACTGAAATGCAAAACCTGCCTGAATAAAGCTAAATTAGTTCAGTTTGTATTGAAATTATAAATAATAGCACAGGAACGTTTATCTGAATTCATATAATACATGTTTATAATAATAAAACTTAATTATTACTGTCCGTTTTATAATAAGTAAAGCTAAATGAGTTCAGTTTGTATTGAAATATGTATATTGAGATTTCTTATATTTGATATTATAAATAATAACACAAGAAGGTTTATCAGCAACTCACAAGAATATAATACATGTCACCTGAAGTCACTTTCACAAAATGTTTATAATTAAACCGCTTGAGGTTAGAAGTTGTTATTATTGTCATAACTTTTCAATACTTTCATAATAAAAGTTCGGTGGTGGCGACTTTTCATCCAAGAATTCAACTTCAGGTGATGGAATTGATGTTACATATTCTTTTTCTGAATCGCTTCTGAGAATCGCTTCTGAAATTCGCGATAAGTATGCTTACTTTTTTGTGACAACCGAAATTGTACCATAGCAATGGAACATGATATAATGTAATAATTTCTAATTTTTGTTGACTATTGGTTCTTTAAATAAATAGTATATGAGCGTCCGAGATTAGATCGGCTTCCTGCCAAAACCCATGTATTTAAATTTTTTTCTTTTGATTGTATATCGATAAAACAATTAATTTCTTATAATTAATAGGGACAAACTTTAAAATGTGAATTTATGGTTATATTAATTAATCAAAAAGTAAAAAAAAAGTTTGTTTTGTTGTAAAAATAATAAAAATTAAAATTTGCATTTTTAACTTGCTTTCATATGACATAGCATTTATTAGCAAAAGTTCCAGTTTAACGAAAATATTTTACCTTATTTGTCATAAAAAAAACAACGCTACCTGAATTTTTTTGACGAAGTTAATTTTCTTCAAAATATTTTTATTTTTCATTTTTATTTTTCAAATCTAACAGTATGAGATCCGGCTGCAAGTTTACTACGTTCATCGAGTTTTTAATCGAAATCAAATTTTTATGTAAAATTATGTATAGGAGTATTCATTTTGGATAGGTTGCCAATCAAAATGTGGCCGCTAGTATTTTTAATTTAAATATTATCAACTGATTTTTCGGACGAAATTGCACTCATCTGTTTTTCAAAAAAAAAAATATACCAATACACAGCTGCATATGTATAGAACTTAAAAAATTAGGGTTGCCTTAGTGCAACTGGCCGCAACCTCCAGGCAGCCCGGTGTAAACAGGTATGGTTTCGAGACATTTATACGTTCATAACGTATTTTGATTAATCATATATTAAATTAAAGCTAATTTTTTTATGCATGGTGGAATAGGGCTGCCTGTGTTAAAGTGGCCGCAAATATGGGTTGCAAATATTAAAGTCAGAAATTATAACTTTAAATCATATTGTTTCTCTTATGCTTACTTAATTTTTGATGTAATGAACTAATAAAAATGTTGTTTATCACGCGACTAATATCAAGTGCAAAGGCAAGATGAATTTTTAAATTTTATATCTGTATTAAGTTTTGTAAAATTATAAAAACAAAATGCACAATGTTTATTCCCAAAAACATTTTTATTCAACACGAAAGAAGCTTGTTTATTATAAAAATTATTATAGTTAGTGTTTTGTTTAAATTTTTTCATGATTTCCTGCAGTAAAATGATGATTTCCATTTATATTTCCAAACAAAATTACACACAAAAATGAGTTGATTTTAAAAATACAATTTATTAAAGGTTCGTTCACAATAACTTTTAAATATTGCATATTTTATAAAAACTTATCACAAATACACCGCATTGTGAATACCCCTATCATTTGCAGATTTTTGGTTTGAAATAATACAAGAAGCAACACTGTTTCCACCTACTCGCTACATTTTGACACTATATGCCCAAAATGACAGTTCATCCCCAGCTGATTTTCAGCGAATAATAAATAATACCTGGTAATTATGACAGCATGCACTTTTAAGAGCATAAGGCTATACGCGAGCGAGCTCTATTTTTTCCTCACTCAGATTATTTGAAAATGATGTACTCTATTCAATGATAGTTATAGGCCCAAAATACACTGTAGTACTCAGTCTGCGTGAAACCGGGTTTCTTAGGCAAGGGAGGTGAGGCGCGAAATTTCACTCACAGAAAAAGCTGTAGTGACGATGGACTGACACGCACACATAAGTGAAGTAATCATTGGCAGCGCTGCTAGCAGGCCTTCGTATGGATTTTAGAGTACTGCCACACTCATATACAATTACACTTGCTTTTTTATATGAAATGGGAAAATTTGTCAGGCCTTCCGTTCTCCTTGCTCAAAAGAGACCTGCCAGAAGTACTCTTTCGAGAAGTCACGTTAGAAGGAAAAGCAATAAAAATATCAACCTCAAATAACAAACAACTAACAATTTGAGATTTGAACCATTGTCTTCTCAGTCGGCGGTCAGACCTCTTACCCACTCGTTTACCTTGGTTGTTAAGAATCAATTGCTTATTTTGCATCAATACAAATGAAAGTACGCTTTCGGGAGCCCGGGTTCGAGACCCAACTCGGACAAAAAAAAAATTTTTTTATTTGTTATTATTTTTAAATCTAAATTTTTTTACAAACTGTTCTGTGTATTCAAAATTTTTTTTGAATTATTTATAAATTTTCTTCTTACAAATATATAAGAAAAGACTTAGAGTTTTTCCATATAAATATTTTCATATAATATGATATGTAATGTGTTAGTTTTCGGGAGCCCGGGTGCGAGACCCAACTCGGACAAAAAAAAAATAATTTTTTTTTTGTTTATTATTAAATCTGCATTTTTTTACAAACAGTTCTGTGTATTAAAATTTTTTTTTGGAATTTTTTTTTTGTAAATTTTTTCATATAAAATAATATGAAAAGAATAAGGACCCTCAAAAGGTAGGCCTTACAGAAGTACTCATTAATGCAGTGATCATGGAAGGTGTATTGACGCTAATAAAAGCAGTGCTAGCTGCTCGCTAAAATGCCCACTGGGATGCCCACTGGGATATTATTTAAGGGATACCTACACCAATACAATCAAACACAGTTCATGTACACAAAACAAAACTGGTTTCACGCAGGCTGACCAGTACAGTGCGTTTTTGAATAACTGACTGCTCACGCAGACTGCACGCAGACTGAGCACTTCATTATATTTTGGGCCATATACAGTGAGCACTGAGTGAGTTTTATTTTGATGTCATCGTTTTTTATCATTCGTTGCTACTGCAGTGTGTTTGTTTCTATTGAAGCATTTTCGTGGCCATTTGTTTGTATTTTTTTTTTTAGACTGAACCAACGCTCAGGGGATGCCCCCTATAAATGCGTAAGCATTGTGTTGATTCGGAAGATGGGTGATAGTTAGTTGGAGGGTGGATAGATGGAGTAGTGTCGGTAAATATTTGTTTTAAACTTGCACAGCTCAAAACTGCTAGAAAACACGCTCGCAGGGAGACTATTCCACAACTTAACCGTGCGACTAAAGAACGAATTATCACGGTAATGCGATGTTCTATTGGGCATCGATGCAATGGTAAAAGGGTGGGCTTGGACAGCTGCCCGAGTGGAGTGAAATTCTTTCATCCCCTATCAAATATATCGCACGACGTTGAATTCGTACCAGAAGCTCCAAATAAGATCTTGAAGCCCCTGCCCAAATGTGCGAATTGTACTCCATTTTCGGCCTTATATATGAGGTGTAGATCATGCGAAGATCAGCTGAAGTGAAATATTTTTTGCACCGTTTTAGAAAACCTAGGCACTTGCCCGCTTCTTTCGACACATCGAAAATATGATCATTCCAACGAAGATCAAATCTGATCGATATGCCCAGAACGTCAAGAGCGGCTGATTCCACAAGATCCACACCATTCATATTGAGGGGTGCTAAGGGGCAATCCATCCGCTTGTGGGTTAACATACACTTGTTCGCGTGTATGTTCGCGTAAATGTTTTATAATTACAAATGCGAAGATTTTCAAATATTGACAAAGGCAAATATATATCATATAATGAGCAAACAAATGAATCGACATGCCTTGAATGTTCGAAAAAGTTTAAAGGTCAAGTGCTTCACAACATGAAAAGGCATTATAGTACAGTGCATAAACACAATTTTGATAATAATTAATCCGCAAAAAGTGCAAACAAATTAAAAATTGAACTAGATCGGCATCAATTCATGAAGTGTTGTGTAGGGCTAGTTACTGTGAAAGCTATGCCATTTCGACTTTTTGATGACGAAGAATATTTTCAAAAAATTATAAAGCCATATGAAAATGCTTCTAATATAAAAGTTAATTCAAGAAACATTGTGAGTAAGCTTTATTTATGTGCCGAAGTCATGAGAAATCACTTGAAAATATTATTAAAACAAAATGGTTTGCATAAAATTAGACATTGCAACAAAACTGGACAAAAGTATTTTAGGAGTGAATGAATGTACAGATAATCCAAAATTTTCAAATAGAAATTTTCACTCTAGGCATGGTAGAGTTAAAAAAGCGACAAACGGCATCTTTTCTAAAAGAAGAGATTCTAAATTGCTTGAAAAAGTTTGACATAGAACCAACGCAGATCTATTCCTCAACTACGGATAATGGAGCCAAGTCATCAAAACTTCGGAATTGCTGCAAGAGCAGGACAATGTAGAGTGTGACCAATATGAAGAAATTCATAATAGACTTAGCTCGGTCATGTCAGTAGTGAGATTTGTCGTACAAACATTACAATTATGTGCACATGATGTATACAAAACTTTTAACATCGACATAAAAATTTACCAGTTTTGGTAAAATTTTTACGTTGTGGCAACGCAGTTGCCAGGTACACTTTCTTCCGAGCGGTTGTATACAGAGACGCTAAAACTGTATCGTATTTTTCCGTTTTTATTTCTTTTCGGTCTTGTGTCGTGGTATATTTATTTATTAGCAACTCTCCGCGGCTTTACTCGCGATGCGGAAACAATTTTTTTTTTGTAACAGTGAGTAACGCAAATAATAGCTTTAATTGTTTTTGAAAAAATTTCAAATATTGTTCCGATCCCATTACGATACATTTACAAATAATAGTGAAATGAAAATTGCAACAATCAAAACTATAAAAAACATGCCACGAAGGAAATGTTAAAAGAATAGCTCACCGTAGATTAAACAATATAATCGCTAAGTCGATTTAAGACAGAACTGAGTTGTTAATGTAGCTGTGTTCCATACAATAAAGAACTATAAGCAAACACAATCTGGAACTTCTAGCATGACCTTAGCCAAAGTTATGACACAAAATGTTTTATTATATACCTTCCATATAACTCATATGGCATTAAAAACTTTTAATTTTAGCTCACTTGATTGAATGGTTCGCATTGAATACTTTTTCGGTATTCGTCTCGGTCCTAGGATTCTGACTATATATTCTTAAGATAACCCACAATTAATAATATTGTGAGAATTTGTGAAGAAGACTTTAATAAACTTGAATTGGTTAAAGCAGGACCATTGCACTGGCATATTATTAATAAAGAATACAACGAATATCAAAAATTAAATGTAAATGTAAATCCAACTCACACCTAAGTAACTCGTGGCGCAAAAATCCTTGGGTGTACAACGATCGAAAAAAAGTTTAACGTCTCGTTGTCTCGGATTCAAAAACTTCCCTGTAGGAAAGTCAACTAATTTAAAAGTAGTTCAAAAAGTAGTTTTTTGTCAACCTCAACTTGCTCAAATTCTGACTTTTTTCCATAGAACGAACTAACATATTTTGTATGTTGTATGTTTGTTGTTGTTTGTATGGTGATGTCCGCTAAATAAGTCAATTGACTTTCGTCTGCATATGTTTTCAACTACTTGTTAAATTAGTTGAACTTAAATTATTTTGTTAACTACTTTAAAATAAATCAATTGAAAACCGCATATATTTTCAACTACTTGTTAAATTAGTTAAATTTAAATTATTTTTTTAATTACTGAAGATGAATTTAAAAGCATACAAATTTTAAATGTCTATGCCAAGGTTGCCAGCCAAAATTCGGAACAATTCCCACGAAAATTACCTTTTTCCCAAAGTAACATAAATTAAATACCACCAAAATTCCCATGGTAAATGTAAACAAAAAAAATTCACACAGCAATTAAAAAATACAAAAAAAAATCCCACGATCATCTAAAATTACCACAAAAATACCACGCATTTTAAAAATGCCACCAAAAGTCCCATATGCATTTAAAATCCCACAAAAAATCCCATACGTTTTAAAAAATACCACGAAAAATCCTATTTGTATAAAAAATTTTGAAAAATTTAGAAATACCAGAAATTTTTGCATTTATTGTCGTTGTTTCAAAACTATAACAAATAAATAACATACAAATTGTTTCACATAATTGTAATACATATTACATGTTTTAATCTTATATTTGAGATCGAGAATTTTATTTGTTTATTTCCATTTAATAATTTCTAAAACGAAATTATGCTTATAAAAATATAATAATAAAAAATAAACGAAATAAAATAAACATTTTTTTCAAAAATTTTTGTGGTTTGTGAGGTGATACGCAATTCATTTTAACACAATATGATTTTTAAAAAATTTAGGTACTTATTTCAAAAATCAAATAATAAAAGTGACTTCAGAATAAAAAAAAAAACAAAATAAAATAAATATTAGTTTTCAAAGATATTTGTGCTTTGTAAATAGATAACCAGTTAACTTCAACACAATATGATTTTTAAAAAATTTAGTTACTTATTTCTAATATAAAATAATATACATAAGTTACTTCAGATATAAAAAAATAAACAAAATAAAATAAATATAAGGTTTTCAAAAATAATTGTGCTTTGTGACTTCAGATATAAATATTTTTAATTCATTAAGAACGTTTTAGAATAATATTAGTTTTGTTTTTTGTGTTTGTATATATCAGGGATGGAAAACGTGCGAACACATTTTTAACACTTCTTTTACACTAACTATTTACAAATAAAAAACCAAAGAAATGTTAAAAGAATAGCTCACCGTAGATTAAACAATATAATCGCTAAGTCGATTTAAGACAGAACTGAGTTGTTAATGTAGCTGTGTTCCATACAATAAAGAACTATAAGCAAACACAATCTGGAACTTCTAGCATGACCTTAGCCAAAGTTATGACACAAAATGTTTTATTATATACCTTCCATATAACTCATATGGCATTAAAAACTTTTAATTTTAGCTCACTTGATTGAAAGGTTCGCATTGAATACTTTTTCGGTATTCGTCTCGGTCCTAGGATTCTGACTATATATTCTTAAGATAACCCACAATTAATAATATTGTGAGAATTTGTGAAGAAGACTTTAATAAACTTGAATTGGTTAAAGCAGGACCATTGCACTGGCATATTATTAATAAAGAATACAACGAATATCAAAAATTAAATGTAAATGTAAATCCAACTCACACCTAAGTAACTCGTGGCGCAAAAATCCTTGGGTGTACAACGATCGAAAAAAAGTTTAACGTCTCGTTGTCTCGGATTCAAAAACTTCCCTGTAGGAAAGTCAACTAATTTAAAAGTAGTTCAAAAAGTAGTTTTTTGTCAACCTCAACTTGCTCAAATTCTGACTTTTTTCCATAGAACGAACTAACATATTTTGTATGTTGTATGTTTGTTGTTGTTTGTATGGTGATGTCCGCTAAATAAGTCAATTGACTTTCGTCTGCATATGTTTTCAACTACTTGTTAAATTAGTTGAACTTAAATTATTTTGTTAACTACTTTAAAATAAATCAATTGAAAACCGCATATATTTTCAACTACTTGTTAAATTAGATAAATTTAAATTATTTTTTTAATTACTGAAGATGAATTTAAAAGCATACAAATTTTAAATGTCTATGCCAAGGTTGCCAGCCAAAATTCGGAACAATTCCCACGAAAATTACCTTTTTCCCAAAGTAACATAAATTAAATACCACCAAAATTCCCATGGTAAATGTAAACAAAAAAAATTCACACAGCAATTAAAAAATACAAAAAAAAATCCCACGATCATCTAAAATTACCACAAAAATACCACGCATTTTAAAAATGCCACCAAAAGTCCCATATGCATTTAAAATCCCACAAAAAATCCCATACGTTTTAAAAAATACCACGAAAAATCCTATTTGTATAAAAAATTTTGAAAAATTTAGAAATACCAGAAATTTTTGCATTTATTGTCGTTGTTTCAAAACTATAACAAATAAATAACATACAAATTGTTTCACATAATTGTAATACATATTACATGTTTTAATCTTATATTTGAGATCGAGAATTTTATTTGTTTATTTCCATTTAATAATTTCTAAAACGAAATTATGCTTATAAAAATATAATAATAAAAAATAAACGAAATAAAATAAACATTTTTTTCAAAAATTTTTGTGGTTTGTGAGGTGATACGCAATTCATTTTAACACAATATGATTTTTAAAAAATTTAGGTACTTATTTCAAAAATCAAATAATAAAAGTGACTTCAGAATAAAAAAAAAAACAAAATAAAATAAATATTAGTTTTCAAAGATATTTGTGCTTTGTAAATAGATAACCAGTTAACTTCAACACAATATGATTTTTAAAAAATTTAGTTACTTATTTCTAATATAAAATAATATACATAAGTTACTTCAGATATAAAAAAATAAACAAAATAAAATAAATATAAGGTTTTCAAAAATAATTGTGCTTTGTGACTTCAGATATAAATATTTTTAATTCATTAAGAACGTTTTAGAATAATATTAGTTTTGTTTTTTGTGTTTGTATATATCAGGGATGGAAAACGTGCGAACACATTTTTAACACTTCTTTTACACTAACTATTTACAAATAAAAAACCAAAGAAATAATAGTGGTATTCATGAACGCCGTTTTTGTGATGTTAATAGCGTTAGAGCGATATTTTTACAGGAGCTCATTTTCCGACGTGTGCAGCTTACGACACAAAATCGTGGTGTAAAAAGAGCATATCATGTGTATAATGGCAACTGTGATTTAATTTTGATTTTAAAACATAATTGCTGACCAATGGATTCGATAAGTAAACTTGCAAATGAAATCACAGTTCATTTTAATGTTTAAATATACTAATATTTTAATCTACTATTTTTTGACAACTGTGAGCACAACTTAAGTGAAAAGTATTCATATGTATTTTCAAAACACCGCTGGAAACTTTAATATGCAGCTCAGATGTTTGGGATTCTATTAAAGGATACAATAACATTCTACAAAAGCATGCCTTCGGGCATGTACAAAAGTGGCAACATTTAACACACCGGTTTAACTTGTGTTTTCATGAAAAACAAAAACAAAAAGATAACAGGCAAAATAGCACATCTCAGAATTAGCACATAAAACCGTAATTAGCATGAACTGTGAATTGCCCAATTGTCTATTATTGTTTTGGTAGTATTTACATACATATATCACATTTTTTTTAATTTAAAATCATTTTTTTAAGCTTAACGCTTGCATGCAGAAATGTGGAATTTTCAGAAAAGGTCAGAATTTAAGGTCAGAATTTTTTCAGAAAAGAATGCGCTATTAGTTTTTATGCAATTTTGTGATGTCAATTTGTTCTTAAAACAAATATGCGATTTAATCGTTTATATTAAGAGAAAGTTCGAAGAAATGTACAGCGTAAACTTATAGCTTTACTCTTCTGTATATATACGTCGATCATCGAATACTATGATCAAGATTTTGCTTAATAAAAGTGAAAAAAAAAATGTTTAAGAAAAAATTCCCAAATTCCCATGCAATTAAAAAATACCACGCTGAATTAAAAAATACCATGGGAATTCCCAATAAAAAAAAATTCCTAAGACCAATTAAAAATTACCACGAATGGGATTTTTCCCACAATACCTTGGTCTTCACATCAAAGAGATCATTTATTTTATTGTTTTGAAAAAAAAAATACATAAATTCATATTAGTGAAAGAATAAAGTTAATTATATTTGATGAAACAGCATGTTTAAATATATGTAAACTTGTAATCTAATAAAAATTTGCAATAAAAACATGTCAAAATCAAAATAGTCGCCGCCTTAATATAATTCAAAGTAGTTTTTAATTCAAACTTGTTTTGAAGTAGTTTTTCAATTACTTCATATATAATGCAATAAAAACTATTCAAATTTGAATTGGATGCCACCTTAATATAATTCAAAGTAGTTTATAAACTAGTTTATTTTAAACTAGTTTTTTTATTAGTTTTTTTTAAAAATAAGTTAGTTTATTCCTATAGGGTTTCTACATTTTTCCAGTACATATAAAACAAAAATAGTATTTTTTTAGGCACATGTCTTTCATCGTATATGTATTTCAATAGTTTTTTAACTACAGTGGAATTCACTTATAATGACCTCGGTTATTAAAACGTTTCTGCTATAACGTCGTATTCTTGAAGTCCGCAATTTCTAATTTCTTATTTCTTAGGAACTGAGTTCGCTTTTAACGTCGGTGGATATAACGACGAGTTCGCATAAAACGACGCAGTTGTCATACATTTTAATAAATATTTTCACATATAGCGACGACGAAAGCAAGTTGAGACTAGAGTTGCTTATTTTTTAATTTTTTTTTATTTATAAGTGTACATATTTGCAATTCTCGCTTTGTTGAAAGGGAAATAACTGTATTAAATTCATTGATAACAAAACTGCATAGCTTCCTTTGCGCATGTGATTTTGCTGAGAACATATTTGTTCCTTCAAGTGCATGATTGATTTTTTACTGTGTTCAAATTGCCTCCACAAACAAAACGTAACGCGTTCACCATAAAAGAAAAATCTGCAATAATCTGACGGCTTGAAAACAGCGAAAAATTTCTTGCGCCATATTCTTCAATATCCATCATATGGAAACATAGGGAAAAGATAAGGATCACACCTCCTCAAAATGTAGAAAATACCTCTAACCGATCATATTTTACAAGAAAAAACCAATGATTTAGGTAATATTTTTGGTAAAAAAAAATTTCTTACTCAGAAAGTTGGATTTACCATTTTCGACAGCTACACTGCATTGTTAACTGCAAGGTTTCAGGTGAAGCAGGTGATGTATCCCAAGGTGACCCCAGAATTGTTTCCCAAAACTTCGAGATGGCTATCAGGACTCAGAAAAATTGTATTATGCTGATGAAACAAAGTTCTTCTTTAAACTCATGCCCGATCGAATTTTAAAATTTAAAGGCAACAAGTGTATAGGAGGAACAGTTGTGGCGGTTCGTGTTACAGTTTTGGTTGCGGCAAACATGGATGGAAGTGTGAAAAGAAAAATATTTATTATCGGAAAGTCAAAGAAATAAAAAAACTTATGGTATTTATTCACCCTAAGTTTTATGCTTTTATTTTTACTATTGATAATAAATTTTTTCTTTATAATAAATGAAATGAAATATTTCTTTGAAATGATGAACAACAAAAAAATTATGTGTGCATATAACGACATTCGGTTGTAAAGATGAAATATTCCCTTAACCGAATTATACTGAATTATACTGTATTTCAAAAATTAAGCTTGGTAAAGCTTTTCTTTTCTATGAATAAATGATTTTTGGATAATCGTAGTAGATACCTATCCTGCATTAACTTGGTCTTGCTAATAAAAAAATTGAAAGAAGATAAAATATGAAAAAAATATATTAGTTGTATTAATATAGTGAGATGATATTTTGCATCAGATGCGTATTAGAACATCAAATCCAAATTTGCAACTGAGCGAGGAAATTTACAACGCTCGTGTTACGCGCCGTTTAAAATTCTTAAAAAAAAATTCACAAAAAAATATATTTATTTATTTGAAAAACTGAAACTGGGAAAAATTAGCATGCTTAAAAAGGTTGCACCGGCTAGCCTACCTGTGGTCGTGTTCTTCCCGCAATTTCAAACGCGTAAGCACAGAAAAGTTGCATGCTTCTGATAGGCAATAAAATAAAAAAACTACAAAAGAAAATTTCATTAATTTCTCCGACTCTCGTGGCTGGGTGGTTTGCCACTTGAGCTCACTTGTCCCTCCCATCCTGTGGTAAATCTAAGAGCCCTGCATTTGTTTACCCCCGATAGCAACCTTGAGCCCCCTCTACATTTACCTCACTCACACATCCTCAGCATTCCCTTAAATGAAAATTTAACGTTTCATTTTATTCATTTTATTCATTTTATCTATTTAATTTCATTTAATCATCTAAAAAAAACCAAAATAAGTTTAGTTTTTTTAGTTGTTTCTTTTAATAAAATAAAATATAATATATTAAAATATAAAATATAATATATAATACATATATAATAAATATATTTTAAATATAGATAAAAATATACTTAATTTTTATCCGTGGCCACGGTTGCTGTCCGGGTTTCATCGGCTAGTTGATTGTTGTTGTTGCAGCTCTTGTGTATTCGTATATGTAAATTTTTGTATATATGTATCATGCTAATGTGTGTTTATTTTATTTGATTCCATTAGTTACACAGTGATGAATTGAACACTTTACTTGGCTCAAAAGTAAAGACTGCAAAAGATTGTTTCATTTTAAGTTTAGCTTTTATATTCTTATCAGAAATAGCTTAAATGCTAAATGAGCAGAAATAACTAGTTGTCTTAGTTTTTTTTTTTATTAGCGCTTTGGCAATATTTTAGATTTTATTTAAATGCATTTTTCTTTTTTTTTTTACTTTATACTTCATTCTATAAAATTGCTGAGTCTACATTTTTTCTTTTTTTTTTACTTAAATTCCATTGATAACTTTTAAAAACTTTTTCAGCGTTACTTCAATCAACACAGTTTTTGCTTAAACAGCATAATAAACACATTAAATATGTGGTACATAAACACTTATGTTATTTAGATTTGAGTTTTTTTTTCATTGTTTTGTTTGTTTTGAAAAGTCGCACAAACACATATTCAAGTTGCTCATCTTATGTTTGCACAAAAGGTTTTGCAAAAATAGTAATAGAAATTTTTCTTAGAAACAGATTTACAATAGTTCAAAAATAATGATTTTTTTTGTGTGAATATTTCATTTGTATTTTTATTCATATCAGTATTTATACAGTATTCACTTTATTCAAATTTACATATTTTTTTTTATATTAACTTTGCTAACACTTTGTTAACCGTTTATTTTTTTTCTTTTATGTTCATGTTCGTTTTTTTTTGCATTTTATGTTAGTGTAGTGTGCTCTCGTTATACACACTGCCGACCCTAAGTTTCGTTGTTATAAACAGAAACATATTGAGTGACTAATAAGTTAGCACTGCATTATCGGCGTGTGCTGCACTCAGTGCATGCGAATATTTTTATTACTCACTCAATATTGTTGACCGTGCCAACTTATCATTCGTCAAACCAAAAATATGTAATTTGAATCCTTTCGATGATTCAAATTCAATATGCAAGAACGAAACGCAACATAGGTTATAATTATATTAATTAACTAGAGAAGTATGACCATAGATTAAGACTACTAAGTAAGTTTTGTAAAAATGTTATAAAAGAGCCGAGATGGCCAACAATAAATCAGACTTTAATTAACCACACAAGCTGGCAGATCTCTGCCTTGTTCAGTTTATTTTAAACGTCTCTGTTTGCCTTGGACATATTTGAAGTCGGCAAACACTGCAGTCTATAGCGAAGGCAAACTCTGCCGCTATAAAAAAAATAAAACGATCCTTAAATAAATTATAACATGGCGATCCTGCCACTCCGACTTGGAGTCCTGTAAAATACATTTTTTGGTGCATTGAAACTTAATTGATGGACGAGTACATCCCGCAGCCGACAACAATAGCACCGAAAATACCTGTTCCAGTCTATGTGCCACTACGCATCGGTCCAAAGGCACTGACGATAGAGGAGTACCAAAAACGCCAACTCCAACGAACCGAAGAAAAGCTGACAGCATACCCAAAAGTGGACATACCGAAAATACAAAAAAGCGCGGTGGCTTAAAAGTTAAACTTCGCAAACCCCTGGCGCACCTTTTGGCCATCACTCGAAAAAGAAAACAACCAAGCTGGAACATCTCAACTGCGATATGGGCAGAAATTGACAATATCCGCAAGCAGCTCAACACAAAAAAAATAAAATAAATGTACGTTCCTTTCGTGGGCACTATTTTGGCAACATGAGGAGCGGTAGTCAACTTGCAAACAGAAGACGCAGAGATGGTGCAAGAAGAGATCGTGATGATGAACGCTAACAACAACAACAGCAGCAGTAACAGCAACAAAATCGACACAATTAACATTATTGAAATAATATGTCTTGTTTTTATAGTTATAGTTACATTACATTACATAGCTGTGTATTTTAAAAAATACTTAAAAAAACAATTAAGCAGAAACTTAAACATCAACACAACAGTATAATATAAATTCATCTTAATAATTATGCAAACGAAACAACAACAAAAAATATATTTTATAAAATACACCACAAATGGAAAAAATAATTAAAGAGGTAGAAAGAATTTATAAAAATATAAGAAAAAGTTATGTCAGAGGCTACACAAGAGCCACATTAATATCCAAACAGCAACAGCTAGAAGATTTAAAAGAACAATTTGACTTATTAGCAATTCAAAATAAAGATAGCAAAGAATTAGTAGCTTTAAAATTAGAGTTCAGTAACATTCATTTAAATTCCCAAAAATTAATTTTAGAACAACTTGAAACAGCTGAAGACCATAATGAATTAGAAGAAGAACAACAAGAAGAAGAAGAAGAAGAAGAAGAAGAAGAAGAAGAAGAAGAAGAAAAATCTGATACAGAACAAACACCAATAATGGCATCCTTTAGTTTAGAAACTGCCTCAAAGGCATTGCCCACGTTTTCAGGCAACTTTAATGAGTTAGATAGTTTTCTCATTACAGCTGAATTAGTAAATAAAACATTAAGTAGTGAAGGTAAACTAGATTTTTTACAGTATGTTTACCATGCAAAATTAACAGCTAATGTGCGCACCTCATTGGGTAGCTATTTGAAGCCATCAAGTTTTGAAATTTTAAAACAACAGTTGAAAGCTAGATACAAAGACAACACAACCATAGCTCAACTACAGACTAGACTTAACAATTTACAACAACGGAACTTACGAATAAACACCTACAAAGAACAATTACTAAATATAATAGAAGGTTTAAACAGACTAGGAGTTGAAAGTTTAGGAACGCAAGCGACAGAAGCCGAGAAGAACGTCATAATAAAATGCAATAACAAAATTGCACTCGATGCATTTAAAAAGGGACTGAAAGAAAACTTAAAAACAACTATTTACGCGGCGCGACCAAAAGATTTATTAGAAGCAACAGAATTAGCACTCGAACTAGAAAATGAGTCAATGACTTCGCCAAATGCAATCATGCACTTTCAGCGGTCATTTAACCAACATCGAAACAATGTCAATAACCGCAGTAATATGAGACAGAATTTAAGCACACAACGAAATTTCAATTCATTCCATTCAAACAATAGGCACAATGAACCCAGAAGGTATAACAATAATTTCAACCAAAATTACAATCAAAACGATTACTATGACAGAAATTTGAACCACAACAACAACGTCAATAGAAACCGTAACAACAGTAATCGTTCTAACCAAGACAGAAACAGCAACCAAAACAGAAATCAAAACAACAACAGCAACTATAATGGCAACAGATACACAAATAACCAAACAAACAGAAACATACGCATAATACATAATGAGGGAAACTACCAAGGCTCGGAAGACACGGTTTTTCCAGACAGCCAAAAGTAAAGATTTTTAAAATTTCGGATAAAAATTCTAATTTTATAAAAATAAAATACAAGAACAACATAATGACTTTTCTCATTGACACAGGTGCTGACATTTCTTTATGCAAGCTTAGTAAAAAACTGAATGACGATTTTTATAACCCAGACGAAAAATGCAAGTTAGCTGGTATTACAAACGAACAAATTTTTTCATTAGGTAGCATAAATCTAAAACTTAATTTTGGAGAGGAATCTTGCGAACATGAGTTTCAATTGGTAAATTCAGAATTTCCAATCGAAACCGATGGTATATTAGGCAGAGATTTTCTGAATAAGTTTCTTTGCAAAATTGATTATGAAACATTCGTTATTTCAATTTTAATTAATGAGTCACCTATAATATTACCAATGCACTCGAAATCACATAACACACTAATAATAAAAGTGCCACCAAGAACAGAAATTATTCAACCGATCAGATTACAACTAACCGAAGATAAGGTGATTTTTAATAAAGAGATACAAGAAGGTATTTTTCTCAGTAATTCAATAGCTCCGAAAAACGGCATGACACACTTAAAAATTTTAAATACAACAAATGACGAAGTAATATTAATTGGTATTGAGTCGGAAACTGATTCTTTAGACAAATACGACATTTTGAATTATAATAACAAGAAACATACACACTCACAAAAACGTTTAAGTAAGATCTTGGAAACATTAGACATACAATGTAATGACACAAAAGTTAAAGACGAACTACATACTATTTTCAAAAAATATCAATACGTATTCCGCCTAGATAACGAACCTCTAACAACTAATAATTTTTATAAACAAAACATCACGACAACAGACAACAACCAGTATACATAAAAAACTACAGACTGCCACACATTCAAACAGACGTGATAAATGAACAAGTTCAGAAAATGCTGAAGGACGATATTATCGAACCATCGCTCAGTCCATACAATGCTCCACTCCTTCTGGTACCAAAAAAGAACACGGCGGACAAAAAGAAATGGAGACTTGTAGTAGACTTTAGAAAGTTAAACGACAAAATTTTCAATGACAAGTTCCCTTTAACGAGATTAGAAGATATTCTAGACAAATTAGGTAGAGCGAAATGGTTCTCAACACTCGATATGACCAGTTCATTTCATCAAATTGAACTAGAGAACGAATCACGACCCTTGACAGCTTTTTCTACGACAAACGGACATTTTCAATTTAAACGACTACCTTTTGGACTAAAGATCTCTTCAAACAGTTTCCAACGGATGCTTACTATTGCACTCGCAGACTTGGAATCAAATGCTTTTCTTTACGTGGATGACATAATTATCCATGGATGTAGCATAAATCACCACAACCAAAATCTAATAAAAGTATTAGAAAGACTTCAAAGATATAATTTGAAATTAAATGCGGCCAAATGTTGTTTTTTACGTCCTGAAGTAGTATATTTAGGACATCTTATCACAAGTGAAGGAATCAGAACCGACCCAGCTAAATACGATACTGTAAAAAATTATCCAACTCCGAGAAACGCGGATGACGTTAGGCGATTCGTTGCATTCTGCAACTACTATAGAAAATTCATTCCAAACTTCGCAGATATTGCAAAGAGCCTAAACACACTCTTAAAGAAAGGCACAAGGTTTACGTGGTCGGAAGAACATCAAATAGCTTTCCACACATTGAAAGAAAAATTAATAACTCCACATGTATTACAATACCCAGATTTTGACAAGCCGTTCATTCTAACGACTGATGCTTCAAATTATGCCTTAGGCGCTGTACTATCGCAAGGCGAAATAGGTAAAGATTTACCAATATCTTATGCCAGCAAATCTTTGCAAAAGCATGACTTGAATAAACCAGTTATTGAGAAAGAATTATTAGCTATACACTGGGGAATAAACTTCTTCAAACCATACCTTTACGGTAGAAAATTCACTGTTATAACTGACCACAGACCACTAATCTCGTTATTTTCTCACAAAAACCCTTCCTCAAAAATGACTAGGATTCGACTCGATCTATGTGACTATGACTATGACATAATATACAAAAAAGGTAGCATGAACACTAACGCAGACGCACTCTCAAGAATCCAACTAGACTCTGAAACTTTAAAAGAAATGATACCACAAGAAAACGATGACAAGATAAAAAGATCGTTAATTATTACAAGAGGCATGGCAAATAAAGAAGCCATTAAAAATAATGAGGCAAATGATAATAGCAATGAAAAAATCTTTGTAGATGGTGACAATACCCAGAAGTCTGATCAACTTCTGATATGGGATTGCACATACATTAGTGACGTCAAGAATATGAAGAATTTAAAATTTTATACGGCCAAAAATAATGAAAATAAAATATATATTGAAAGTAATATAGTGCACGTAGCGATTAGCGATAATCCATCGAAACCAGTTTCGTTTTCGGAGAAGCTAAGATCTAAACACAATAATTTAAAAATGCATGCGGGATACAAGGATAATTCAACGAATCTAGATTCGATTTTGAAGAAACTGATATCTAAAATGAAAAATAAGAATTTTGAAGAACTAGCACTAGCCAACAATGATAAAATATTCAAATTGTATACAAATAAAGAATTTAAAGAAGCTTATACAAAGATACAACAAAATATTCAAAAAGGAAAAAATCCTCAAAGTCCTCAATTAAAAATACTAATTTATAACCCACCAAAAAGGGTACAAGATGACCTTACGAAATTCAAACTAATCAACGATTACCATAACACAGGCCACCTAGGTGTCAGAAAAACATTAATACAACTAAAACAAAGATATGTTTGGAAAAACATGGGCAAGATGGTAAAGAGTTTAGTGTCACGCTGTGATGTATGTGCAAAAAGTAAACAAACACTTCACACAAAAGAACCACTCACGCTAACAGATACCCCTAGCAATAGTTTTCAGACATTGTCAATTGACACTGTAGGACCATTACGAATTTCAAACGAGTACCGCTACATACTGACAATACAATGCGAACTGACAAAATTTGTAATTGCACACCCAATGTCGACAAAAGACGCAGACACTGTTGCAAGAACATTGGTTGAGCAAGTAATTCTAAAATATTGCCACTTTCAAGTGTTGAAATCAGACAACGGCACTGAATTCAAAAATGAACTAATGCGCAAAATATGCAAGCTTTTGAAGATCGAACAAATATTTTCGACACCATACCATCACCAGACAATAGGCTCTCTCGAAAGAAACCACAGGGTGCTAAACGAATTTTTGTTGACAACAGCTACTGACCACGAATGGGACAAGTGGATCCCATACTTCACATTTACGTACAACACGACCCCACACATAGACACAGGATACACACCACATGAATTAGTATACGGAAAACTAGCGTCATTACCAAATGACATTTACAATTCACAAGCAAGGTTTTATGATTTCGAAAGTTACCTGAGCGAGATGCGTACTAGGTTGAATTTTGCTCTAAATAAGGCAAAAGAAATGCTCATACGAGCTAAACAAAAGCGTACTAATAAGAATTTAGACTACACAAATACACTAAGAGCAGGAATAGGAGATTTAGTTTTATTTAAAATAGAAGATAGAAATAAACAACAATTACCGTATAAGGGCCCATTTAGAATATAAGATAGATTAGGAGTTAATACTGTAATAGATTATAATGGAGTACATAAGAAAATACACAATAACCAACTAAAACCATATAAGGCAATAATTTAATACTTTAGCAAGATAATTAGTCAAATACATTGAAAAAAAAAAAAAAATAATATATTACACTATATCATATATATATATATTTATCATATTTTAATACTATTTTATTACATATATTTTGAGAATAGATAACGCGTTTAAGAAAAATCATTGTAACCCCTAATTTTTCTCTTAAGGATGAGGGTGTAGTGTGCTCTCGTTATACACACTGCCGACCCTAAGTTTCGTTGTTATAAACAGCAACATATTGAGTGACTAATAAGTTAGCACTGCATTATCGGCGTGTGCTGCACTCAGTGCATGCGAATATTTTTATTACTCACTCAATATTGCTGACCGTGCCAACTTATCATTCGTCAAACCAAAAATATGTAATTTGAATCCTTTCGATGATTCAAATTCAATATGCAAGAACGAAACGCAACATAGGTTATAATTATATTAATTAACTAGAGAAGTATGACCATAGATTAACAGCCCTATTCTGGTTGTTAACTTAACAAGAAATAGTTAAGGAGCTCTTGTTAAGCTGCTTGTTATGTTATGTAAATGTTGGTATTCTTAAAAATCATTAACAACATAAAAGCTTAAAAAGCTTTTAAAGTTCACCATGCATGGTGAAAATCGATATGCCTGTTGAAAGAAGAGATGCGCTATATAAACAGATGCTTCGAGTGCAGCTTGTGACTTTGCAAGCGCTTGAAAAATTTGCCACGGCTACTGAAAAATTTCATTATCAACACTTAAAATAAGTAAAAAATTCTTTCATTTTTCAGTTTAATGTATTTAAACTCAATATTATATTAAAATTTGTATTTTTTATTATTTTCACAACAATTTTCTATCTAAGCACATACTTTTCATTCGTTGTTAAGACTCTTTCTGTTATTAACAAAATTGTAAGGAAAAGAGCTTTTAAAGTTGCAGCAGAATACGAAACCTTAACAAATAGTTAATATTAACTATTTTGTTAATGTGGTGAGCTTAGTTAAGCTGCCAGAATAGGGCTGTAAGACTACTAAGCAAGTTTTGTAAAAATGTTATAAAAGAGCCGAGATGGCCAACAATAAATCAGACTTTAATTAACCACACAAGCTGGCAGATCTCTGCCTTGTTCAGTTTATTTTAAACGTCTCTGTTTGCCTTGGACATATTTGAAGTCGGCAAACACTGCAGTCTATAGCGAAGGCAAACTCTGCCGCTATAAAAAAAATAAAACGATCCTTAAATAAATTATAACATTAGTTATTCATAAAAATTTATTGAGTAATTTTAAGAGAGATTCTTGTTTATTTTGTTTGTTTGTTTGTTTTTGTTGTTCTAGTTCGTGTTCTTGTTGTGCTTCAACAATAATTGATAGAATAGAATACACGAATCTACAAATCTTAATATGTATTTGCATGTGTGTAACTACATAACTTCAAATGCAATTTTATTCAATATTCTTAATCAATTTGATTTGATTTTTAAAGCGTTTCGTATAAAAAAAAATATTCGATCGATTTAGCTTAGCTTTTTTTGTATGAATGTTATTTAACTTTGGCTTTGTTTAGTCCAGTTAAATTTTAATATTAACATTTTTGTAGAAAAATTACGCGTCTATAAGAGTGTGTTTTTTTTTTAATTATAGTATTTGTTGAAAAACAAAACAACTGCAATTTGTTAATTTTAACAAAATTAAAAATAATTTTTTTTCACTTTCAATTCTTGCTGCTGAGTGCCTCACAACATAGTAGCACACACACTCACACACATTGGCTTTTTTTTCATTTTTCCAGCGCACAATATCCGCGACAATATTAACCTTTACGGCGTGACTCTAGACCAGCAACTAACTTTGCACGCCGCACAGTACTTTGTCCAGTAGGAATAAATCAAGAGTTTCATTTTGACGAACCCTAACAAAATAGATATTGTAAGTTAGGTAATACTTTCACTAAAAAGAGTTTAAATTTTCTTCGCAAAAGAAGTAGTTTTGTAGAAACTACACCTCTTCAAAGTCAACGCTTTTTATGCGTTTTTTTTATTGTAGAATTTTCGACTTCGCGTTGTATTTAAAGAAAAACATGCTGTTAGCACAGTTTTTACGCTATTCAAGTGATTTTATTTTTGTATTTTTAAGGAAACAGTGAGAAAAAATAAGTTTTAACTATATTAGCAAGAAAATTTAAAATAAGTAATAAAAATTGAGTTTTAAATTATCAAAAAATTTTGAAAAAAATTGAAAAATTTGCTGTTTTCAACAGTCATTTAAAAAAAATGTCCACAAGTGTCACCTTCAATTTTTACATATGCATTTTTACGTCTCTTTACCTTTCGGAAACATTAAATATTTTGTCCAACTTCGAACCACTTTTTGAGTTATCGTGTTTTTAAAAATGGTCCAAAAATAATTTTGTGAATTTTTTGTTTATGTGCTTCATTCAAAGAAAAAATGCCGTAAGCACGTTTTTACACTATTCCATTGTTTTTTTTTTTAAATAATAAAAAACAATACGTTATTTTATATTTATAAGAAAATGTAAAATAAGTATTAAAAAATTTATTTTAAATTATAGAAAATTAAAAAAAAAAATTTAATTTTGCTGTTTTCAGCAGTCATTTAAAAAAAATGTCCACAAGTGTCATATTTAATTTTTAAAATAAATTATTGTATGTTTATCTATCTTTCAGGAACATAAAATATTTTATCCAACTTCGAACTATTTTTGAGTTACCGCCTTTTTAAAAATGGTCTAAAAATCATGTTTTGCAAAAATTAGCTAAATGTTGTTAGTGTATGTAACATTCAGTATGTTATACAAAAATAAAAAACGTAAACAAACATATTCTTTGTACTCTATACCTAACAGAAGGGCATATCAGCTTATGAAAGTTAAGTTCTTACAGAGAATGATAACACTGTATTTTTTTACAGAAATGTAAGAACTTTTTCATAAATTATTATTAATAAATAAACTTATTCTTCAAAAGAATGTTTGAGCAATCGAATTGAATATTAATAACTGTTATTAATATTACTACAAATTAATTTATAAATTGTTAAATGTAGGGAACTCTCATATTCTCTCAATGCTACCCAATTTTTACCGTATTTTCTTAACAAAAACAGTGAACTTGCAAAAAAACTGTGGAAGTTAAAGTCTACTTGCATGTGCATTAAGAAAAAACATAATATATTATTTTTTATCAAAAATGTCAATAATTTTAACTAATAAAGATTTATTTAATTGCTGGATTTCTGCTGGTCCAAGAGATAAATTTTTGATTTTAAAAAGTTTTGTTAAAAACAAAATTGGTGAAAGACTGTTTAATGAAGCAACAATAGAAAACATTCGGATTTTTCAGATTAAATTATATAGAAAGTGGAAGGAGTGCCACTATAACAAAAATTTGTTTATAAAAAAGTATGAAAACTGGTTAAGTGTCCAAACTTTTATTATTCCTGATCCAGATGAAGTAAGTAAAAATAAAAAAAGGTTTTACACAGTTTAAATAAATCTTCATATCTAAGCAACCTAGCACCAGTCGCGGAAGACCTAAAAAGGAGTTCCACTTGTTATCTGAACAAATGAAAAGAAGAAAAGTTGCTGAAATAGTATCTGACTATACTGAAGAAGAATTAGAATAAGCATCAGTTTTTGAGAAGAAAAGGCAGTATTAAAAAAGAAAGTGTCCTCTCAGTACAGGTGGCATAGACAATTTATTTAGACTTGGATCTCTCGGAAGTAAAGTATAATATTCTGCGCAAAACTGTCAATGAACATCATGAAAACTTCTTTCCAAGCCTATATGCAATACAAAATTTTAAAAAGAATATAGTACCACCTGTCAAAGCTTCTGAAAACTCTGCAGAAGTGGAATTAAAACCACTCATGCGAAATACAGCTAAAAGTATATTTAAGCTTTGTGATGGCGAAGAGACTCCAGATAAAGTAACACTGATATGCAAATGGGGTATGGATGGCAGCTCGGGTCACAGCCGATACAAGCAAAAATTTTCAACGGAAGATTTCAGCGATGAATTTATATTTTTCATTGCATTTGTCCCAATCAAGTGAGTAAAAGTTTAAAAATTTAACTATGTATATTTTAATGAAAAAACAATTATTTTTTGAATAAAAGGCTAATTGATTCGTCATCAAAGAAGCCTCTTTGGATAAACAAAAGCCCTTCTTCTACTCTTTTCTGCAGACCCATAAAAATTGTAATGGCTAAGGAAAATAGGACCTTAGTTATACAAGAAAATAACGATATTAAAAAAACAAATAACAGAATTAGAATGTGAAATATTGGAATTTAATGGGAAATCTGTAGAGGTTTCATATGAAATGAAATGTACAATGATCTATGGATCCATTGCAAACGTTCTTACGGAAACAAATTCAGCTAGCAGATGCTTCATTTGTAATGCAAGTCCAATTGAAATGAACAAAATAAATTTTACTAGATCTGCAAACACAGATTCTTATAAGTATGGACTCTCAACTCTTCACTGCTGGATTCGGTTTTTTGAATGTTTAATCCACATATCATATCGTTTGCCATTTAAAGCTTGGCGAGTAAGGCAAGAGAATCAAGCCATTTTTTCTGAAAATAAAAGCCGAATACAAAGAGAATTCAGAGAGAGAATGGGTCTGCTTATAGATCACGTCAAACAAGGTTATGGCACAACTAATGACGGAAACACGGCTAGGAAATTCTTTGCCAATTTTGATGTTTCTGCGGAAATTACTAGCCTTAATAAAGATTTAATATATAACTTCTCATTAATTTTGCGAATTTTGTCATGTGGAAGAAAAATTAAAATTGAAGAGTTTAGTAAACTTCTTATGGATACCAGGAACTTATACTTAAAGTGTTACAGTTGGTACTATATGCCCAGCTCTGTGCACAAATTTTTAGTGCATGGATGCGAAGTAATGAAGTATTTCGATTCACCCATAGGTGAATTTTCTTTAGTTTTTCTAATTGAAATAAAATAATAAATAACGCAACCTTTTTCTTTTGAAGGAAGTTTATCGGAAGAAGCATTGGAGGCTTCCCACAAAAATATTAGATATGCTCGTCTAAACCACACGAGAAAAAGCTCTCGGGAGAATTCAAATAAGGATTTGATGACACACCTATTGATTTCAACAGATCCTGAGTTATCATCAAAAAGAAATATTAAATTTAAAAACAACTTTAATGAGGAAGACCCTTATTTTACCTTCTATATTGAAAGTGAGACAAACTAAGATCTCTTATAAATTTCATAATATTAAAATTTTTGTTTCATTTGTTAAAAAAAATTGTTGATAACAACATAAATAAGTATTTCTTTGCAAAAAAGTATTTTTTTAATATATGTTGGTAAAGATTTATATTTTGGAAAAATTGCATAAAAAACTATATGTATATCTTTTAAACGAAAAAACATATTTCCAAACGGGGTCAATATTAAAAAGTTAAAGATTTAACAACTTAATATCTTTAATTTTTTTTTTAATAAGTGTTTTTACTTATTTTATTATTCCCTTTAAATCAGAAATTTCGATATTTAAACTTTATTTCCAGCGAAAGTAATAGATCTACGTTAAATCTGATTTCATTTTTAAAATCAGCGGTCATAAATTAATCAGCATGCAAAATTTTATAAAAATCGAACGGCTCCTTGTATTTATTCCTCACTTTTGTATGGGCTCAAGTTACTGTGCGCCGCCCTTAAACTCTTTAGCGCACAAATTCTTTTTGTGCTCCCCCGGTCGCCATGTATTAACACTCTCGCAAAGTGTTTTGCGCATGACCTAATATGGTCATGATAACGTTGGTTGCAGGTAATTTTTTTTCATGTTCATATTTTTTTATTATATGCTGCAAGCAAAAGACAAGTGTGTTGGTCAAAACTAGTTGCCGTGATTAATGCTGTCGCAAAATCTTTGCCGCATGACCAAATATGGTCATGATGACACTTGCTCCAATTAATGTGCATATAGATATTATATATTTTTTTATTATTTTTATACGCGACAACAGAGTGTGGGATAGTGGGGGGGGGGGGTATGTACATATTAATGAATGCGCAACTTGTGGAGGCATTACAGGGTGCGAAGTATTAGAAACTATTAACCCCTTTACGTTTATATACGTTTATATACGTTTTCGCGGAACTTTGAAGGAATTACCTTATCCATCAAGCGGCTCATAGTCTGAGGACCGTTACAAAGTCCAAAAGGCATTACCTTGTAGTGATACAAGGGTCTCCCTGGAATTACAAAGGCGGTTTTCTCCTTGTAAGCTTCAGATAATTTTATTTGCAGAAACGCATCCTTAAGATCGATTCCACTTATGAAATACGTATCCTTCAATCTACTTAATAACCCGTTTATATGGGGTAATGGGTAAGAATCCTTTTTGGTCAAGTTGTTTAGCTTTCGCGAATCAATGCACAGCCTCACTTTTCCTGTTTTACGAACTAAGACTACAGGACTGCACCACGGCGAGTTCGACTCCTCTATTACGCCCATTTTCAATAACCTATCTACTACTTGAAACGCTTCTTCCTGTCTTGGAGGTGAAAGAGGAAAATGTCTGGATTTCACAGGTACGGCCTCACCTGTGTCTATATGGTGCTCTAATAAATTCGTGCAACCGAGTCCAGTCTTTTCGAAAGAGGGAAATTGAGAAATGGTTTTTTCGTTATGTTCTTGTTTCGTTATGTTCTTAAAAGTGATAGGAAGTTCGCAAAATCCAATGATTTTCTGCTTATTTCCGTCTGCAGTAGAAAGTGACGATTTAAAAGGTTTTATTGATATGTTGTGTTTTCTCAAAAAGGTATGGCAATCTTTTCCCAAAACCGAAACACTAGCTCCTGAATCAAGGTGTCCCACTAAAAGTACATCAAAAACTTTGACTTTAATGAAAGGACGATTGTCATTATCAGTGGATAACACAGTGGATTCTACCATCTTCCTATACCTTCTGCGTTTTTTATACCGTAGTCTGCACTTTTTGAGTTTTTTTAATTTACTTAAAGAACAAATTTCTGTTTTGAAAATTCGGCTTCTTACTGTCTGATAGTTATTTAAGCGATTATGGAAGTCAGAGCAAGTAATATCTGTTTGACCAGAAAAGTCACGAGCAATTGGTTTTAAAATTCTAATTATTTTATCCAGATTGGGCTTGGGTAAATTAAATGCACCATCTGGAACTGTTCCAGATGATATTAGTTGTAACTCGGGGTTTGGTGGAAAGAACGTGAGTCCCCGGTAGCCTTCACGCTCTGCTTTAGGTTTCCCTGATGATTATTAGGACAATTTGGAGTGAGTACTCCTTTTTGTCCGCACTTAAAGCAAAAAATATTTACAATTGCCTCATGGCAATAAATGTATGAATGTCCGAGTTTTAGACAGTTCCAACATTTTATTTTGGAATAATCCGGTCTAGTAAAACTACGAGTAAATTGCAGCGCTTCTATCTGCGGATCAGTTTCAGAGTCAAAAACAGAATCATTTGAAACGAGATCGATTTCATGTACCTGTCTTTGAGGATTTACAAATGGGGTAGTAGGTTTAACCTCACGAAGAACTTCTTCACCCTTTCGAGCTTCATCACAGCAAATACTTTAGATTGAAGTTGAGATTTTTCTTCATAATATCAATTGAAACGCTATCGGTCATAGGCTGTTTTAGTCGAGAATTCATCCCAACTACGTCACCGTAAAAATCGTCAAAAGACTCTTTATGTTGTTCTTTCCTAAGGGAAATTTTAAGAATGACTTCATGATCGTCCTCCAGCCTTCCAAATTCTTTTTTTAAATAATAGCAAAGAAGCGGATAAGTAGCCTCAGGATTCTGCCTTATGAATTGCCAAAACCACTCATTAGCTTTTCCAAGTAAAAGCACGTGAAAGCTGGTCATTAAATGATCAAATGAACATCTGGTGCGTCGACAAAGAGTTTCAACTTTAAAAAGAAAATCTTGAACATTGGTAGATCCGTCGTATGTAATTTTCCAATCTTGTAGCTTTGGAAAAGTTTCAAACCTAGAATTAGAAATGGGCTGTGGATCAGACAAAGGCATTTGTTGAGAAGCCTGTTGGCTGGGCAACTGCAATGGCGGTAAAGGCTGTTGACTAGGCAACTGTAGTGGTTGTAAAGGCTGTGGGTTTTGTCTCGGTAACCTATTATTAAGGCTGTCCATATGACATCTGATGCCTCTTAGTTCTTCCTGTGTGTTGGTAATTGACTCTCGCAAAAGTGTAGCTAGCGCATTTATTGACGTTAAGTGTGAGTTTGGGTCCTCAACAACCTCGAGTGATTGCTTGTCCTCAACGTTTTCCATGGTTGGAATCAAATTTTGCGCTGGTGGGTGTGGTGTTAAAATCAAAGAAATGTCTAATAAGTTATTTTCAGATTCGATTGAACCAGTTTCAGATGGTCTTCCGGACAAATTTGGTAAAAAGGACTTTACAAGAGCGGGGTCCGAAAAGACTTCAGGCTGCCTGTCACGCGATCTATCCAGCAATACTTTTGTGGTGGTCGGAGGTGAGTGCTCAACGGGATTTCGAGTAATGGCTCTCTTGGAGGAGCTTGTGTCACTTGTACTTGCACTTCGGGCGATTGGCTTACCTCGACCTCTATTAGGAGTTACCGTTCCTCTAGAGCTACTGCCACGATTCCGGGTTGTTGGCATAATACATTCAAAAAGCATAAAAAAAAATTTAATTGGTTTACTATTAAGCCGTACGAATATTAAAAGATGAGCAAAATAATAATATATATTTAAAATACATCCGAATATACCTCGGTTACATGCGGATGCCTCTCCTTCAAGATACGGACGCATACGCAAAAAATAACCTTTTCATTAAGAAATACCGGAAAGGGAAAAAAAGAAGAGAAAAAAAAAGCTGCGTGCAAAGTTCGTTGTTTTCTCCGCCGTGTGAGTTGGCTTTCCAGTTTTTTGAAAGTGAATAAAGTTCAAATGAATATGGAAAAAATTTACAGGGAATGCTGAGTTGTGTTTATGAAATAAGATATATGTAGAGCTACCTAGGAAAACAGTGTACTAGTACATTAGACTAACGGTCTTAGTACCGACTACTGCAAAGTTACAAAAAAATTTAAAAAACGATATAATTTAAACAATGTCATTCTAAAGTTTTTTGTTTTATTTTTTTGTCTCTACAAGCAAAAAAAAATCTTTTGTGTGTTGTCAATTCAAAAACCAACCAACATTAATCGCAACCTGAAACTCCTTTACTAGGGATTTTCAGGGACTGATAACTTCAGTATGGCCTGTTAAACTCTTGTGGCCGTGCTATGTGCAACACAAAAAAAAACCGATTTAAAGATCGATTCCCGTGGACTACCATCCCTGGTCACAAAACCCTTACGTCCATAAAGCAGGAGAAAAAAAGAAATTAGTTTTCAGATAACTGCTATTTACATAAACAGCCACACGTATGTTCTAGACGGAAGTCGGATACTACACTGCTGCTCAATTTAAATTATTTATTAATAAACAGTCCTGGCGACTAGTGCAGAATCTCAACTTCGGACCTTGAACAAACTGCTTGCAGAGAGAAAAAAAAACAATAAATTTAAAATCGGAGGAAGAAATCGTCACAGTTCAACTTTACGTTAAATTTACGTTGGGCGCCATCTATGTTACGCACACAACGATAAGCAAAAAAAAAATTAAACTGTTCTAGCGTTAAATTATCTTTGTATTTGCGTCTATGCCTGCATTCAGCGGAAAGAACTGTTCCACAACTTTCGGGCTGAATGGTATGCTCTCACAGAACATGTTCCTTGAGATGTCACAATTTATATAGCGAAAATATTTTATGCTACTTCGCTACTTGAGCACTTTTTCGGCTAGAATGCGGCCTATGTTACGCGCACAACGATAAAAAAAAATTTAGCGCAAAAAAATAAATCTTTCGATAGCTTTACGTTGGGCGCCATCTATGTTACGCGCACAACGATAAAAAAATTAAGCGCAAAAAAATAAATCTTTCGATAGGTTTGCGTTGGGCGCCATCTATGTTACGCGCCGTTTAAAATTCTTAAAAAAAAATTCACAAAAAAATATATTTATTTATTTGAAAAACTGAAACTGGGAAAAATTAGCATGCTTAAAAAGGTTGCACCGGCTAGCCTACCTGTGGTCGTGTTCTTCCCGCAATTTCAAACGCGTAAACACAGAAAAGTTGCATGCTTCTGATAGGCAATAAAATAAAAAAACTACAAAAGAAAAATTCATTAATTTCTCCGACTCTCGTGGCTGGGTGGTTTGCCACTTGAGCTCACTTGTCCCTCCCATCCTGTGGTAAATCTTAGAGCCCTGCATTTGTTTACCCCCGATAGCAACCTTGAGCCCCCTCTACATTTACCTCACTCACACATCCTCAGCATTCCCTTAAATGAAAATTTAACGTTTCATTTTATTCATTTTATTCATTTTATCTATTTAATTTCATTTAATCATCTAAAAAAAAAACCAAAATAAGTTTAGTTTTTTTAGTTGTTTCTTTTAATAAAATAAAATATAATATATTAAAATATAAAATATAATATATAATACATATATAATAAATATATTTTAAATATAGATAAAAATATACTTGATTTTTATCCGTGGCCACGGTTGCTGTCCGGGTTTCATCGGCTAGTTGATTGTTGTTGTTGCAGCTCTTGTGTATTCGTATATGTAAATTTTTGTATATATGTATCATGCTAATGTGTGTTTATTTTATTTGATTCCATTAGTTACACAGTGATGAATTGAACACTTTACTTGGCTCAAAAGTAAAGACTGCAAAAGATTGTTTCATTTTAAGTTTAGCTTTTATATTCTTATCAGAAAGAGCTTAAATGCTAAACGAGCAGAAATAACTAGTTGTCTTAGTTTTTTTTTATTAGCGTTTTGGCAATATTTTAGATTTTATTTAAATGCATTTTTCTTGTTTTTTTTACTTTATACTTCATTCTATAAAATTGCTGAGTCTACATTTTTTCTTTTTTTTTTACTTAAATTCCATTGATAACTTTTAAAAACTTTTTCAGCGTTACTTAAATCAACACAGTTTTTGCTTAAACAGCATAATAGTCACATTAAATATGTGGTAAATAAACACTTATGTTATTTAGATTTTAGTTTTTTTTTTATTGTTTTGTTTGTTTTGAAACGTCGCACAAACACATATTCAAATTGCTCATCTTATGTTTGCACAAAAGGTTTTGCAAAAATAGTAATAGAAATTTTTCTTAGAAACAGATTTACAATAGTTCAAAAATAATGATTTTTTTTTTTTGTGAATATTTCATTTGTATTTTTATTCATATCAGTATTTGTACAGCATTCACTTTATTCAAATTTACATATTTTTTTTATATTAACTTTGCTAACACTTTGTTAACCGTTTATTTTTTTTCTTTTATGTTCATGTTTTTTTTTTTTGCATTTTATGTTAGTTATTCATAAAAATTTATTGAGTAATTTTAAGAGAGATTCTTGTTTATTTTGTTACATTTTGTTTGTTTGTTTTTGTTGTTCTAGTTCGTGTTCTTGTTGTGCTTCAACAATAATTGATAGAATAGAATACACGAATCTACAAATCTTAATATGTATTTGCATGTGTGTAACTACATAACTTCAAATGCAATTTTATTCAATATTCTTAATCAATTTGATTTGATTTTTAACGCGTTTCGTATAAAAAAAAATATTCGATCGATTTAGCTTAGCTTTTTTTGTATGAATGTTATTTAACTTTGGCTTTGTTTAGTCCAGTTAAATTTTAATATTAACATTTTTGTAGAAAAATTACGCGTCTATAAGAGTGTGTTTTTTTTTTAATTATAGTATTTGTTGAAAAACAAAACAACTGCAATTTGTTAATTTTAACAAAATTAAAAATAATTTTTTTTCACTTTCAATTCTTGCTGCTGAGTGCCTCACAACATAGTAGCACACACACTCACACACATTGGCTTTTTTTTCATTTTTCCAGCGCACAATATCCGCGACAATATTAACCTTTACGGCGTGACTCTAGACCAGCAACTAACTTTGCACGCCGCCCTTAAACTCTTAAGCGCACAAATTCTTTTTGTGCTCCCCCGGTCGCCATGTATTAACACTCTCGCAAAGTGTTTTGCGCATGACCTAATATGGTCATGATAACGTTGGTTGCAGGTAATTTTTTTTTCATGTTCATATTTTTTTATTATATGCTGCAAGCAAAAGACAAGTGTGTTGGTCAAAACTAGTTGCCGTGATTAATGCTCTCGCAAAATCTTTGCCGCATGACCAAATATGGTCATGATGACACTTGCTCCAATTAATGTGCATATAGATATTATATATTTTTTTATTATTTTTATACGCGACAACAGAGTGTGGGATAGCGGGGGGGGGGGGGTATGTACACATTAATGAATGCGCAACTTGTGGAGGCATTACAGGGTGCGAAGTATTAGAAACTATTAACCCCTTTAGCCAGTCGTAACACTCGCTTTGATATATATTGAGGACATGTGCTGGATGATGTCGAACAATGTATTATCTGTCTTAGGCAAGACAGCTCCCAATCGTCCGATGCACGACGCATTCAATCAAGAGTTGCGACGCGAAAAACAATTTGATTGCGATGCCTTGAGGGAATTAGTTCGAACGAACGTTCCACTGTTGAATCGACAGAAAAAATATGCTTACAACACTCTTATGAAAGTTATGAACGATGGAACTGGAGGGATTTTTTTTTTTTTTGACGCTCCCGGTGGAACTGAAAAAACTTTTTTGATCGCGTTGATTTTGGCAACGATACGCTCGCAGAATGATATTACACTTGCACTTGCTTCATCAGGAATTGCAGCTACGTTATTGGAAGGCGGTCGGGCTGCTCATTCAGCACTCAATTTGCCATTGAATATGCAATTCAATGAAAATCCAACATGCAACATTTCCAAGAACAGTGCGATGGCCAAAGTTTTGCAGCAAAGCAAAGTGATCGTTTGGGATGAGTGTACCATGGCGAATAAAAAGTCTTTGGAGGCATTAAACAAAACAATGCAAGATTTACGAAACAATCAAAACCGGTTTGGTGGTGCGATGATTCTGTTGGCAGGTGATTTTCGTCAAACATTGCCAGGGATTCCACGGTCAACGCCAGCCGATGAACTTAATGCAGGTTTGAAGTCGTCTGTTTTGTGGAAACACGTCAAATGATCTTTCATGTTCACACTCAAATTGACTGTGAACATGCGTGTCGAGCTGCAGAACGATTAATCTGGAGTAGTATTTTCAAACCAATTGCTGGACATTGGCAACTTCAAAATCGCGGTTGACATTTCAACCGGCTGCATTCAATTTCCCTCGCCTTCTGCCAGTTCACCGAATCAAAATCTAAACTCATCCGAAAGGTATTTGCAAACATTGCACAAAATTGCAAAAATCATGATTGGTTGAGCGAACGTGCTATATTGACTGCAAAAAATATTGATGTCGACGAATTGAATTTCAAGATTCAAAGTGAATTTGCTGTCGAATTGATGACGTACAAATCGGTGGATACTGTTACTTCCCAAGATGATGTCGTCAACTATCCAACTGAATTCTTAAACTCGCTGGAATTACCGAAATTACCGCCTCACAATCTCCAACTGAAAGTCGGATCGGTAATCATAATGCTACGAAACATAAGCCAACAACGTTTTTGTAATCTTAAGTAATGGCACCCGGCTTGCGGTACAAAACCTGATGAATAACGTCATCGAAGCAACAATACTTAAAGGAAAGTACAAAGGTGAAGACGTTTTGATACCACGGATCCCAATGATTCCGCCCGACATGCCATTCAATTTTAAACGCTTGCAGTTTCCGGTAAGGCTTGCATTTACAATGACAATCAACAAATCTCAAGAGCAGTCATTGCGTATTTGCGGCATTAACCTTGAAATCCATGCTTTTCGCATGGTCAATTTTATGTCGCCTGTTCCCGTATCGGAACACCATCAGCATTATTTGTTTACACGCCAGATAACAAAACAAAAAATGTCGTGTATCAGAGAGCATTGCAGTTAACGAAATTAGAATATCACAGCAAATCAATCGAAAAAAATTTTTTTTTGGTTACGTGAATATCGATCTTTCAATCAAAATGTAAATAAAACACCATAAGATTCATTGTACATTTTTTCAAATCAAATGTAAATCAAACAAACCCCAAAACCTATATGAATAAAAATTATCATTCAAAAATACGTTTCCCCCCTTTTTTAACTATTTTCACAAATTCACAAAACACAAAAAATGTTTTTATTTAGGACAGGACAACGTCTGTCGGGTCAGCTAGTTTTGAATGAAATTGGTATTTTAAGAACTCAGCATTATCATTTCTAACTGGTTAAATCCTTTAAAAAGTGGTATCTTTATTTTTTTTGTAAAATATTAATTTTACTGTCGATAGTTTTTAACTGAATTGGTTGTTCTAATGGTAGTTTCATTTTGGATTACAAATTTCTGGGTTCACTTTACTCGTTGTTGCACCAGTATCCTTTAAAAACATTAACTTTCGTATGGATGTACCGATTACTATATAGGGTAAGATTGAGATTTCGAAGCTTTAATTGAGAATTTTCCTCAACGTTATAAATTCTCCTATTAATTGTTGATGGGTCAACGTCCATTGGTTCTGTTGTATTGTTATTATCTGGGCTAGGATTTCGATGGCATGTCATCTTTTTTCTGCTGCTTAGACATTTCCTGGTTTCTTAGAGCGTGCGTTCATTTATATTTCCTAAGTTACAAATATGAAAAGTTTTTAGGTAATTTTTTGTCATTTTTCATCGGTTTTTATCGGTTTTAGTTTTCAGGCCATTTTTACTAGATTAAGGGCATTGTTTGGTAATTTTTAGCGATTTTTATTCGTTATTTTATTGTCATTTTTGAACATTTTTAATTTTTAGAGAATTTTTTAGTTTTTTAGGTCCTTTTAGTGTAATTTTAAAAGATTTTTTTTTCGTATCAAGACCAAAAAGTGGTTTAGACACTATGGACAAAATGCTTTCTCATTAAAATATTGACACTACGCTGGCCTATGGCGATGTTTTATAACATCTTCGACACGGCAGGCTTTGCCGATTTTATAATCAGCCCAATCATGAAACATATTCTCCCGGGAGTTGTAAAAGGGAGTTTTCGGTTTTAAGATAGCAGATAAAGACATCTCATTTTTTTATTTTACACTACATGAATATTGGCAGTTGATAAACAAAATTGCATTAAAAATTTCCAAAAAGTTTTTAAGCTTTATATTTAAAACGGAAACTCCCTTTTACAACTCCCGGGAGAAAATGTTTCATGATTGGGCTGAATATGTAAGGATTTATGGGTTTATGAAGCGATCACAAAGAAGCTATTTCCTCAAAAGTCTTGGTGAGCATCCCTCTTTATAATTCGAAGATGTCGAAAAACATTCATTTTATTGGAAGGTGTCATATAATAACGGAAATCAAGTGTATTTTAGATATTACTTTTTATAAGAATCTGTTTGGTAATTACCTAACTGCACGTTTCTCTACAGAAAAGCCTGTTACTGGCGTTTGCGAGAACGACCAGTTTGGGCGAATGCAATTTCAAATCGAGATGCAAGCGACAGCCAAACTAAGTGTAAAAATTGCCATCTTGGTCAACCTACATCAACTCATTACTAACGAAATTAAAAATCGGATACTTAAAAATTTCAATTTAGTCACCCACGTAGATAAAAAGACAAATTTTATAAAAAGACATGATGCAACGTGAAAAAATAATTTTTTTATATTATTATAAATAAATCGAGATTTGGTTCAGTGAGTCCAAAGTGTATTTAGATTGGATTAAAACCGGGGGAAATTTTTTGATTTATTTGATCTATTTTGATCTATTTTGAAAATAAAAATAGAGTCCCTTCAATCAAAAATACTACCTCTCAAAAAAGTAGTATCTCTGTTTATAGACCTCGATAAGAAAAGACACAGTTTCGATAGTATCGTAAGTATAGACGTAGAATTTTTTTTTCAGTAATAGAGAAAAATTCTGGTTTTTTCATTTATATTTTTCAAAGAAATGCCGAACCAGTGGGGGAAAAAAACAATAATTAAAAACGATTTGCAGGGTGCCGGCAGAGTTCCGTTGCAGCAGCAACATAATGTTAGCCAAATTTCATTGCGTTTAGATGAAGAGCTGCAGAATCTTGAAAAACGCCACCGAATACTTTTCTTGAGAAGCCAGATTCACGACCTGGAGAATAATGTTGGTGTCTGTCACGTTGGCCATAATGTCAAGATGCGCGAATTCAGTGCCATATACTCTGTGCACAAGTTTATAAAGGCTTTTGAGGAAATCATGGCCACGGTCGACCCTGAAGAAGCCATGAAAATGGTTGGCTTACGACGTTCGCTGGAAGACATAGCTCATGTGTTTCTCTCTTCAATTGCTGCTCTCAGCTACGCTGATCTCAAACAAGCCCTAATAAAAGAGTTCCACGTTGCCGTATCTTGGCAGGATGTCTATCGTATGCTGAGCCGTCATTACTGGAACCGACAGGAAGAGACGTTGCACTGCTACATAATGCAAATGCAAGCATTCTGATATCGATGAATCTGAGGTGGTGGACTTTATTATAGAGGTTATTGTGGATAATTTAACAAATGTTCACCTATTGATGGGTACCATTGACAAGCTCAAAAAATTAATAAAGCGCTATCAACAATAATATTTGACGTTGTCAACTCCACCTGGTCGAGCTGCTGGGTCTATTAAGTCTGCCGCTGTGCCGAAAATGCTTTTAAGCAAACCTTCCAAAAAAAGTGTCGACAAAAATGCAGTTTTATGCTTTAACTGCTCTCAGACGGGGCATATCAAGCCCAATTGTCCATTACCTCTTCGAGAAAATGGATCCTGTTTTTGATGCTGGCGTACCAAATCCAGGAAAGGTGCTCTAAAAACTGCTGCTAAGACAGCCAGTAATCAGACCACTACTACTTTTGGAGATGATGCCGATGATACTTGTGGAATAGTGAGCGCCTTAAATTTGGTAGGTATTGCTATTGAGCTTGATTTGGTGGAAGATGCAAATTTGAATCAACTCATTTCCCTTTTCGATACCGGTAGTCCAACTAGCTTCATGGATAGGTCGTGTGTGCCTCATTGGCTAATGGATAATTCCAAGAATCAAAATTAAAAAAATTTCAATATAACACTGTTCGCTTAAATAATAATTGTGCATTTAAGTTGTGTAAGTTTAATTCTTGCATTTTAACTTTGTTTAACTTATTTAGTTAATGCAGTGTTGTTGTTGTTTTTGCATGCTTGCGGTGTTTTAGTTTCTTCTTAGTGCTGTGATTTGTTTATCTTAAGTTCAGTAAGTGTTGTTGTTTTTTGTTTTCTACTAAACTGTGCACACACTGTCTGAATAAAGTAACCCTGAAAGCACATTTTGCATCTGCTCATTTTTTTAAAAAATTAAAAATGGATTATTTTTCTGCAGAAAATATCGTTGCTTGTTCTTTGGATGAACTTTGCAAAAGCCAAAACATTTTAAACCCCATGTTCAGCTGTTCTGGTCCATGTGAGCAGATGTTTCATGCATCTTGTGCCGGTATTTCCAAGTCATGCCTTGACGACTTAAAATCTCAGCGATCAGGCCTTCGCTGGTACTGTGCTTCGTGTAGGGCACTTTCCCCAGATGAACTTTATTCAAAAATTAAGCTTTTTAATTTAACTCATAATTTTCGAGAAATTGTAACATTTTTTAGTGAAGTTAGGGCCGCTCCCAGTACCAGCGTCTATGATGAAAATTCCATTTCGGAAAATATCCCGCTTTCTTTGTCACAGACTGTTTCTTCGTTGACAATCCTTTCATCAGAAGACCACATTATCGCAAAAAAAAAGAGAAAAAATAAAAAAAATAATAAGAAGCGAAAATCATCTGGATCTACTTCTCAGACCAAGCAGCCCTCAGCACCGTTTTTGAACAGGAACACTCCAGTTACTTCCTCGTCACCTTCTAACATTCCTTCTTTGATTAATAGTTCAGTTTTGACTCCTATTGAGCCTAGAAATCTATCAAGCTTAAGGGCAGTGTCGAGGAAAAAAATTTATTTATTTCAGTCTTCAGCCCGACACAACTGTTGAAAATTTATTTACCTTTATCAAACATAATAACTTGTTGAGTCAAAATGCATTTTGTTCATGCAAAAAAATAGGTAATAAACGTTCCCATGCTTTTTTTATACTCACAGTTCCAGCTGAAGAGTTCGCAACTGTTCTAAACTCTAATTTGTGGACTGATAATATACTCGTTACAGAGTTTCAGCCTAAGAATAAGCCTAGAGGGACGACTCAAGCCGCTCATCAATCCCAAAAAAACTGAATAGGTTATCCCTTTACTATCAAAATGTAAGGGGATTACGCTTTAAGACGCGAGACATTTTTTTAATGTCTCAGAATTTCTCTGAGGATATTATCGCACTGACTGAAACTTGGTTAAACGGAAGCATTACTGACTTAGAATTGTTTGATAACAGTTTTGAAGTTTATAGAAGAGATAGACACGCTGACAATACTTCTGCTGTCGGTGGAGGTGTCTTATTAGCTGTAAGGAACTCCTTCATTAGTTCCATTATTGTTATTCCTTGCTCTGCTAACATCGAACTTATATGCGTTAAGGTTGTACATTGCAATTCTAATGTATATCTTATTAATGCATACGTTCCTCCTAAGAGCAGTGTAGAAGTTTATGCAAGCCTTGCGGATTATAAGCATAATTGACGTTAATGACGACATTTTATTGTTAGTTGATTTTAATCTGCCTGACTTGAAATGGGAATCTTCTGACGATGATACATATTTTTGTGCATCTAATTCGAAGACTCGCCAAGAGCATATATTTGTTGATAGTATATGTTCTGACTTACAACAAGTGAGTTGTATTTATAACAGTCGTGAAAGACTTCTTGACCTGGTCTTAACTACAGACAGTAAGAATGTGATTGTTGAGAGCAATTGAGAGGGGCCCCTCATGCTTTGACTGCTGTTGATGAATACCATCCACTATTCAGCATATGGTACAAATCGGACAGGGATAATATAGTAAAGTCTAACTCAATAGATCAAGTTTATGAATTCAATTTTAAAAAAGCTGACTTTTTGAAGTTGAATCATTTACTTCAAAGTAAACTTCATGCTATTTTAGAATATGTTAATAATAACACTCTTGATGATTCAATTAATTTTTTTTCTCTGTCCGTGCCATATAGCCTCAAATTTACGAAAAATTGTGCTTACCCCTGGAGTTAAAGATTCTTCGCAACAGCAGGAATAGGGCATGGAAAAAATATGTCTGTAGCTTAGACTTGAACGACCTAAAAATCTACAAGCGTTTGTTTCTGGATTTTGAAAATTGCTCAGCTACCTTATATCAAAATTATTTAGACAGTATTAAGCTGAGAATATTGTCTGATCCGACAATTCTGGGGTTTCATAAACACCAAAAAAAAAAATCTGATGGATTCCCTTCATCATTTAAAACCTCTGACGGATTTACTGACGATCCTGTCGTAATTTGTGGTCTATTTGCCAATCTCTTTAAAGAGTCCTTTTGTTTAGACTCTTCAGAATTTATTTTAAAGTATATTGGATTGATCAATGAGGATTTTAATGCTGGACCTGACGGAATTCCTGCCGCAGTGTTAACACGATGTGGTTCCGTTCTAAGTCAACCACTGTCCATGTTATTCAATAAATCAATTAGCGAAAGTATTTTTCCACTTTTTTGGAAAAAATCTTTTATGAGTCCTATTTATAAAAAAGGTTGTAAGAACGATATAAACAACTACAGGCCTTTCGCGAAACTCTCGTCGATTCCAAAACTTTTTGAGCGACTCGTGTATGATCGTGTAAAAATTCGCTGTGGGAAGGTCATGACAACTGGTCAGCATGGATTTGTTACTGGCAGATCCACTGTGTCTAATCTCCTCGATTTTACAACGTTTTGCTCAAATTCATTTTATTCAGGTAACCAGGTCGACTGTATTTACACTGATTTTAGTAAAGCATTTGAAAAACTGCCACACAACTTAATTCTATTCAAACTAAAGTTAATGGGTTTTCCACAATTTTTTGTAAGCTGGATTCAATCGTATCTGACAGAGCGATCTTATCAAATACGATTTCGAGGCGTATTGTCAGCTGAATTTATTGCTGAATCAGGTGTTCCTCAAGGTAGCCACCTTGGTCCACTTCTGTTTATTTTAGCCATTAATGATGTAATCCACATCATCAAAAACTCTCATCTACTTATCTATGCAGATGACATGAAAATATACAGAACAATAAATGCTAAAGACAATTCAGATCTGCTCCAGTCTGATTTGAAATCCTTTGAAATTTGGTGTTCTAAAAATAATATGTTTCTAAATCCAGATAAATGCCAAACTATGACCTTTTCGCGAAAAAGGAATAATTTAATTTTTGATTATAAGATAAAAGATACTCCATTAAGTCGTGTAGATGCTGTCAAGGATCTTGGTATATGAATGGATTCTAAGCTATCGTTTAACGTTCATATTGATTACATTTGTAAAAAAGCATCTTCTATACTCGCGTTTATGAAACGCTGGGCCAAAGAATTTAATAGTATGATCACAACTACAACGCTGTATTATGAAAAACGTTTTGTTCGGTTTGCTCTAAGCGGCTTAAGTGCAACGGACACTTTAAACCTTCCTCCTAATGAGGATCGTTTAAAACTATTAAAAATGCAATCTTTGAACGAGAGAAGGAAGTCTGCAGATATCGTCTATTTACACCAACTCATAACTGGCGTATTCGATTCACCAGAACTCCTAACTCTTATAAATTTTAACACTAACCGTAGAAGCAGTAGAAATGCTAACAATTTAATTTACTTACCTTTTAGTAGAACAAATTATATGGCTACTGCTCCTTACATCGCATGATTACCTTTGTTAACAACTGTAGCTTTTTTGATGTTAACTTATCGAAAGGTCAACTCAAAAGTAGATTGAAAACTAATGTATGATTAGATCTATGTAAACGCATGGTTAGTTGTTATGTCTTGTGTTGTCCCTGAGCCCAACCCATATTATGGTGGGTAAATTTTTCTCACTTTGGATTGTTTTGGACCACTCTTATCGATATCATTAGGGCTATTCACAGTTTGAGCGTACTTTTGACAAATCGTATTTATAGCATTTGTTATTGTTCAAACTGTGAGCACCTCGCCATGTGACTGTCGTATAAAAAAATTGTGCAACCGTGTGATGTATGTGATTATGCGGCTGTAGACAGAGCATAAAAATACGAGGTACAAAAAACACATCCAAGGGCTGCTTTTATTTATGCGTGCCTGCGTATTTGCGTTTGTATGCAAAACAACAGCAGGGCAAAATGCGCTTTCGTAAATTGGCGTACAAATGGCAGGTCGTACAAATGGCGGACCAGCGTATTCGAACTGTGAATGGCCTTATTGAGATGTTTTAATGTTATTTGGGCTGGTTCTTAAGATGATCTAATGCGGAGAAAGTGCGAAAAAGCTGTAGTAGCTGAACTCTATTGTTATTGCATCTATATATTTAACCAGAGCTCAGTTGAAATACTCTATAGTTTTTAAAAATAAACAAAGTGCATTTTAGTAATTTTCCACCAAATAAGCTCACGCTCCCTAATAATTATGGACTTTTGAAAGGTAATTTCTCTTAAGCTAAATGTGAGCCTCATTCAAACAACATTATTGATTTTAACGTGCCGACATTGGCGTCGGAAGCTGGGGGAAAGGTGGGCAGTTGCCCCCCCCCCCACTTTTTTAGCTAGATAAACAATTTAAAAGGAAAAGTTATTCAAAATATAAGTTTTTTTACAACGATAATATTTTTGTATTATATATTTTCCTCTTCTTTCTCTCTTCTTCATGTTTCATGTGAAGAAATTTTGGTGAACTTTTTTTGCACCCCCATTTGTACTTCCCCCCAAGATGAAATTCGCTTCCGACGCGATTGCGTGCCGAGTATTATTAGTGCTGATTCCGTTGACGAAAATGATAGTTTAAAACAAGATAAATTATTTTTTGAAAATCTCAATCCCGGGATCCCGGGATTAGTTCGGGATTGAAAATTTTAAGAAGTAAATTTAAAACGTTTTTAAAACAATTTTTTGTTATGTATTACTTGAAACTAAAAAATGTTAATTAATCAATTTACAAAGTAACAAAAACAAAACAAAACACATTAAGATTATTCACAATTGCGTTGTTTTCAGTGTAGCTAAAAAAACCCGTGGTATTGATACCACACTTTACCGAGCAGTTTTTATATTTTTTGTTGTTTTGCATGAAATCTCTAAAAACCAAGAGTGTGGTAATTTTAAGTAGCCCAATGATATGCTTAACGAACGTGGTTTTGAAAGTACCATAAGCAACTGATCGGCTGCCAGTTATTTTCTAATTGCAAAAATGGAAGAAGCTCAAAAAGCAAGTTAAACTTTTAATGCCATATATTAATAAAATATATCAAATTGGTTAGTTCATTTATTTGAATAGTAACAAAAAGCAATAGTGGGAGGTTCCCCACCACAAATTCTATTTTAAAGGGTGCTCATAATTGTGATTTTCAACTATGGCAAAAAAAACACAATAAAACTATACCACACAACTGTGAATACCCTTATTGTTAATAAACCCAAAAATCTTAAATTAAATTAATGGCTAGCAAATTGTATTAATATAACCCTTTCAGTGAATTTGCCCAATATATTGGACACATCAGAAAGTCATTTTTATATGTATTTATTTTGCAAAGCTTTTGTTTAAATTAAATTGTTTGGTTCTATAAAAAAAAACAACACGATACAAATAAATTTATAGAGAGATATTTGTCGAAGAAAAGCAAAAACAAAATTTCGGCCTATTTTATAAGAAAAAATGAACCGGACAAAAATCAAATTTATGTTTTTTGACATTAATGATAAGAATATTAAGAGAGTTTAGATCCAAGAGATCCAAAGGATTGAAAAACCTTTAAGGGATTAAAAAAAGACTTTGTGCCGACCAGGAGCAAAATAATTTTTTCTTTGTACAAGCTTGCAAAATGTAAGTAGCGCAGGTTAAAATCAATGGTATGTTTTTTCATCATTTAAGGACCTAAAAGAATATTACCTCAAAAAAATATTTTATTCTTAGTTTGGCGTAGCTATTGAAAAAGTTGAAGAACAAAATATATATAAAAAAAAAATAAAATACAGAACCGTTTAAGCTATTACTATATAAATGTTACCTTTTTTTACACCGTCTTCATGATTTTTTGTGTTTAAGGCATATTAATTTTGGAAAAGACTTCTCAAAATTTAATGTTTTGTTTAAATTATTTTTAAAGTAATCATTAATTTGATCAACGTGCTTTATTTTTTATTGGAGAGTTTTGTTCGAATATTATAACAAAAATAACCCGCTGATGAGAAGCACCGTTCTGATTCTATGCTAGTTGTAGAAATATTTGTACGATAATCTTAAGCAATTTGTATGTTTCGATCACGATTGCCTTCACCACAAAAAAAAAATCATTTCCTAAGTTAGAATATCTGACAATTTCGGAATACATAGCTTACTTCCCGATGTTGCAATTCTTCTTAAACTTTGCAAAGTCTTTACACCAGTGATTCACACTCATCGTCCTAACAATCTTTTTCAACCTCAATAAAAAGTTTTTCTAATTCTATATTCATATTAACTTAAAATGAAATGTTTTTATTTACATGAATATTTCTAGTAGAAATTTTTTATTTAAAAATCCCGGGATCCTGAAAGAAAATCCGGGGATTAAAGGAGGCTTAAATCATTCGGGATCCCGAAATCCGAGATTGACTTCCCTTCTACATATACATTTATACTAACAACCACAACAAAAGCAGTACAACAACAAACTACACGATTGCGAACCAAACAAACAAGAATAATAAGAACAGCATAAGCAGCTACTGAAACAGCTTGTGTATTTCTCATACGAATATATGCATTTTTTTTTCTTCTTAGATTTTGCTGTTTTGTGACTTTATTAAAGAAGTGACAAAATCCAAAGTTAGATATTCGTTTTATTCATACTCTAACCGATATTTTGGCATATATTTGTTCTCTGTAAGATGAATATTAAAGGGCTCCAAAGTGTCAACTTCTTAAATGTGTTTGAAAAAATTTGAGAAAATGACCCCCATACAAACTGCGCTGTAAGACTTAATTCTGGTCAAAAAGGTCTGCGCGTGGTCAAACTCAAGAAAGGGTACGTAGAAAGATGAAGCAAGTGTTAGATAAAAACTCAGGTCATGTAAGTTTTATTAGCTCTATTGTTATCCTCTATTGCTGAAATATTAGGAGATAAAAATTTTAATGCTATGAAATTAGAAGAGGAACATCCTATGACATATCGTTTTTTAAATATATTCCTCTCGTCAGTGCAAAATATTTTGTAAACAGAAAAATTTCTTTCTACTTCTACATTTTGCTATACAATCGACGTTCCTTCAATTTTAATAACTTAAAAATGTACATTAATATACTGTAACACTATGTGTACAAATTATATAAAATAAGGTTTAAGTTAAGTAATGTTTTATTTTTAAAGCTTTATTTTTTTGTTTTTTTTTATGCAATTGTTTGCGTTTTTAAGGTAATTTTCTGCAGTATTTAGGTAATTTTTGTAATTTTTTAGGACATTTTTTGCAGTTTCTTAGGTCATCAAAATCCGAGCACTGGTTATTATTATTTTGTGTGTTTTTTCCACCAAGATTAGTGTTTTGATTACTACATGTAACTGAATTTTCACTGTTCCGATTATAATTAAATCTTGGATTGTAGCTGCGATTATATCTAAATGTTCCAGAATTGTTAGTATTATATTGCTTACCTTGGTAGTGATTGGTATTATATCGTATACCAGAATTATTATTATCGTTGTTGTATTGTATAAGGTGTAACGTGGTTGATTGTTAGCATTTTGTTGATTAGAATTATTTTTATTGCGTTTATTACCATTGTCACAAGTTTTTTGGTTACTTTTAAAACTATTTTCAGTGTTTTGCTTAAAGCTTTGATTACTATGCAGGAAAGCATATCCAGTTTCATGCAAAATTGTCATTGCTTCTTCCAAATGATTTGAATTTCAATATTATAGAATTCCCTTCATTGGTTTCGGTATCTTACTTACAAATGATCTTAGTGCTGCTTTACAATCTTGATTAAGTTCTGTTTCACTTCCTCCTGTTTCGATATTAATTTAAGTTTAAATATTTAGTCTTCGTAACACTGCATTAATATCGTTATAATAATTAAAACAATTTGTTCTGAATGGTAAGGATCTCAATTCGTCATATAGCTGATCAATGCTTAATCTGTCTCCAAAGTTATGGTATAACTTTTTTTTTTAAATCTTTCCAATTTTTAATCGAGTTATTGAACTCGATAGCCTCTCGCGCCTTTCCAACTAATCTACTTTTAACTATGTAAAAAAATACAACGTGGCTTATGTCGATATAAGCAGATAAAAGTGGAAATATTCTATCCACTTAGTCTACAAATGTATTTAATTTGTCTATGCTTCCATTAAAACATGGTAAGCTACGTTAATGTTTAATTGGATCAATATTTACTTGAGTGATTTTTGTGTATGTTGTTGTACAGACTATTTCGTTGATCGCTTGATGTTGTTTATTATGTCCGTCAAGTTGATGTTTCACTTGCTGATTTGAATTTTCCTTGAAATCTTGCTTATGTTGTTTATTGTCTCCTTCCAGATGATGTTCCGTTGCTGGTTTGAATTTTTGTTGAGTTCTTGTGGCTGATATTGTTTATCGTGTCCGTCCAAATAATTTTCCACTTTTTGTCGACTATCTACGGACTTTTTGTCGACTATCTACGGACTTTACCTTTTTCTTTGTCATTCCAGACTAACAATGTTGTTTGCTTTCTGTTTAATAAATTGTCTTTTATTTAACAATTTTTTGGTTTTGTTACTTTTGCATAACTTTTGCATAACGCCGACTGCGCCAGTTTTGTTTTACGTGAACCTATTTTGGTTTTGAAATTAAAACACGAGTTTTGTTTCACGTTAAATTAGTTACGTAAAATTAGAGATTTCGCTTAAAATTAGTTTGCAATCAAAAATTTACTTTACTTATTGACTATGGATTCGGGCTTTGCTTTCATAAAAGCTTCAAAAAAGAATGTAAAGGAAGCAAATGTGTTGGAATGATTTCCAAGTTTATTAGGATTAGGGCTTTGCTTTTATAAAAGCTTCCAAAAAGAATGTAAAGGAAACAAATGTGATGGAATGATTACCACCGCACACATTAAAAAAAAACAGGATTTCGTTTAGCAAGCGCTGGTTGCAAACGCAAGTTTGTTTTTTTCATTTTTTGCTGATGACATGACTTTGATATAAATTGAAATGATTTGCGTGTAATGTTTAAAATACTCACATTTTTGTAAATATTTTTTTTATTTCCAAACACAAATTCAAAAAATTTGCCCAAATAGAAATAAAATAGAGTAGAAAATAGAAAACAAAACAAAAGCACAAACCAAAGAAATGTTTTCAATGTGCAAACAGTTTGCACAATATGAAAATATGCATCCAAAGTGTTGTTATATAAGAAAACAAATTAATTAATTTGACAATGTTAAAGTAATAAGTACAGGATGAACGCAGCAAATTTGTGAGAGAAACCTTTGCAATAAAATTATTTGCATAATGAAATAATTATAATCAGGAGTGTAATGGAAACCGACAATTGTCAGAATCGGTTTTAAAATGGGCACAGATTTCATTTTGGTGTCATAGAAACCAATTATTGATTAAGGAACACAAAACCAATTTCGAAAATGAAACCAGTTTCTAAATTGATAATCGGTTTCTATGACACCCCTGAATATTTAAATTAAATAATTTACAACTTTTCTGACATTTAGAGTAACAACACATTCAAGCAAAAACATCGCTCACTAAGGTATCGCTACCATAAAGTTGACTCCGCTGAATGCGGCCATTTTGTATTTACAAGTTGACTGTGAAATGAAAAGAAACTTTTTAAGTGCGAAGACCTTTTTTTGAGATGAGGTTTTCAACTTAAGAGCTGCTATTCGGCCTATGTGTGAAGATAGTATTATTCTAGCCCTATTCTGGCAAACTAACAGTTGTTAACCAGTATTAATACTTCCATGTGTTTGTTGTAATTTTTTGATTTCAAAACAAAATTTTAAGCTGAAAAATAAATTATTTATATACTTCTTTTCAGCTTTTTTATATACTGAAATACTGGTTTTCAGTTATTGACAATTTCATTAAAAAATTTTATTTTTTGAGCTTCAAACTTTGTTTTGAAAACAACAAACATAAAAATATAAAAAATACTGGTTTACAATTGTTAATTTGCCAGAATAGGGCTATAAATCTACAGAAGTTTCACTTCTATACTGTGTACACGCTATGCTTTACATTTTTTTCTACAGTAAATTGCTACAAACTTTAGACTGATATTAAATATAAATTGGGCTTTAAGCACCTTATACTACACAATTTCTTCTGTATCTTCTATCAGATTCTATAATACTTGTGTAATTATGTGTTGGGCTGTGTTCGAAACTAAACTTACTTTATTTAATTGCTCGATAAATGTTGATATGGCCTCCTTCTCTGAAAGCTTTTGATCATATGTTAACCCAATTGGCAAGAAACTATCAAGTAATTCATTTAGCAATTTCGGAACACCTAGCTTTACTCTATAAGGTGGAGCTTTAGGGCCCATCCATCGAATTTTGTTCTTAAATTATAAAAAAATAGTAAGAATATAGAAGAGACTTCAAAGTGATTATAGTTTACCTCTAGTATGGGTGCTGAAGTACTTGGTCCTCCAATTATGAGCAAAACATGTGGCCGGCGTCCATAGCTGAGGTCATAATATATGTCAATGAGTGGTGTTGGCCCTAGCTCATATATTTTCGATACTAACGGAGCTATACTAGACGGACCGAGAGCACCAATTGGCAAGTAGCCACCAAGCTCGTCTAGCACCAACCTAATTGTCGAAGAATTTGTTGTTTGCCGAAGACAACTGCCATATAATCGGCCAAGTTTTCGAAAAGGTCCCGATGTTGTATTATGTTGAAGAAGCTCTAAACAAATTAATAATATATATAAATAAATATATATAGCTCCCTTAAAATATAAATGAGGAACTCTAAATCTTTGTTTAATATTGGTATTAATATTCAATCTGGGAAACATGAATTATAACTTAATTTTTTATAGCTGTCCCTAAATATATTGCCCCATATAGTGCCCCATCAGCAATTTCAAAAAATTAAATTACGGGTCGGCCAAATCCGATTTTGCTTTATCTTTCAGGATTGAATCTTAATATGAAAAACACTAATTTGAGTAAAAAAATTTCAAGATTTTTTTAAAAGTTTTTACGAAACATTTAAATTTGGTGAAAATGATTACCTTTGGAAAAATCATCGATTCAACAAGGCTTACTCCATTTTCACATTTGAGGTACACTCTAAACTATTTTTGTTGAAATTTACGATGATAATCGTCGGCAAAACATTACCGACTGAAAGTGTCTAAATTTACACATGCACATTTTTAAACAGTTTTTGTTTATTATTCAACAAAATATTTTTAAATGTTCAATGATTTGCACAACTGGTGTCTTAAACTGTAGCAATTCAACTGTTTTTATTTTTCAACACAAAAAATCAGAAAAGCAATGGTTTTTATGCTTTTTATATTTTAAGATTTAGACAAATTGCACAATGCATCATTTTAATAGCATTCTGTTGTTGTGGTAATCACTGGTCTAGTGTGAATATAAATTGGCGTTATAAATAAAATATGTGATGTTATTTGTTTTTTTTACATATATTTTTTTAAAGAAAAACGTGTTTTATAACATATTTCTGGACCTAAAAGGTAAAAGGGATTAAATGCATTTAAGCTAATGGCGAGAAAAGCAAATTGAAAATTTTATTTTTTTCTAAATTTTACAGTACAAAAATTTTCACAAAAATGCTCGTCCAGTGAACAGGAAATACATTTTTAGGGTGGGGACAAGTGCATTTTGTAGAGCTTAGAAAAATGCTTCATGTAATTGGAATAACTCGGAAAAGGGCTTGAATAACTTAAGACCTTTTACCTTTTGGGTCGAGATTTTAAAAAGTTCAGGTTATAATTTAAATTCAGGTATTGATATTGGTAATCTAGGAATTATTTAAAATATTCCCGCAAAAATATTTGCGAATAAAATATTTTTTATGAAATTAATTTTGCTTTTGAATATAAAAATTAAAAAACAAAATTTTATTCCATAATTCACTTTTAAAAAGTCGTAAATATTCGCCCTTATTCTTAAACCCGCGCTCGCTCTCAAAACGACGTCGAAAGAAAAATGTTATATTCTTGAAACTTTCAATTTTGACGTCATGATCTGCAGTGATTGTTCACTCAATTATTGAGCAAACGTCGTCAAATAAATATTTAAATTTTTGATCATCGAAATGATCTTGGACGACGATTCATTGGTGAAAGTGAGCTATCGACGAACACATTTATTCGACGCTGATTCAAGAATAAGGGTGATTATATTGGATTTTTTGTTTTATTATTGATCACAAGGCACTTAAATCCTGGTTATTACAAACCTTATTCTAAACATTAAGCAATAAAAGAAACATTTTATATTTATTACAATGAATAATGTCATTTTTGCCAAGATAATTTAAGTTATCAAGCTTAATTATTAGTGAATTGATTTTTTTTACGTTATTAATGTTTTTTCCCTCTTACTTGTGACGGATAAAATTTAAAAAAAACCTCATAAAAAATTCGCAACTTTGCGATTTATCTTAATATTAATAATAAAATAATAACACAGTAGCTGCAAAATCAAGTCGACCAGTTCGAAGTTTACTTGTATTGACGTTGCTGTTTCTTCCAGACAGATACATGCAATTTAGTTTCATTCAGCTGGAGAGGATGTTCCTAAAAACATAATTCCTTGAAAATAATTAATAAAATACAAATATTGCAAATTACAAATATTTGCCAACCATTGAAATCCAGTTGTCCCAAACTGAAACATAGTTTTATATTTAAAAGAATTTTTATAACAATTACCCCAGACAAAATATTCGACAGGGTATATATTCTAGACAACAGAATTGTGGCAAACGAGCAGAGTTCTGGCAGTATGCTGAAATGTGGTGGCAGCCAGTTTACATTTTATCAAAAAAGGCTGCCAGAAAGTAGCAGCATGAAGACATGGAAAAGTCAGTAGAAGGCAGTGTGACGAAATTGGGCATTGTATTGGACGATAACTGAAATGTTCAAGCAGCTCAAAAATTTTTGTTTTTTCAGCAGCAGCCTCCCTACGCACTATAATGGCAGGCATATGAACTCTGTTGAATAAAACCATTATTTTTTCATTGAGCTGAAATATTTGGGCAGGCTTAAAAGTTTTGTTTTCTACAGAACAGAATGCTTTTGCCCTATACTGGCAGGCACATGAACTCTATTAACCCTCATCGGTCCCCCGAGAAATACATCTAATCGGTCCCATTGTATGCGCGCGCATACACATATATTTTTAATTGTAAATAAGGTAAAAAAAATTAACAACCATTTATGTTTTGTGATTTTTTATGTTTATTTCATTGTTTACTATCATATTTATACATTTGAACTTCATAAAGGTAGATTTAGAATGAAATTAATTAGAATATTACATATATTAGAAAAAAAAAATTGAATTTTTAACTTTTGTCAATTATTTGTACATTTTTCGCATAAACTGAAATTATGTTCAGCACAAATAAAATTTCTACACTTTTCACAGCGTTTAGCAAAAAGATTTTTGTTATTTTTATATGTGCAGATGTAGCATCGGGCTCGTTTTGATGTACTTGGTATATGGAGAATCTCCCGAATTCTTTGAATTACACTTGAAGCATCATTACTTTGAGGTTGTTTTTTACGTTTAATGATCTGTTTTTCAACGAGATTCAATCCAAGCTCCTCGATAAAAAGGCGACGACAAATATTATGGTTCGTTTTAGAATTTTTCCAATTCGGGAACAATGCAATGAATGTCACAAATGCATTCAACGCACTAATATCAAGCATTTTACAAAATACTGCCATTGGCCGCCGATTGACTTTTCGTTTGCATGTGTACGTAGCCACCATTTGATCCATAATATTGTAACGAACCCTTTTGCTCGTTACTGATTTTTGCTGAGGTAGGCTCAGTGAGTAAACCAGGGGTTCTTACAAAATAATTTATTTACCAATGATTCCGTTGTTTTAAATAAGAAAGCGAGCGTTTTAGTTTTAAACTGCAGAGTGAGTCTTTATTATTTTCATTTGTTTTATTTATTACTTAACGAGTACGTTACTTAACTATTATTAATTATTAAGCATTATATAAATTAAATTGATATAATTAATCCTTGCTTATTCATATTTATTCCGTTACTTGCTATGATCCCTCTCGCCGTGAGTGACTATGATAGAACTCAAATTAAAACTATGTTCGCAGGGTGGAGGTACCTTCGCTTAAGATAGCTACGTTTTGATCTTAGAGTAAACAATGTTGAAGGGTGAGGACACCTTCGCCTAAGATAACTACGCCTGAGCTTAGAGTAAACTATGTTCGAAGGGTGAGTACACCTTCGCTTAAGATAACTACGTTTTGAACTTATAGTAAACAAAGTTCGAAGGGTGAGTACACCTTCGCTTACGATAACTACGCCTGACTTAGAGTAAACAACGTTCAAAGGGTGAGTACACCTTCGCTTAAGATAACTACGTTTTGATCTTATAGTAAACAAAGTTCGAAGGGTGAGTTCACCTTCGCTTAAGATAACTACGCCTGAGTTTGGAGTACATCTTTGTTTGAAGGGTGAGTACACCTTCGCTTAAAATAACTACGCTTGAACTAACTACTCAGTCTCAAGGCATGTGCATGGTACTGCGCCTGCGACAAGACTGCCTGTCCTAAGCAAACGCAACTGCTTTGTATTCTCCCGTTGCCTTTCTGTTCCGTGTTCACTTGTTTTGTTTTTCCTGCCTATGTAAATGTGACTGTGTACATGGCTTTGCATGTTTGTATGTGTGTATTTATTATTTGTTTACTTATTTGTTATTCAATACATTATTATTTCCTCAATAGAATATTTATAACATTAATATTATACATTTTACCTAATAAGAAAAATTTCCATACATCTTATTCATAATAAATACTAAATCTTTAAATGAAATTAAAATAGTTAAATTTACATTTCATGTTTTGGTTGTTTACATTTTCCATATTTTAAATTCAGTTAACAATTCATTTATATAATATGTGAGACCCAAATTGTGTAAAAATTAGCAAAATTAGTCCTCACAATATCAACTCCACTCTTGGTTTTGTTGTAGTCTTCAATGATGTTAGGTTTCTTCTTTTCACTATACTCATTTATGCTGACAACATTGTGGTACATACAATGTCACAAATCGGTATCGGCGAGGAACATATGACAACATAACTGCTTGCAATTTATGTTCATATAAAACTTCTGTATGATAAATTGGCTTTTGACGCATGTCGAGTAGAACTGAAGGAATTTCAGTCTTATTTTTCCTTATTGTTCCCAAAATAGTCATGCGATTCTTATGTAAATCTTCTGCCAATTCATACGAAGTGAAAAAGTTGTCAAACGTTACATTTCTGTCAGAAAGTCCTTCCACCAAATCCAAAACAACACTCCGTCCGAGATTAAGTTCAGGAGTGGCATTACGATTCCGACTAACATAAATTTGTGTGTTGTATGCATACCAGCTTTTTGAGTCGCATAGCACCCAAATTTTGATGCCATATTTCGTCGGCTTGGATGGAATATACTGACGAAACGGACATCGCCCACGATACGGAACTAACTGTTCATCTACGGTAATGTTTTTTCCTGGTGAGTACATTTACATTTCGAATCGGTGCCAATTTGTCACGTACAGAAGTACTTGTAGATGCAGTGTTGGCCATACGTTGTTCGCGGTCATCAAATTCAATGCAACCATGGATACGCTTAAACATTTTCAAAGACATTGTTGCTCTAAATATTGGCCGACCAGTTTCGTCATTCCACAGTTTAGTGGCACATTCACCGTATGACCGATACACACCAGAAAGCAGCAACAATCCAAAGTATGCGTGCAGAGTGTCCAAATCAATGTTTTCCCAATCGTCTTTGTACTTTCGCACACCATATAAATTCGTCATGTTCAAAATAATATTCTCAACCGGTTCAAGGAACATGTGAAATGCAGACGAAAAAACATCAACTATAGTAGCAGCTGCTAAAGCTTTTGGACCTGAATTATAACAAAAATTAAACATATAATGAACATAAACCCATAACAAAGAGGGTAGGTTTTTACCTGAAGTGAAATTTTCTGCACGTCGAAATGAATTTCTTCGATTTATTTCAAATGGTTGCGATGAATATTAAATTTTCTTATTTTTTGAAAAATATTTATTTTCAGGATTTGCCGCATTTTCTTCTGCTAAATTTTGCTCAAGTAGCTCAATGTCGTCTTCATCCAAATGCACACTAACTTCACTTTCATCATTCTCCTCGTCTGATAATGCAAAATCATCGTCACTATTGCACGGAGATTCGCCCGCTTCGCTTTCCAAATAAAAATCCATTTCTAGTTCATCTCGCTGCCTTCTTTCACGTAAAACTTTATCCATTTTTTATCAAATACTTCGAAACAACACCAAAATTCAATTAAATGCGCAAACAAACTTCACTTATGTGTGTTCCAGAACAAACTGAATTTCATAAAACGAAAAAACAAGAGCGTGCTATAAATCCACACACAAAAATAAGCGGCAATTCCAGGTGCCTGCTTATGTGTATGCGCGCACGCACACAGTGACCGATTCGTAACAATAACTGCACAGGCAAATACAGTAAGGGTACAAATTCAAAAACGGGTTTTTTTGGTTGTTCAGGCAAAATAATTCTACTTTGCAAAATACAAGGTCATTCCGCTGAACCGTTTTTATTTTATTCAAGGTTAAAGATCAAAATTGTATGCGTGCGCATACAGGGGACCGATGAGGTTTAAAAACAAGCATTGTATTGGCATCCAATTGAAATGGTCTGTCTAGTAGCTTAAAAATGTTTTGCTTTCTAGACAACAGAATTATCTCGTCTTATACTGGAAGATGCTTTTATTTTGTCTAACTCTTCTGAGCTCTAACTTTTTACTGGCTTTAACTTGAAATTTTTGAAAACCTTTTCACATTTAACATGTGAACTTGACAGTTACAATTAATTTTTTTTTTCCGAAAGTTTGCATAAATAAACGTTATTTAAAAATTTATAAAGGTAAAGGTGCTTTATTAGTTTTCAATCATATTTAGTGGAACACTAAGAATCATATTTGGTGGAACACAAAACATAAGAAATATCATTTACATGTAATGCAAAATTAATTTTTTAATACATTGTTAAATTGCATTTGCTAATTACTACATAAAAATCTAGTTTATAGTATAAGTTAAATAGAGTGCTGCTCCATCAAAATACTACATGAATAATAAAGTCCTGGGGTCATTCATGAATCTATTTTCGCATTTATTGCGAAACAGTTCGCCATCGTAAATGTCTTCTAGCCTGTCAACATTTTCTTTTTTCTGCTAAAATGGTGAGCACTTGTTTGCAGAAATCTGGGCGAGAAAAAATTGCTGGCAGCTGTGCCCCTATTGAAAAGGTGAGCAGATATCCGAATTCGTCTGTACTATTATATTCCTCGCATTTCCTTTTAATGGTCTGTAACAGTTGTTGCAGTACGCCGTACACTCAATAGCGGAATTTATTTTTATGAAATGCTTTTTAAAGACATAAGTGGAGATGAGCGTCTTAGGGTATATGGATGGAGTCAATCAATTCCAACAAACTGCTTAATGCAGAACCGCTTAGTTTGTGTCGTAAAACGTATGCTAGAATTGAGGTGAAGATCTTCACTATTTTTTTTTTATTTATTTTTTATTTAAAAAACTTGTTGACATATAAGAATAGTTCTTTTGCATGCCGAATTAACATTGGATATAACAACATTTAAGACACGAAATGCAAATTAATGTTACATAATGTTATCAATAACAATATTAACTTAAAAGACTACAATTTAAACAATGAATAATTATTCCTTAAAAAGTAATTAGAGAGTAAGAGAAGAACAAGAAAGAGTAAGGAGAGAAATATGAAGTTAAGAAAAGTGTTTGAAAATTAAATGCTTAAAGTTAATTTTATTAGAAACGCTTTTAATACTATTAGGTAATGAATTCCACGACCTAATGACACTGACGAAAAACAATCTACTGGAGTTAAGGAAATTGTATCTAGGGATAATGAGGTTAATATTTCTACTTGACCTGCAAAACTTCAACTTATCAAAAAGATATGTAGGACTAGGTGTATAGATAATTCGGTGTAGGAATATGCAATTTCTAGCTTCAAGGTAACTAGGTAAGTTACGACCAGGTAACTAGGTAAGTTACGACCGGTTCACAATAGACAGAGACATGATCAAACTTTCTAAGACCGTATACATAGCGAGCTGCATTATTAAAAGCTACCCGGAGCTTATGTAGGGACCGAGAGTCAAGTTTGCAGTATACGACCTCAGAGTATGTTATGATCGGCATAATCAACTGCAATACAAGTTTTCTTTTTGTTTCAACTGGCACAAAACCGGATGTCATTCGGAGATTACGTAGAAGATAATATACTTTTTTTACACATGAGTTGATGTGATCATCGCAGGCAAGGAATGAATTTATTTGAAAACCAAGATTTGTGGCCTTACTTACAAGTTTCAGTTTAACGGTATTAAGTAAAATTGGAGGCAAATCATCATGGTAATATGGAGTCTTAGATATAGGCAAAACAAATGATTTCGTGGGGTTCAACGTGAGCATATTCTCATCTGCCCATTTAGACACCAAAGCTAAGCCTCGTTAACTCTAGCACATAGATCTTCAACCAGGCCGATTGGTCTGGATAAGTACAATTGGAGATCATCTGCATATGCATGCATAGTGACGTGTTGGCACTTGCTGAAAATATCATTTATGAACATTGTAAATAGTAATTGCCCAAGAACAGAGCATTGAAGTACTCCGCTAGTAGTGCTTTTTAGCATAGAAATTTTTGGCCCACACGCACTCTTTGAGACCTACCTACTAGATAGCAACGAGTATAAATCTATAAGAGATTTTACTCGTCGCTCGTTATTTTTTGCTCGCCGATATTAGCCATCCATCGACAGAACAGGGTATTTTGATGGGACATTTATTTTATACCCCTTCAAAAGTGCGAGTTGTTTACATTTTGTTTTCTATATTTTGATCATTTTGGCTGCAGGGAGCAAAAAGATCGGTATTTTTAAATGTGCTTGCCTGTTTCTTCTTATTTGAATATCTGAAGTAATATTGCAAATTTTTTGGATGAAAATAAAATTTTACAGCTTCTTATTTGCATGTGCATAGTTGCCGAATTTATTTTGTTTCCAGCTGGACATTTTTGTTGTGATTTTGTTGTAGCTATATTTTGGTTGCTGCTGCAGAGAACGATGTTTAGATATTTCATTAGCTGAATAAAAAGAAAGAATTCTGATTTGCCTAATGAAATAATTATTGGATAATAAAAAAATGTAGCAATAAATAGAATTGGTCTATTATTAGTATTTAATAAATTTAAAATAAAACAAACAAATATTGTAGATTTAATTAATGAGAATTAAAGTTATATTTGATAAAAATTGTGCAGGTTATTATATATATGTATGTGTGTTCTTTTCTTCCATCTTCTTTAGTTTGTTTCTAGCTGGACATTTTCCTTGTAGCAATATTTTGCTTGCTACTTTGGATACACAACCATAATTTTTAGATACTTCATTAGATCAATAAAAAGATGAAATTCTGATGATTCGGCTAATAAAATAATTATTAGTCAGGACTTGAAAAAAATTTTTAACAAAAATGCTTTTAATAAATCAAATTAACTTGAATTAACAAAACACAAACACCAAATTTCTTAAAAATCGGTCTAAGAAATTAAGGAAAATAAAAATAAATACAATATATGTATATACTGTTTTTTGTGTAAATGTACATTAAGGTGGCCCTAATTTATAAAAGTTTTTCTTACGCCATAGGCTAAAAAAATATTTGATTTGATATAAAATTGCAGTATATGCAGTTTTTCGAAAACATCCCCAAAAATCTACAAATGCAAAAATCATGTAAATAAATACATGTATTTGTAAAAAATTAAAAAATTTCGAACTTCTAAGCAAACAAAATAGGAAAAAAGTATTAAAAATTACCAATTCTACTATCTGCTAGAGCCATTGGCTGTAGAATAACTTATTGAAATTTCAGCCCAATCGGCTTTATAAATTTTTTAAACACCCTGGCCGATCAGAAAAACTTTGTTTTGAGTAAATCACTTTTTATAGACGATGATTTTAATTGTTTTGTAAAATATTACATATGTAAACAATTTAATATAAATATAATTGAATAACAGTATATATTTAAACTAGGTTATTTTTTTAATAAAACTTAGGGCGTTGTAGGGATGTCAATTTTTGTAGATTTGTCGATCCCGGGATTTTCAAGATCTGAAAATACAATCTCGGGATCCCGAGATCGTCCCGAAATTTAGTAAGTTTTTATTTCATTATTTCAAAATCAGAGTAGTCGCCGCCTTAATATAATTCAAAGTAGTTTTAAGCCACTTGTTTTGAAGTAGTAAAAACTATTCAAAATTGTAGTGGATGCCGCCATAATATAGTAATTCATAAACTGCATTATTTTAAATAAGTTTTTTAATTAGTTGTTTTTAAAAACAAGGTAGTTTGTTTCTAAAGGGATAGTTTTTCAAAAATACATGTACAAATACATATATTTAGTTTAGCAGTAACTGCTTACATAAAATTATTTTAAATCACTATTTAAATAACCATTTTTTGAAAATTTACTTTTTTCGGATTGATTATTGTTCAATTATCCTTCAACTATAACTACAAACTACAAAAGCCAAAATTCGAATAAAAAAATTATTCAAATTTTGGCTTTGGTTGGTTTTTTTTCCGAAATAGCTTAACATTATGAAAAAGCGATCCATACAGTCGGTTTTTAAATTTTGCATTTGAACTCACATTACCCCACGTTACAAGAGCATGAAGAAGAAGTTTTTGATTATGTAAATTTCGTATTATGAGGAATTTTACGGCAAAAATTTTGATATTTTATTCAAAGATATATGATATGGAATTTTTTCAAAAAAGCAACACAACTGCACAGTAAATTTTTCTAAACAAAATTCAATTTTATTTTTATTAAACGTAGCTACATAAGTAGGTATGTAAAAATTATATGTATATGGTATTAGCTTTAACTGCAAGACATTCAACTTAATTTTTGTAATATGCAATTATTTAAATAACTATTTCTGTGGTCACAAGGAATAATGACTAAACTCATAATATCGGAAAAAACAATATTTTTAATTAATATATAAAATGAATATTACGAATTTAATGAATATTTAAATAAATATATGAACCGTTACAAACGAAATATGTGCAAACATAAGTGATACTCTATTATGGTTAAAAAGCATTTTCCTTCATCCTTCCAAAGAATGGCAATAAAGAAAATGGCGTATCGCTTTTTTACGATAGCTTGAGTTTAGTCATTCTTCCTTGTGACCACGGATTTTATGCTATTGATCTGATATTGATCATTCTTCAAAACAACAACAATCTAACAAAAGTACGGATCTTAATGCGCTTGTATTTTTAGTAAAGCAATTCACAATTTCGTGTATTTTGGATATTTGTGCTTTTGTAAATAATTTTAAAAATTTCCTATCAATTGTGAACGGCCTTTTTGATATAATTTCCTACAGTTGTTGCAAAACGTGAAATTCACAGCCTATTGATGAAAAACAAAACTATTTTCCTTTGGAAATTTCGCTTTACTCAATTTTATGTAGAAAAAATTCTTTAAGCACAATTGTTTGGTTTTTTATTCGCTTATCTTCCATATCAGTTTTTTTCGCCTTTACTTTTATTTATAATCAGCAGTCAGTTTGCAATTTAGTATTGCAATGTATAGTAAATGTTAGCTATGGATTTTAGTGTTGTATATATGCAATAGCGTAGTAAATGCATTCCTTTTTATTTTCTTAGTGTAGAGTAAATATATATTTTATCATTCTGCAAATGATATGGTGCAAGACCATTTGCACTGGATTGTGAATAGCCCTAGTATGTTCTCAGTATTACGATGTACTGTTATGCATTCTAATGTTATTTTTTTGTTGTTATACAGCTTTTCTGCTATGAGTTGGCCTTTGACACCTTCGCTGGCTTAACTATAATATACAGTTTTTCAATATTTTTTCTTGTAAGGAACTAATTAAGATGCATCCTTCCTTGTGGAGTACGAATAAAAATTTTGTGGAAATAAAATAATTTTTAAAAATGTAACAATTTTAAATGATCCAGCAGAAAGAATGATATGACTTCTAAATATGGTAAATAATACGTGGACAATGGATCCGAACAGTAAAATTGTGTTATCCAAGTAATTGAACATTACAATAAAAATCATCCTGACAGCAGAAAACGTACAATACTTCGCAACTTAAACTAATGTTGTATAATTTTGTTTCTTATGGTTATTTACATAAATACTTATGTAGCTACGTTAAATAAAAATACAATTGAATTTTTTTCGAAAAAACTCACTGTGCAGTTGTGTTTTTTTTTAATAAAAATAACATAACATATTTCTTCAAATTATGCATAAAAATTTTTGTTGTAAAATTCTTCAAAATACGAAATTTACATAATTAAAAACTTCTTCCTTATGCTCTTGTAAAGCGGGGTAATGTGAGTTGAAGTTATCAAATTTTCGAAAAAAATTTAATCAAAATCATATTGCAGAGTTTTTTAAAAAAATGTACAGAACAAAATGCAATGTTTCTTCAAGCATAAGATGAAAAATTTTATTAGCTTTTAAATAAGTATAAATTGATAAAAATTGTTTCATTAGTTTCATAGTGATATGAAAAATACTATAGAAAAAATAGAATAGAAAAAATTTCTTGTTTTTTCGAAAATATAATTTTTTAGCCGAAAATCCTTAAAGCTGATTGCGCGACTATTTACCGTTAGATAATATTAAAGTTTTATATACAAAAATTTATGTTTCTAAGAGTAGAATCAGAAATCAACGTGTCCCGGGGACTTTTCGAAAAACGTTGAAAAAGTAAGACAGTATAGTATACATATATTCTATTTATTTTTATTTTTCCTAATTTTTTAAAATAATACACTACCTTCATGGTTAGAAATCTTGGAATAAATTTTAATACAAGCATTAAAAAGTATTAAATTTTGTAAAATTTGTAAAAAGTGTTAGTAAAAATTGATTACGAAATTCGTAAATTTTTTTATTAAAATTAGTTCTACATTTTAATACAGTTAAAATATTAAAACGATAGGTATAAAGTAAATTAAGCTCAAATTTTGGCACTCGATTTGTTTTGAGTTCTAGATGGTTTAAGGGAAAAACATTTTGCCACACCCTCTTTTACCGCCAATGCTATATTTTGGACGGTTGTGGTTGTATTAGACTAAAATTATGTAATTTAGTTTATATAGATACGTTTGGCAACTATACTCAAAATGGTGAGAATATAAAATTTTTCCCGATTAGCATGAAATTTCATATATGGCAGTAAGGCGGTGGCAGGACAACGTCTGCCGGAGATTATCTATATACAATAAATTCTTCTGTACATGGCTTTCTCACTGAACTCCTCTTAAACAGTTAGACCGATTTTGAAGAAATTTGGTGTTTGTATTTTTTTAATTCAAGTTATTTTATGTATTACTAGCTGAACCCGGTGTGCTTCGCTACTCCCCTCGTTATAAAATAAAATTAAAAGTATTTATATATTTTTCACACCATCTAATTTTCGAAATAAAGCCCCACCCCAGCGCCACCTACCGTGTCCATTTATACACAAATTATTTTCTTATGATCAAACAAACATACATTCTGAATTTCAGTTAAATTGGTCCATAAATTCAAATTTTCGATATAAGTCAAGCCCAGCGCCACCTATCGGGTCCATTTATACACAAATTATTTTCTTATGATCAAACAAACATACATTCTGAATTTCAGTTAAATTGGTCCATAAATTCAAATTTTCGATATAAGTCCACCCCAGCGCCACCTATCGGGTCCAAATGTTACCCACCGTACCAAGATGAACATTACCTGAAAATTTCATCAAAATCGGCCCAGCCGTTTTGGAGTCCATACGTTACATACATACACACATCCTATTTTATATATATAGAAAAGCATTTTTGTTAAAAAAAATTGTTCAAGTCCTGACTAATAATAATTAACACTAGCCGGTGTAATGAAGTATCTACAAATTATGGTTGTGTATCCAAAGCAGCAAACAAAATATTGCTACAAGGAAAATGTCCAGCTAGAAACAAACTAAATTCGGCAACTACACGAAGATGGAAGAAAAAAAACTCACATACATATATATAATAACCTGCACAATTTTTATCAAATATAACTTTTATTCTCATTAATTAAATCTACAATATTTGTTTGTTTTATTTTAAATTTATTAAATACTAATAATAGACCAATTCTATTTATTGCTACATTTTTTTTATTATCCAATAATTATTTCATTAGGCAAATCAGAATTCTTTCTTTTTATTCAGCTAATGAAATATCTAAAAATCGTTCTCTGCAGCAGCAACTAAAATATAGCTACAACAAAATCACAACAAAAATGTCCAGCTGGAAACAAAATAAATTCGGCAACTATGCACATGCAAATAAGCTGTAAAAAAAAAATAAATAAAAAATAAGAAGAAACAGGCAAGCACATTAAAAAATACCGATCTTTTTGCTTCATTGTGCACGCAGCCAAAATGATCAATATATAAAAAAAAAAATGTAAACAAACTCGCACTTTTGAAGGGGTATAAAATAAATGTCCCATCAAAATACCCCAATCTGTCGATGGATGGCTAACATCGGCTAGTAAAAAATAACGAGCGACGAGTGAAATCTCTTATAGATTTATACTCGTTGTAGATAGTTTCTTAGAAAACGGACCGCAGATTTTGAAAATTGAAAATTTTGAGCTAGTTTTGTGCAGAGAATAGAGTGGCTGACGGTGTCGAATGCTTTGGAGAAAACCAGCAAGCAGAGCAATGTCAAATCAGCATTATCGAAATGTACTCTTTTATCATCCAGTATTTTGACCACAGCAGTGGAACAGCTGTGCGCAGGCCGAAAACCAGACTGGTGATGCGACATGAGGTTAAAAAGACTTAAATTATGGATATCTGTTGCGCTATGAGCGATTCACATATTTTAGACACCGAGGACAAGAGGCTTATTGGACGGAACTCGCATGGGTTGCAAACATTGGGCTTTTTTGCTACAGGAATAATAGTCGCCACTTTCCAAATCTCAGGATAGCACGAGGTGGTAAAGCAGTGATTTATTATATGAGCGAGTGGACTAAGGACATGAGGTAAAATAAGCTTTATAAACCTAATGGAGATTTCATCTTCCCCAGGTTTAGTTAGCTATATCCAATCCACTAACAGCATTAAACCGAAATGCGTTCGAAGACTCAAGATCAAAACTATTATTATCATCAGTTTGTTGAGTTTCAGTTGATGCAGAATTAGTGACAAAATAATCATTCAACTGATTGGGGTCTAGATCGCAAGCTACAGAGTTTTTGCTGCATATACCGATACCTTTTAAGTTTGCCCACAACTGCTTGGAGGGTAGCGTAGGATTAAGTTTGGACATAAAATATTCTGATTTGGACCGCCTAACAGCGGATGTGGCATCATTCCTGGCTTTTTTGTGCTCATTCCAGTTCAAGGTAGTGGGGTTGCGCTTCCATTTACAATATGTTTTGCTACGGTTTTTGAGAGCTGCTTTAACAGACCGCATGAACCATGGTTCACAAAACTTCTATCACAGTTTTATGATTGTTTTTAACATCAAAATCTATATTATTTACAACTATCATAATAAATTTCTATGAACAACAAACTTAAAGCATTTAAGAAGACAAGATAAGTAAAGAAATATCATAGAAGTTAACGAATAATAGAATAGAAGAAGGAAATGAAAAAGAAGTAAGGTAAGTAAGTTAGTAAGTAAGTATGTAAGAGAAAAACACAATATAGACATAGCAATTATAAAGTAAAATATAAATAAGGCAGCTGCACTAGAAGATACCTTCTCTATTCTCACTAGCACAAAAAATTTGTTGAAATTCATCGGAGTTGGTGATTTTGATACAATCAGCATCTTTAAAAAGCTTGATGCAGATGACACCACGACGAGCTAATGCGTTGAATATTCTTCTTTGGCGCTTAAAGGCAATCGCCGCTTGTAGTAGTTTTCGGTTTTCGATAGTGAGGCTCTCGTGTATATAGACATTGTTATCAGAGTCGCTACCAGCTTCACGTAGATTAAATGCTTTTTTGTGTACCCTACGATAATCCCCAAATGCCTTTAGGACACGATTACGATCATATGGTGTATAAAATTTATCCACCACTACAGGGCCCCAAAAATAAAAAATTTTAAAAAATATTAACATTCCAGAGTAACAACGGGTTAATATTCCATGGACTCAATCAAACATAAAATTATATATTACCTGCAGTACCGTCGTTGGTTGTGATTAAGTTCTCTCAAACATATATCTGATGGATCTGGTGATATTTGTAGACACATTAATATAACAATCTAAATGTATAAATGGACCTAAGCCTAAAATGGATAATTTTGGTGTATGAACATCTAAATAATCTGAATGGACCTAAACCTGGGATCTCCAATTGCCTTATATCTTCATGATGAATGTGACTACATTTGTCGACGGTACCGTGGTGTCTCGGTTTTTACCTCCTGAAACACTACGTTAGATCGATTTGTAATATATTAATATGAGTGGCCGATAAGACCTAGTTTGTCTTGATGCCTACGTTCGCAACTGGTTTTCTTTGTTTTATGAAAATTGGTTTGGTGAAGTTGACCTAGTTTGTCGAGTAACCACCCTGTCAAGCCAGGATCCCACCGTCTTCAGGAAGACAGAACGATATAAATTATATATATACTTATTGGAGTGGTGTTTTATTGGGTATGAGACCTTGTTTGTCACACGACTCCGCCGATGTCCGTATACAAAAATTGTTGCTTACTTGACCTGTGTGTCTTAAAAACGCAACCCTGCTATGCTGTCTGATATTATTGATCTGACTTAATTTTTTTTTTATTTTTATACTTTAATAAAATTATATACTTTAAGCTATTTATTAAAACTTTTTAATTTGTTAATAATACATGATTTCAATCAAAATCATACTTTATATTTTTTAATTATATTAAATACCTTGTTTTATAGTTCAAAATTTGCTATAAAACCTGTCATGGTTTAGCAATCGAATAAATATATAAAATAAAAAATATCAGCTAGTCTTAAATATTATTGAAATAAATTTTTTTGAGTTTTTTTTTAAATTTTTGATTACGTTACAATATATTAAACCCCCCCCTACCATAACTTATCGAAGTGCATTTTAAAAACCTTTCCCTCCCCTAAAATGGTAAAGTAGTTTATGAACGACCCCTTATGTAAATTGGCGGACAAATAGCAAATCGTACAAATAACAGACCAGCGTATTCAAACTGTGAATAGCCTTTTTTTACGCCCCAAAACAATCCAACATTAACATCTCAACATTTTCTGGACACTCAAACATTTTCTCTTCTTGTTAAGCCTGGTTTTCACTAAATCAATTTCAATGACAACAATCATTGATGTCAGTAGGCATCTTGACCATATGACATCAAATACGTTTTCATTGAAACCCAAAAACTGACATAAAATTGAATGTCAAAGACTGACGTTGGATTTATGTGTCAATTGATTGCCATACTGTTTTCACTTTCGATGTTATTTGTGAAATGCCATCGGTTTGTTCAGTTGTGCTTTTTTCATCAACAACAGCTGATGTTTTATATTTGAGATTGTTAGAAACTGTTTCTTTTTGGTGAAATTTATAAAATACTGTTAATTTTATTAGATAAATAGCAAAAGTGCACTTAAACAAGGATTATCACAGTGGCCGGTGATGGTTCAAAAGGCACCATCGCCATGTTCTATCGCAAGATACGTCTTCAAGATTCGCGCAAATGACAAATTCCTGGCAAAGCGACCGCAACAACGTGAATCCCGAAAATGCTTCCTGCAACAAATCCCTTGGAAGCAACACCGGCCACTGCGATAATCCCTGTTTCAGTGCACTTTTCCTTTTAAACCAATTAAAATAACAATATTCAAAAAACTTTGCCAGCAGTGAAAAAAAAAAGTTAAAACAAAATTCTTTTGTAGGCAACAACTGACACAAAATGCCAACATGTTGGCATTCCGATTTTTCTTGTCATTCAACGATATTTTGATTGACAAGCTTGATTGACTGTTCTCACTTGTTTGTGACTTTATATGATAATCAGAGGTCATATATGACAACAAATGTAAATGACAATACGTTTCCATTAGATTGACAACATTTGTGATAGAAAACTGACCTAGTGAAAACCAGGCTTTAGGCACATTGAAGCTTGCTGACTGTTTTTTTGAAGTAGAATTAAAAAAAGTGTTCCGATTCCTCACTGTCGTTAATAATGAAATGTTTCGGTAAAAGCTTATGGGAATGTAACAACATGAGTTTAGCAATATTCCGAGTTTTTTATTTTCCATTAATGCTTTGCTTATTTCAGTGGACATTTTAGCCCAAGGTATTTAACAATTATGAAATAAATCGCAAATGGCTTGTGGATTTTTATTGCTCTAGTCGGTGCTTTACAAAACCAAATTTTCTTGCTCAAAACTTTGACAGCTAACAATTGAAACATCACTTTTTAATAACTTCTGTGTGGGCGATGGTTAGGACAGTGTAAAAAATTTTGAGAATTGTTCTCGTGATGGTGAAATAAAGATTCCGTAAATGAAAAACTATTGCCTGAGAATTTAATTGCCCTGTTCACACTCATCAAATCGTTTGTCAAATCCAATAGAAAAACGTGTGAATTCCATGGAAATTTCACGTTGTTCTATTGTATTTGACAAACGATTTGATGAGCGGTTTGAAATGTGAACTCCCCTAATTATATCAAAATTTTCTGATGTGGGCGGCTTTACGATTTCAGCTAGAATCATGGCAACGGTGCTTGGTGACCATATTTCGGTTGAATTTAAAATTATGAGGATGCTTTTCTCCTCTAAAAAGGCTTGCAAAGTTTCGTCGTCACCTATATAGTTTAATTTAAATTCGGAGTTAGTTTGTCAGACATTATTCATAAATACCTTTATTTATTATTTGACTAATGGAAGCTGGGGACATGATGTTTTTTTATTGTTAACCTGTCTGCACTTCACAGCTTACACAAATATTTTGTTATTTTTTTTTTCTTTATTAAATTATTTAGCAAAAATTTAGATGTTGGTACAAGGCAATCAAGAATTAACAATTACTAATACCATTTTACATATTATTCACAAAGAAAAAGGTACAAAATAATACTTGTGATTTAGTATGAGTAATTTAATTGGTTGTGGTAATATAAGGTCATTATAATTGAGAAAAGCTTATATTATGTGTATGAAAAGATTCATACAAACTAATCATGTTATTATACCACATTTTGAATACTTGTCCATAAAAAATAAACTCTGTATAATCCTTATTTAAAAATATTGACTTAATAATAAGAACGTTTATATTACTTTGTTCATCTAATGAGATCAAGATGACATCCTTTTCTTTGTCCCAAGAAAGTATATCTTTTTTGTAACATACAATACAAAAAATCATTAGGAACGCAAATACATATTGAACATATCATTTCTCAAATTGTGTTTATTATCACATACAGCATTTTTCATTAACTGATCCCCATATAGGCTTGCTTGTAAATATTGATGACTTTTTGTCAAAGTATAAGTTATAATTTTAAAATTTTTACATTTTCTTGCAATGTTCTTAAAATATTGATGCTTGTGCTCGAAATGCAGTGAAAACAAATTTTTTAATGGCCTTAATTGCTTAATGTGATTTGGATAACGTTTCAAATAATGATGTTTTGGTCTCAAATAAATGTTCAAATGTTGGTCTCAAAAGTATGAAATGAAGGCATTCATCTCGATACTCAAAATAAACATCGATATAATGATTTAATAATTCTATTTGAGATTCAGTTATACCCTGTACGCAGATAAGACGGCACATATTCAGCATGGCTGCAAGTAAGAAATACATCGGTTCGTCGTAGTTAGAAATAACATTTATTACCACGAGTGGCATTAAGAATAAGATATGTCTAACTTCGTCTGCCTTTCCTGGTAGTGTCTTCATTTAAGAATTTAATTTTGGAAATGATAAGCGTACTGAAAATTTCTTTATAAAGCTTGTTAAAAAAGCATTAATGTAGTCAAAAAAAATTTGTGTTTTAAACTTGAGCTTTTTAAAATTTTTATTAAGTCATAAGGTACTATTCCTTCTAAATATTCCTTCTAATAAATCATGTGCAATACATGGTGGTTGTCCCGGATTGCAAGCGTGAAAATATTGACGTTTATTTGAACAAGAATTTCGTACAACCCCTTGATTAAACGCTTCTTCTAAAATCAGTTGGTTATAATTGGTTTGGTTTCTAAGTTTGCTATTTTCAACGTCTGGCTGGCTTAATACTTTCGCTTAAAAAAACAATAACGGCACATGTATTGGGAAAAGCTAAAATTTTCGTTAAAACCTCCTATTTGATGTGACCCAAGACTATCACCACAATGCAGTGTAACCAACTATTTTAAAACCAGTCTGCATACTAGTTGAAGACTGAGCAGCACTAGTTCAAGATCGTCTTTTTTTCATATACCCAACTAGTATTTTTAACATGGCGATGTCATAGGAAATATCAAATGTCTTATTCTGAACAGATGAAAACTAGTTAATAATATATATAATTATAGTTAGTTATATTCTAGTATGTTGTAAATAGTTGAAAACAAATAATATATTGCCAAATTTTAACTAGTTTCTAGTTTAACCTTTCCTGAGTGGTTGGCAATTAGTAATGTTTTAATTAACAAACCAATGATTCAACCAGTTCTTATTCGGCAATTTATCTTCAGAATTTGGAGCTTCTACTAAAGCGACTATTAAAAAAATGCAAGTAAAATTTACATAGTGTTTTATTATTTCATATAATAGTAAATTTTTTAAAGTTCATAAAGTACAGTAGTGGAACTAGTTGATTTTAACAATATTTAATATAGTTTGATTTTGGCTAGTTTTACAACAGGTTTATTGTGACTTGACATAAACTTGTTGGACTTAAACTAATTTTGCAACTAGTAAATCGTGACAAAATATAAACTAGTTTGTTTAAACTAGTATAAAGACTAATCATTTTTACTGCTGATTAGTCTTACACTGCAGGGCAATTACAGCAACAACTGTTCCCTTGATTATTCTTTCGATTCCACTTTTTCTATAAAAAAAGAAAAACCTCTAATTCCAACATTTTCAGATCACTCAATTATCGCTGCAAAAAAGTTTAGAAACCAAATGTTTTTACATAATTTTCATTACATAATAGAAGCAATTGTATGTTTTTTATAAGTGATCTATACTTAACGCCTATCTTGTCGAGCATAAAATACAAACCAAATAAAATGTGTTTTCTTTTTTAAGAACTTAAAGGATTACACACTTCGACAGCTTATTGAAAAATTAGAAACTCAACTCATTTTTCATCTGTGTTAAAAAAAACTTTAGTTTTTATAAACTAGACCGTCGCTGTAGTCTAAATATCACTTGGTGTGACAAAAGATTTAAACATAATGATTTAAACACAATGAGGAACATAATGATATATACAGCTTTCATGATAATTATCCACACCGAGATAAATTTGTCTTGATGAAACAAAGTAACTTTTAATTAAAAAATTAATTGTCCTGCCTACATTTTGGTTCAATATTGTTGTGACTCATATCACAACTCCGTATCCCCAGCAAATATTCTGTTGTGAATGGCCAAGTGTTGACAATGAAAACTGATCTACCGCAAAGCAATTCGGATGATCAGCGTTCATTGCATGACAGTACATTAACATGATTAAATTCAATGCCAAGGCCGGCATAGTAAAACAGAATAAGAAATAAATCAACACTGACGCCAGTTGGGCGATCAGTTTTCATGTTATACAGCAAGTGTTATTTTAAAACACAGCAAAAAGAAGCCAACAAACAATTTACTTCTGTGCGGTCGACACAGAAATGCTTACACTGCATAAAGTAAAAATAAATTAAATTAAATAAAATTTTATTGTTGTAATTAACATGCATACATTTTAGATGTACAATTAACGTGGAGGTAGAATATTTTAAATTATATTCTATTATTGGATGCAGTGCAATGAGAAATATGACCTAATTTTTCCACACTGAATATGTTTGTATGTTTGTTCGCCCAAATTGGCATTATTAAATATGCATGCACGTATGTATACTAAATGAAGAACGCATGTTCCTATGAATATGCATTTCAAGAATTATGATACAAACTAGATTAAGAATATAATAATGAAGTTAGCCTTAATCTACACAATCTTGCACAAATATTGATGTTGTAACTAAGAACCGAGGTGTTAAGCATAAGTAATTGAAAACAGTAAGATTGTTCCTAGTGAGAGTTCTGATGTCTTAGTTCTTAATTTTGGAATAAGATCAATAAATGACTAATTGAAAAAGCCTGAGTGTGTTCTTCAGAAACTGCATACAGCTGCCAGCGCCACTAAAAGGAGACGGAATAAACAAATACAGGAATAGGCCTACAAAGGACACAAAACTATTTCATTCCCCCAGGAAAAATCTGAAAGACGAGAACATTTGAGTAATGGAGAACTACGGTGAGTATTCTTCGGTCTGGGGACCGCTCAAGACCCTCATTAAATTAAATTGATTTCGGCAACCTCACGGCAGCCTATTTATTGGCACGGACCACCGTGCCGTTGAAACAAAAGGTGGTTAGACGTAGCAGTTAGGTAGGTTTAGTTAGAGTGTCACTCGGCGACTGTCATATATCCCAGAATTAGCAAATATTTCCTTTATTTTTAAAATTTTTAAGGATATGTTTTTTGTAAGTATTGAGGAAATTTATTTTCAAAGAAATTGTAAACAAGCCTCTGAAACGTTAAATATGAACTTAAACTGTGTTAAAATATGAACAAAGCTATTCTATTTAGTGTTGTTAGTAATATTATCTGTGGAGTCACTTCTGTATACAGAAAGAAGCATCTAGTTTTTCAATATTTATGTCTTCAGAATTTTCAAAAATATTGTTATCCAAAATGGGTATATACCTTGCTTGAAAATATTGTTTGTTCTTTCGATAAAAATGGGATCGGAAAAACGATTTACGAAAGAACACTTTAGCACAATTATATACTGCACCATTTACTTTTTCTTAATGAGGAAAATGTTGTAAAACATGAATGTTATTTTCATGACAGCTAATCCAATCAATTTACAGCCACTCACTGAGCAAAAATATTTTTCACTTGGATTCGTTTTAGGCGTTTCCTTTTTTATTGAACGAATCCGAGAATAATGCACTTCGTAATAATTGTCTTTCGTACATTTTTTAAAGCATTTTTGAGACAAGCATTTAAAAATACTTTTAATTTTTTTTCTTTATGAGTTTTTTAATTTCTCAAACTTGTAAATGATTTCTCACAATTATTGTTAAATATATGTATAACATTTTTTAAATATATGTATATAACATAAATAAAAACATATGTATGATTTAATTATTTTATATAAAACTAATAAATTACTTATATTCTATATAAACCTTTGAATATGTGCGAATCAAGCGTTGAAACTGAATGAAGGACGCAGCGCTACAAGAGCAATGGTAACAAAAACGAAAACAATAAGGCTATTCACAGTTTAAATTCGCTGGTCTGTTATTTGTGGGATTTGTTATTTTTACGACAATTTACAAAAGCGTATTTTGCTTTGTTGTTGTTCCGCATGCAAACGCAAATACGCAAACACACGTAAATAAAAGTAGCCCTTGGATGTGTTTTTTGTACCTCGTATTTTTATGCTCTGTCTACAGCCACATAAGTACATACATCACAGGGTTGCATAATTATTGAATCCGACAGTCACATGATTGGATGTTCACAGTTTCAATAATAAAAAATGCTATAAATACGATTTGTTGAATGTACGCTTAAACTGTGAATAGTCTTACAGCCCTATTCTGGCAGCTCACCACATTAACAAAATAGTTAATATTAACAATTTGTTAAGGTTTCGTATTCTGCTGTAAATTTAAAAGCTCTTTTCCTTACAATTTTGTTAATGACAGAAAGAGTCTTAACAACGAATGAAATTATTGTGCTTGGATAAAAAATTGTTGTATATATATGTTGTATATAAAATTTGTAGAAATAATAAAAAAATACAAATTATAATATAATATTGAGTTTAAATACATTAAACTGAAAAATGAAAGAATTTTTACTTATTTTAAGTGTTGATAATGAAATCTTTCAGTAGCCGTGGCAAATTTTTCAAGCGCTTGCAAAGCCACAAGCTCGAAGCTTCTGTTCATATCGCGCATCTCTTCTTTCAATAGGCATATCGATTTTCACCATGCATGGTGAACTTTAAAAACTTTTTAAGCTTTTATGTTGTAAATCATTTTTAAGAATAGTAACATTTACATAACATAACAATCGGCTTAACAAGAGCTCCTTAACTATTTCTTGTTAAGCTAACAACCAGAATAGGACGGAAAAGAAACACTAACGAAGTGCGTCGTCTATTTGTTTTCTTCTGTCGATTTGTTTCATTCCTTCTGCCGCTGCTCTACTGATGTATTCTTGTCCTTGTCTGCGCTCATTGTTGATATGCAGCCTAGGATTTTTGTTGTGCATTTTGATATCTTCGAATTGGAAGCTACTTATCTTGTGTCCCATGCATGTAGAAAGGGGAAAGAACAAACTTGAAAGTACCGTCAATTCTTAGGCAATTCGATTCGTGTTCGTTCGCTATTCCGATACTTTCATGTCATTTCGGTGTCATCAGCGCAAACTTGATAAATAAGGGAGAAGCGAAAGAAGAATTTGACCGTCAAGTCTTGATGAGTGTAAGCCAGGACTTACTATTGTGATGATTGTCGCTTTTCTTTTGTTTGTCTTTAAGGATCTCCCTCGAAGGTTTGCCGGCGCTTAAAAATACCACTGGCTCTTTAATAATCAATTTTTATTTTTCAAACTTCAGCCGGCATAAAAATGCACTTAGGCTTTATGAAAATAAATAGTCAGCTTATGTTAGCTAGATTTAGAGTGATCTTTATTTTGAAAAGTCGGAGCTTATAAAGCTAAATAACGGTATTCTTAAGTTTCTAAATCATATACAAAAATCTGCATAATCTTAACACATAGTGTTCAATATCATAACTTTAAAGTGCGTGTATGAAGATAAAGTAAATATTAACTTAATGTGCGGAAATAAAACATTGTGCGTGGTGTGTAGCAAAGGGAAAGAATATGTACAACAACGGTACAACAACAGTTTCAACACTCGATACTTTAATTAGTTATGCCTGTTATTGTTGAAAGGCGATCCCACTATCTCTGCCAATTACCGTGGGATAAGCCTTCTTAATATCGCATATAAGGTCTTGTCGAGCGTTTTATGTGAAAGATTGAAGCCCATTGTAAACGAACTGATCGGACCTTATCAGTGTGGCTTCAGACCTGGAAAGTCCACCATCGACCACATTTTCACGCTACGACAAATCTTGGAGAAGACTCAAGAAAAACAAGTCGACACCCACCATCTTTTTGTCGACTACAAAGCCGCCTTCGACAGCCCAATAAGGAAGCACCTGTACTCCACCATGTCTGAATTTGGTATTCCTGCAAAACTAATACGACTTTGCAGGATGACACTGAGCAACACCAGCAGCGCAGTTAAAATCGGGAAGGACCTCTCCCCACCATTTATTACCAAACGAGGTTTCACACAAGGTGATTCCTTATCGTGCGACTTTTTCAACCTAATGATGGAAAAGATCATCCGAGCTGCAGATCTGAGACGTAGTGGCACAATATTCTACAAGAGTGTTATGCTGCTTGCGTATGCTGATGACATCGATATCATTGGCCATAATACGCGCGAAGTCAGTGCAGCATTTTCCAGATTAGAAAGAGAGTCAAGTCGAATGGGTCTGTCAGTGAATGCAGATAAGACGAAATACTTGGTGTCAACAAACAAACAGTCCCAGCGTCTTGGAACCCACGTTACCGTTGACAATACCTCATTCGAGGTTGTGAAGAACTTCGTTTATCTGGGATCCAGCATTAATTCAACCAACGACATCAGCATTGAGATCAAACGAAGAATAACTCTTGCCAACAGGTGTTATTTTGGGCTCAGTACGCAATTGAGAAGCAGAGCCCTCTCTCGACGAACGAAAATCACGCTCTACAAATCGCTCATCATGCCCGTCCTACTTTATGCATCACAAACCTGGACGCTGAGCAGTTTAGATGAAATGAATTTAGGAGCATTCGAGAGAAAGATTCTTCGTAAGATCTACGGACCAATCTGCGTCAATGGCGAGTACCGAATACGGTGGAATGATGAACTGTATGAGCTGTACGCTGACATCGACATAGTCAAGCGCATTAAAATCGAGCGGCTTCGCTGGCTTGGTCATGTTCAGCGCATGAAAGACGATGCTCCAATGAAGAAAACATTCGATTCGGTACCCAGCGGCGGTCAACGCAGAAGAGGACGACCGCATCTTCGTTGGAAAGACCAAGTAGAGGAAAACCTGACGAAGCTTGGAATTTCCAACTGGCGCCAGCAAGCGAAAGACAGAAATGGCTGGCGCAAATTCTTAGATGAGGCCAAGACCGACATACGGTTGTAGCGCCAACTAAGTAAGTAAGTAAGTTATTGTTGAAATATTCCTAGTATCTATTTTATTTATATTTGTTTTCTTTCAGATAGAAATATCAACTCCTTTGCCTATTAAGAATTCTAAGTTTGCATTTGAGTTTTTGCATTTCACTATGCTATGCACTATTGCTGTTTCTATTTGTGTTAAAATTTCTATTGAAGTTAATATTTCTGTTTTTGTTGTTTCTTGTGTTATAATTGTTATATCTGTTATTTCCGCTAGAAAAATTTTGATTTATGTTATTATTGTTTTGATAACTGTTGTTTTTATAATTATTATTATTTTTGTAATTGCCGTTTGAAAAAGTTTGGTTTTTATTGTTTCTATAATTATTGTTATTGTTTCGGTATGAAAAATTTATGTTATTGTAATTTGGCATGTTACAACTCCTGTAGTTGTTATTGTATCTAAAATTCTGTTCATGTATGTTTCTTATTGTACTTCTGTTCTGATTGCAAAAAATATTGCTCCTATTATCGGTCGGCAAATTCTGTTCAAGGGCCACACATTTTTCTGTTACTTCACTAAAAGATTTTGGTGCATTCGTCTGTAAAATCGTCTTGTATTCTGCACTGACACCTTTTGTAAAGACATTGAGTGCCATGCTCTCGTTTACCTTTAGAATAGGATCTTTTACTTCCTGACTTGGCTTCTCTAAACTTTTTATTTCTAGGATGCTTAGTTGTTCTGTTCATTCCGTAATCTGTTGTGTTCTTGGGTCAGGGTAAGATTTTTCCAAACATAGTTTTCAACTAAGCCAATGTCGTGGACCTGCTTAAACGTCCAAGTATGCCTCGTACTTGGGTTGTCAATTTGAAATTGTATACATATTTAATAAAAATCTCCTTATCCTCATCTTTTACTAGATCATGAAGTTATTCTGTTTATATTACAAAATCTTCTAGATCTTTGTAACTTCCTTTGAAAAAAGTAGGTTTTTACCTAACACGTTTATGTCAAAATTTGACATTTTTGGAAAATTCTATTCTTCCTCCTAAATTTCCGATAAATCTAAATCATTTTGACTTCTTTTCGTATGACTAGATTTTTTTATTATTTCAATTACTTCATCGTAATTTTTTTTTTAATTCTAATATCAAATTTTTACAATCATCCCAATTTTCATACATAATTATTTCGTTTTTTAATTTCTCAATTTTTTGTTACTTGTTCTTTTTATATTCTTCATTATAAACTATATTTTTGCTTTTCTTTTAGTTTTTCTTTAATTTTTCAAGAGAAATTATGTGCTCTTTAATTATTTCCATAAATTAATGTTATGACATTAAACTATTTAAAATCTATGTTGATTTTATATGATTTAAATACAAATTCTGAATGTTTGATAGTTGAAATCATACTTGATTTTAAATACAAATTCTAGTTGTTTGATAGTGTAAAATCGTTTATTGAGCTTTAGGTCAAAGTTAGAATAATTAATTGTTCTAACGAATATTTTCAAAGAAACAACAACAACATTTTTTCAATATAAAAAGGAAAAAATCACTAGCTGATTTTATTGCAATTTCGGCCCTGCTTAAGGCTTCATCAGAAATCTTTCTGATACCCGTGCAAGCGAGCACTAGCGCACAGCACCACAGAGGCGATGAGATTTGAAGTGTCAATTTCTCAGCTTTTCTCACATTTCATATTTTCACACTTGTTGCTGTATTTTTGCTTTGCTTTATGTATATAAAATCAACATAATAAATAACAAGGTCATTTAGAAAAAACTTTATCTATTTAAAAATTTTATTTTTTAATTCATAGAAATCAGTCTGTGATTTCGTAGTACCCATTAATCGTGCATGCCAACATGTAAAACATGTGTAGTTATTTATTCGTTCGAGTTTATTTTTTTTTTCTTTTTTTCCTTGCTTTAGTTTTCGAAAGATTGGATTCGTGGTGGGCGTTATCCGTGGTGGGCACAAAATTTAAGAACACTTAAAAAAAAAATATACGAGAAGAAAAGTAATAAAGGTAACTTACAAATATCATTAATTATAATAAGAACTATTTCTTATAGGCCTATTGCGTAGGGCAACCAAACAGAGTTGCGAAAAAAAAAGAAAACAGCTCATGTTAAAAATTTTATATATTCAATAAGTTTAAAATTGGAAAAAGCCATTTATAGAAAGAAAATAAATAAATATGGATATAAGAAATGATTTATATTTTGATGACGGAAACGGATGCAGTGATGTTGATGTGTTGCGTATAAGAAGGAAAATCAGAGGCAAATCCAACCCTTTGGAACTCAAAGTAATATAATACTGTAAATACAAACATTGAATAAAAATTTGCTTATTTGAATAAATTTTTACAGATTTCTTAGTTATTTCCGATTAAGCAAAGAAGTGTTTTGTCATGTACTGGACGAAATAAAAAAATTTAAACAGCCTGTTCGTTGTACGCCAATACCGCTTTCCAGCATAAGCTCTGCCAATCACTCGAACTGTTGCTTGTTTGTAATTTTTATGCTTCTATGAAAATAAATAATATATAAATAAGCCTGATAACACAAATTTCCAAAACTTACGCTGCCTCCATTTCTCGCTTTTGCACAACGCCACCAGCTTGCAACAAGTAATTAGCAGTTGCTGACTTTTGACAGGTTCTTGAAAATGGTAAATTCTTCATCGTTTTGGTAAATTTATTTTATAAAAAAATTTTTTTAAGAAGTTCAAGATTTTGAATAAATAATTATGTAGATATTGCATTCCATTCAATATTTGAAACCAATATTATTTTCGTTATAGTTTTTTTATGGTTCAATAGTCAAAAATATTTTGAACTCATTTTATCATGAAAATAAAACAAGGAATTTAAGAAGTTTTGTTATAATTTTACGTTTGTAAAAAAGGTAATTTTTTTTCAATCTTTGGGGATGCTGCAATAACTGACAAAGATAGAAAAATTTGTCCCAAACAAGAAATGTGCGCCATTTTTCTTAGCTTTGATGTGAAGGCAATAGCTGAATACTTGAAGTAATATTTTTAGTCTTTAATCATATTATTTTTTAATGCGAAAATTAGAGATTTCCAACAAAATGGATTTATTTTAATTTGAACCTAATTTTTTTTTTTAAAATTTTTAATGAGTTTTTAATCGCAACTTATACATGCGAAGCGTACCGCAGCGTGCTTTTCTATACTTGTTTACTTGTCTAAATTTGTTAGTTCATTGTTTATTTCTAAAAACGTTCCGATGACGTTGTCAAAGATGTCATGTTCTAAATTCAAAGACCGCTTTTGGAATCTATTAGAAGTAAAAAATTCATTGCTTGTTGTATTTAACTCTCCACTCTTAAATTATACCAGTATTAAGAATAATGTTTTAGCTTTTTTTAAAAAAAAAACAACAAATTATGTTTAGATTACAAATAAATCTAATCTGTTGGAAATCTCTATTTTTCGCAATAAAAAATAATATTATGAAGCTTTAGTGAACATCATTCGAAAGCTAAGAAAAAGGCTCACATATCTTGTTTGGGACAAATTTTCCTAGCTTTGTCAGTTATAGATTTTAATATATGTAAAAATAATTCCTTTTTTAAAAACGTAAAATAAAAAACATTTTTATGAAAAATCGGGAGAAGTTTTGATATATTCAGTTGAAAATCCAAAATTTAATTAAGAAACTAAACATATTTTTAAGTTAATAGTTTTTTTAATGTATACAAATAAAAAATAAATAGCAAATTTTTCGAGCCCATTGTTTAAAATTTGGGCCCCTATAACTTCTAAACCAGATGAGAGCGGCAGGTAATTTTTCAGATTTGAAATTAAAAGCCCTTATAACATACATATGCTTTACGAGTTAAAAAATTTTTTAGCTAAAAGTAAATAACTCCGAAAATATAAAAGTTGACCTTAAGATTCGTGCAGAGCCGACATAAAAAACCTATTAATTTTAATTTGATGTACAAATCGGAAATTTCTATATTACCATTGATCTCAAATTTTTTATTCAATAGATGGTGATACTGAAAAAGTTGTCACTGAATGGAAGATTTTAAGGCTTTCTCTCCTTGAAGTTAGCATTGATTTTGATGTAATAGATTTTTGAAATAAAGTTTGAAATTAAAAAAACTACATGGGATTAAGGATTTAACAGATTTTGTTTTTAATTTGGTGTCGCTGCTTCACAGTACGGCTGCAGTAGAAAGAAAGTTTTTGAATTTGCATTTATTAGCACGAAACCTCGAAACAAGTTACATTTTAGAACCATTAATAGCATTATGCTATCCAAAGAACTTTGCGAAGTAAAAAATAAGCGCCATTATGTGTGGTTGAAAAAAAAAAGATTTTTGGATTTTATTTTAATTAATTTATTTAAACTTTATAATTTATAATATTCAATAAGTTCCTTTTTATTTTTAATACTTTTAAACTATTTTCAAAAAATGTTATTAATACATTTTTTGTTCGGTTTGAATGGCAGTCATATATTTAAACTTGATACTGTCGAACTTCCATATAGTGAACTCCTATACAATGAAGTTCTCCCTACTATGAGTTGATTTAATAAACACAGCTTTTTCGTTCTACTTGAAGTGTATTTAGATCACCTTATAATGATTTTCCATACAGTGAATCTTTCTCAATGAACAAATTTTGCAGCTGCAAATTGAACTCTCATTCGTTCTTGTCCCCATATAAATAATTTTTTCAAACCATTTCCTGTTACGCATATTAATGTTACTATGTGGAGAGAAAAAGTAAAACATTATTAGGGGATGCCCAAAAGTTGAAAATAACTACAGAAAAATAGCAATTATGCCAGCAGTTGACTGTGCTCAGCGAACGAAGTTCTGGAAAGTTGTGGAGTTCCTGTTATCCCAGGTATTTATTTTATAATATATGTGCATAGTCATGTTCATATTATAAACCTATTGCCAAATAACTACATTGACGAATTGGCGAATGCTACATTACCTACATTGGGATGAATTTCTTCATCAATTGACATACTTCGAACCTTTGTAAAGATGAGGAGTAACGTACCGACTAATGTGTTTAAATTTCTATATGTATGACAAGGTTTTGTGAGGAAGAAAAATGGAAAAGTGTAATCGAAACTCAGATAGTACCAGATTCTTTTAAAGGAAAGTGGAAAAAATATCATAATTTCTGTATAATGAAGTTTCTATACAATGAAGTAATTTTCTGGTCTCTTTCGAATTCTTTTTAGCGAAGTTCGACTGTATTATAAAAATGTAATTTTAATATATAAATGCTTTTTTACTTAGGTTTACTTAGGATTTTTTTTTATAAATAAAATGTTTAGTATACATAATTTTTTAAAAATGAAAAAATGCATATCTATTATTTACTTTTACATAAAAGAAAAATTTGGTAAATATTTTTTCTTATTGGTAAATTTTTTTAGGAATTTTGGTAGAAAATTTTTTCTTGTATGGCAATCCTGATTAGAAGTGGCGTAGGAGATTCAGACGAAGTGGCGTTGGAGTTAAGAAGGGCATTTCTGAGTCGAGATCTGCTTAGATGAAAATCGAATTCGCTGACCAAATTTTTGGTTCCACGAAGCATCCTGGTTACAGGTTCACTGCATCCGTAGTCGGTGCGGTGAATGTTGAGGTGGAAGAGAGGAATAGACCTAAAGTCACGTGGGTTGGTATTAAAGGATATTAATTGGAGTAGTGCTGAGCAGTTAATGGTTCCGCATACAATTTAATGAATGAAGAGTATATCGCCAGCTTCCCTTCGTTTTGCAAGAGTTTGCATGTTAATCAACTTCAGGCGGTCTGCATAAGGAGGTAAGTTGAAACTGTCAGAGTTGGGAAGACCGCGAAGTGCGAACCGAATAAATCTTCGTTGAACGGCTTCGATTGGGACAGAATGGGTGTTGTAAATAGGAGACCAAACCTGGCTGGCATATTCGAGGATAGGTCTAACAAAGGTAAGGTAGAGATATTTAGTCACGTAAGGATTGGAGAACTTTCTGAACCAGTGTTTCACGAAACCCAGAAACCCAGTGCAGAGTTGGCTCTACTAATGATATTATCAATATGAGACCTAAAATTAAGTTCCTTGTCAAATGTTACACCTAAGTCCCGTAAATAACTTACAGGAGGAACTGGCTTGCAGAGTAAGTAATAAGTTCTCAGTGGAAACTGGAGACGCTTGCGTGAATATATAATTGCTTGACATTTTCTGACGTTGAGATAGAGAAGATTTTTTTCTAGATATATTTTCATATCATCAGCATACACAGATAAATTGGAATCTTTGATGATTTCATCTACATCAGAGATTGTTAAGACGAACAACAAAGGACCAAGGTGACTACCTTATGGGACACCAGAGGCAGCTGTAAAAAACTCTGAATTGGAATATTTAAAGATGACATTGTAACCGAGTTCTTCAATATATGATTTAATCCATGATACAAACAGTGATGGAAAACCAAAGGCTTTAAACTTAAGAATGATGATAGTGTGTGAGATTTTGTCCAACGCATTACTTAAGTCTGTAGAAAGTGCATCAACTTCGTACCCGCTTTCCAACGAGCATAGAGCGTTTGAAACAAATTCTGTAAGGTCAGTGGTAGTTGATCTTTCCTTGAGGAAGCCGTGTTGACTAGGAGGAAAAAAAGATTTGCAGAGGAAAAAGATGACAGTTTTGTAATAGGTCTGTAATTGGATATATCATTTCTAGGTCCTTTTTTATGCAGAGGTATTATGTCTTTTATAACTAAGGAAAAATTGAATTTGAAATAGAAAGTTGAAAAAGAGTCAATAGGGGATGAGCCAACAAGTTCGCGAATTTTTTGATAACAATAGCAGGCAAACCATCGGGTCCAGGAGAATAATGGTCCTTTAGATTATTTATCTTTCCTAACCAAGCGCGTCGGAAGCGAATTTCATCTGGGGGGGCAGTACAAATGGTGATGCAAAAAAAGTTCACCAAAATTATTCAAAGAAACATGAATGTGGATAAACAACTTTTTTATTTTAGCTTAAAATTAAAAAAAAATATAAAAATATACAAAAAATATTAAAGTTTCATTATTTTTAAAAGTTGTTCCAATTTCAATATTAGAGATCATTCTTTAAAGTATCTTTCATATGGTAATATGAAAATATAAGAAATAATTGTTGCTTTTATAAAGTAAGACTAGGTATATCTTTACATGGTTCAAATGCAATAAGGTACAAAAAGTTATATCAATTTAAATTATTCCAAAATGCTTCTTTCTGTCCTTGCGAGAAACAAACTCTTTCACCACCTCCATCGAATTAAATTCTTCAGTTTAATCTTTGTGAATGTATACAAGTGCCCCATGAATGAGTCGTTTCTGTGTCATAGTTGCTCGAAGATACGTTTTAAGTCGTCTTAGTGCACTAAAAGAAAGCTCAGATGAAGCTGCTGATGCAGGCACAGTCAAAAGCACAGCAATAAGTTTTTCAACTTCATTTAATAGTTTTTTTACAGTATCCGAATTTTTTGCAAATTGGGATACAATGCCACTACTATTTGAAGGTGTTTGGCCAGGCAATTGCTTCAGCAATTTAAGTTGCGCGTGGAGGTCGCTCACATCAAAGTCATCTGCATAAAGATCTAGTTTTGTTTTTAGATTTTGTTCAGAAGGCACTTTTCCGTTGAAGGCTTCGATTACAATATTTTCCAACGATTCCAGAGCGTCAAGATCTGTTTAAATGTACAATAAGATTTACAAAGTGCCAGTTTACACTAGCTTCACTCAACCGACTCACCGAATGTTAAATCAAAATGAGTCGGTTGAGTGAAGCTGGTGTAAACATGCAAAAACAAAAAAATATGTCAAATATCAAACTGTTTGATCGAATCTAGCCGTTATCTCATTTGAGAGAAGATCAAAAATTTCGAAATAATCTTTTCGTAGCCGATCATATAATGGCAACTGTACTGAAGGAACCGGATTTGATGATTGTTCAAAGCGTCGAGGTGGATTTTCATCAGCTAATTCACAGTAGGGGCTTTCGCATGGTCCAAAACATTGGACCAACATGGCAGATTGTACAACATGTAGTACCATGCGTAAGCTAAAACGATAGTCGAAATTTTTGGTTTTTTTCTGCCGATTATACAATATTGTACAACTATGTTAAATTACTGCTCAATAGTTAGGGCATCTTAAAGTTGCTTAGCTATTAGCCGGATGTGTCCTGCTTGAGAGCTTGCAATTAATGATGTTGCTTTACAAGTTGGATCGTTCGAACGCTCAATCAAATAGTCCCATTAGTTTTCCATCTAACTTATCGTACAACATGTCGTCCAATATGGAAAGCCCCTAAGAACATGTCAAATTTTTTCTTATCAGAGTTGCAAAATTAACAAGCATTAAGCTACATACTTAAGGGTGCTTTTAAACTGAAGTGATGGGTTTGTAGTAGAAACTCTACATTTTGTTCTATCTTTTTGCAAACACAGAGAAAGAAAATGGTTATCCGCTAGCATGCTTATGAAGAAGAGAGAAATAAGAGGAAAATATATAATACAAAAATATTATCGTTGTAAAAAAACTGATATTTTGAATAACTTATGAAGTTTTCTTTTTAAATTGTTTATCTAGCTAAAAAAGTGGGGGGCAACTGCTCCCTTTCGCCCCCCCGCTTCCGACGCCAATGTTCCTAACACATCAGCTAGTGTAGTATCAACAGAAGTCAGCGACGTTTGAGGACAATTCCTAAACAAAGAAAAATATTCATAGTCTAGTTCATCGTTATGATTTGTGTATATCAGAAAAATTTGGAAATAGGTTTGGAATTATTTCCGGGTTGTCTGAGGAGATGTCCTAAAAAGTAAGGGTAGATGATTTTCTTTTGATATTGATGAACTTGTTGAAGCTTTTAGGATCCGACAACTATTTAGTTTGAATATGAGCAAGATAAGACTCGTACAGCGTTTCACAGAGTGCGGAAAAGAGGTTATTGGCGTGAAGATAATTTATGAGTGAAGAGAAGAACTAGAAATTAAATATGCGCGTCAAAGTTTGTTTCTTTTGCTAAGAAGTACACGTAGTTCCTTATTGTAGCATTGAGGACATGACGAAAAGTTTTTCTGCCTGGTGAAGGGAAAAGATTAATGGTGGAATTAAAGGGGAAATTATGTCGTAGAAGTGAGCAACTACAATATCAACGCTTTCATAAGCATTATCGAAACGATGTTGGAAATCGATTTTACTGAATAAAATTTCTAATTTTACAAAATCAGTTTTCCGAAAGTTGAAGCTGTACGAGTGCGCGAAGTAGTATTTTTTATATTAATGTTAAACGATAATATAAGGGATAGTGGTGGATGTAGTCTGAAATACAGCTAGTGAACAGAATTTCTTTTTCAGAGGTAGGATTTGAAGAAAAATAGTAGCATTCGTCATCAGAGAGGGCCCATTGAAGGTTGGGAAGATTAAAATCCCCCAGATATATAACGGTGTCAAATGGATCCATAAGATCTAAAAGTGAATCTTTTGCATCTTTGTCGAGACCATCGTCTCTGAAAACCACGAAATCAGACGCAAAGACCTAAGTATGCTTGAAGTCGGTCGTAAAATTGGTCCCAGTAAATGCAAATATGTTGTAGGGAAGCTAAAGGGAATTAATTAACATATTAGAGATTTTGGTGCGTAATCCTCTTACATTTTGGTAGTAAAGAGTTGCAAAAAATGGGCTGGGGTTTTGGTTAGGAGTAATATTGTTGCCGCTCTTTACGGGACTTTTAAAGATAAGAGATATGTTTTGGCATCACATGAGTAGCCTATGTGTCAAGATCTTCTTTGATTTGATGGGTCGTCAAGCCAAGTTGCACGTGGAATCTGGTGAATAAATAGCTCATTTCATCGACGTCAGAAGGTAGACCTTCCTGCTGAATCAAGGCTTTGAGGTTTGTCTTGGTCTTGCCTTCTATACAGGTAGAGACCGGTGCTTTATGCAAGTAAGCAAGATACAGATACAGCTTGTTGTAGGCACTATTCTCTCTTAGGCGAGAAGGGACATATCTGCTCTCAGTGTCAACACAAGAGCTCAAAGTAAGCTTTACTCTTGGTGGTTGAAGAAGGTCGATGAAAAATGTGGGGCTACCAGCTTTATTAAAGGCTTCACTAGTGACTGCAACAGAAGGAGATGGGCTTAGAGTATGGGAATGGACAAAGTTAGGATAGAGTATGTTGTTCTACTTTTTTTTGCTGGTGTGTCCAAGTTAGGATTAAGATTGAATGAGACTCGTTAAGGGTGAGAGGGCTGAAGAGAATAATTCATTTGATTCGAATTAGCATTGATCTGAGTAAAAATAGAGAATATATATTGGTTTTATGTTTCCAATAGGACAAAGCAAATTAGAGGTTTCATTAAGTAAAGTATTCTTTGGATTAGAATAAGACTTAGAATAGGGGCGATATGTATTTGTATTAGCAATTGAACTAGAGTTATTGTTATGAGAATTATTATTATTAAAATTATTATCAGAGAAGAGAATTGGAATTAGGGACGGTAAAAGGCTTAAAATTTAACTAAGAGTTAGAGTTTGTGTAAAAATTAGATTTAGGCCCTTATTATGAGCTGTGTTCGATCTTCGACTGTAGTCGAATGGCCTGATCGAACGAATTTGCATTTGGTATTATAACGTGCTTTCGACAAAGAGTAGCGCTATTGTGAATTTCGTTCATTTTGTTTCTTCACGGTAGTATATTTCTATCAAGAGGTTGTTGTTTTATTTCAACTAAATACGATTGGTTTGAAAGTTCATTGCAAAAAATAAGACAAAAAAGTTATAAATATGACGAAAATAATTTCCATAAGATTCGACGCTTCGTCAGAAGAGGATGAAAGCTTGACGGAACTGGCTAGAAGTAGAAAACGGTTGAGCAACGCTTTCTTTAGCTTATCTTAAGCCACTTTGCTGTTCTAACTGGTGGTCCTAAGCAATTTTATACTGGCGTGAGTTCTTCCCATTTCTTTGTCGCCTGAACTTTGGAACAAATATCCTTTGCAATCAAAGTTTGCCTCCATCAATAAGACCATTTTTTCTAACTGTGATTTGTTGTTCACCACCTTAGACCTGCATAAAAATTACAAAAACAGTTCAATATTAGATAATAGTCTTTAAAAAGGAAAACACAATCACAAAATACTTAAATTTTTAACAATTATTGCTAAGCACGCATCGCATCGAAAGCAAAATCCTATTCGACTGAAATTTCGATGAGCAACGAACATTTCGATAGGGTTGCACTGCTCATAATAAGAATTTAACTTTCGATACTCGTTGTTCGATAACCAGCGAAGATCGAAAGTCGAAAGCAACTCATAATAAGGGCCTTAATGTTAGAATTGGAAGGAGAGTTGCAATTAGATTTAAAACTGGAAATAGAATTAGAGTACGCGTTTTTCCTTGGCTTACTGGTAGTTTTTCTTGTATAATGATTAGACGTGTTATTAAAATTAGAATAAGAAAATTTGTTATTCTCGCTGCTAGATGTACGTGTCATCGGCCTCTTTCCAGCCTTATCCATCAATTCGGAATTTACCCACTGGCCATGCAACACACTGTCACCAGAGGAGTTCAGGAACATTTAGTTGGAATATTAAGATTAAAACTACAAAATTTCCTGGCCTTGGAAGACATTTTCCCACAGTTAGAAATTGCGATACTTGTTTTAACTGCTACGCCCTTAATAAACAATGAAGTTTTTAAACTTTTGTTCACGCTCTCTCATTTTTTGATCCTGCTATCCCATTTTTTTATCCCAGTAATGTGTAGCTGCTACCAGGATTTCTTGAAAAATGGAAGATGCATCACGGTGCATGTAATCTGGAAAATTTTGAGTATTGTTGGGTGCGGAACTGATGATAGATGTGTTTTGATGCGAATCCAACTCTGGCATAATGTCCATTCTATTGGGAAGAGACTTGACTGCATCTGGTATTTCGGCAAGCGCTGCACGAAATGCGTACATATAGTCACTTATAGCATTGACTTTATTATATAAAATTTGTATGAGTGGATATCTTGCATTGATTCAGATTTTTTCAATATATTAAAGTTTTTATTAATTTCATTTTTATGTCACTTATGGTGTTATTCGAAGCCTCTAAAGTGGAACTACTTTCTTCAGATATCTGAGTCACGTTATTGAATTTAGCCAATTGTTTTGATGCCTTATTAAAAAATTGCTTTTTTTTCAAATAACAAGCTAGCAAAAGAGTCATTAAAAAAGCACTTTATTGCAAGCATTATGTGAGAGGGGGAGATTTCTCTGAAATCGTCACAGAATAACAAAAAGTTTGCTGCATATTCTTGTATGTAGCTAAGGCTCCTTTTCGATAAACCAATACAAATGAAATGAAAAAATTTAGCACAGAGCCCATTTCAATTGATTTTGGGTACAATTTTGTCCTCAGACGTGCAATTATTTTTACACAAGACATTTTAAAACAAAAATATTGTTTTATTTTGTTTTTATTTATTTTTAATTGATTGTATGTCAGCAAACGAATTTATTCGAAATCGAGCAGTTGCTTTAATAATGTGTTTCGTCGAATTTCTGTTATGTATTGTATACGGTATGTTATCGTTGTTTTTTATTTTTAGGGTTTTTTTGTAAAGTTTGTTTTTGGACAGAGTTTCAGAGTTGTACTTTGGTATTTTTTGCTTTATTTAATCGTTACTTAGTCACAAAACTTGCACAGAACAATGAAGAGTTAAGGTTTTTAATTTTTATTTTTTGTTTATGTTTACAACGGTAAGCGAGCTAGCGGAGCTATTTTTTAAAACGTCAAATCGGTTTTACTACTGATTGCTGAATCATAAGGGTATGCAATGATTGATTGTGAATAAGAACATAAAAGAGAAAGCAAAACTGACTGACGTTCAGGGATGGGATGGAAAAAATAAAAAATCGTCCTTTTAACACCATGAAAACCGTCAAAATCGTCATTTACTACAAATCTGTACTACAGTACAATAAATTTTTCTTCAAAAGCATATTTACTTATATAAACATACACAGTTTTAAATAAAAATTGAAAAAATATCTTTAAAAATTCATTGACTATTAATATAGAATAATTAACATATTATTGAAAAGATGTATAATTAAAGGTAAAAAAATTAAATTCAATTAGAGTTCAAAATGCATACAAAACTTTGACTAGAATTTAATTTCAAGGTACTATTTTACCTCAAGGAAATTTTTTTATCCAGATTTAAAAAGCATAATGTTTAATTTTTCAGTAAAAACTACAGAATAGAATCATTTTTTTGAACAGCAATATAATTCAATTGAACTGCACTTGGCGGCAAACAGCTAGAAACAAATCAACCAAAACAAGAAATCATAAAAGTCAACACACTACATTATTGTTACATTTTGACAGCATCAGCAACAACGCAGTACGCTAACACGACCCAAGTTTAGTTGAAATTAAATTTTAATCTGAACTTGAATCTCTTGTCAACTTAAATTTTTAATGGTAAACAAAAAACGAGTATACTAAAAACCTAATTTTTGGCATAAAAATTAAAGAAAATCATCACGTCATAATTAGTTAAAAAAATCGTCAAAATGACCATAAACCCAGAAGGAAAGTGAACGACAAGGAAAACGAAGTGGTAATCTATAACTTGCATGGCTATACATTACCTGCATCGATGAATTTTAACACGCGCATGTCATAGGAAAAGTAATATATCCCTTGTTGCATAACGCAGTAATAGAAAAATTCTTTTACTACTCGGTAATGGAAGAGTTCTAATGTCACGCAATAATTAAAGAATTCTTACACTCCTCGAAAATTTAAGATTTCTTATATTACTCGTTAATTGATGAATTTCATTTAAAAATCGAGATAAAACTGAAATTTTGAACCCGACCACCTCAGATATCGATGAAATTTTGTTCATAGCTAAATTTGATCAATACAAACAAACTCTCATTTTTAGAAATGACTGTTTTGCGATTTTTTGGGCGTAGCACAGTGGGAAAGTTTTCGAAAAAACGCGAAAATGGTCAAAAAGAGCTCCATTTAAACTACAATAACTCAGAATCGGCTGAACCGATTTCCATGATCTTGGTATCATTAAAAAGATATTTTAACAGGCTTTATGACACGTTTTATGACACAAAAAAAATTACACTGTAAAAAATTTATAAAAAAAAGAAAATTTTAACTAATGAAAAATCGAAAAAGATCAAGGGCTTTTTAACGGTGTATTACTTTTTTAGAAAGGTTTATCCTTCACCTATACCATATCAAAAATAAAAATGGGTTCTTTTTTAGTTTTTTTTTATATAATTTTTTAAGTAGTGTCACTTCTAGTAATTGCCCTTATATTTTATATTTACAGTACAACACATGATTTGCCAACTCAATTCTGAGAACTGTATGTGAAATTAGACCCAAAAAGAAGAATTTCTGCATCATTCGTTTTGTCTTCTTACCTGCCAAAATATTTTTAATATCGATTTGAAATTAGTACTATCGTATTGGGGAATTTATCACGTTTTAGGCCCTGTTGTTTGACATAGCTCGACAACCACTAGCCCGATTTAGTTGAAATAAATTTTAAAAAATTAAAAATTACAATTTCCTTAATCTGTTGATATATTGTTTTCCTATAAAAGCCACAGTTTCCAAGTTAAAAATAAGCGCATGAAGAAAAAAAAATATTTTTTTTTTTAAATTCATAAAAAATACAAAACGGAAATAAGTTTCAAGTCTAGTTACTTTTTCGCAAAGTCACATAACCTCAGTAAACAAATTTTTTCGATCTTTTTTCGGACGATATGACCACAAACGTAACAAAATTCATCCAAATTTGGGCACTTGTTGTTTTCCATATTGATATATTTCATGTTTTGTTGTTACTCACTTTTAAAAAACTGGAGAAAAATCACTTTCACTGTTCGCGTTCGTCGGCACTGCCTGAATGACAAAAATCGATCAATGCACACCTATAAATACTACGCATTTTTCAATATTTTACGGCCAGGTACTTATAAATGGGCGCATATTTTAAGGGTGGCTGGCTATATACCTGATTCAGCACTTGTACGTTTCAAATTGTGCAAAACTTTCCAAATAATCAGCACCCTTAAATGTGGGTTTATTTATTATTTTGTTTATTCCTTTTTTTTAATTCTCAGAATCATAAAAAAGGTGTCAATGTTTTCTCCAAATATTGTTGTGAATAAAACGTGAAAAATTCCCCTATACGATAGTTACTAACTTCAAATCGATATTAAAAATATTTTGGCAGGTAAGAAGACAAAACGAATGATGCAGAAATTCTTCTTTTTGGGTCTAATTTTACATACAGTTCTCAGAATTGAGTTGGCAATCAATGGACTGAAAAATGTTGTACTGTGTAAATAAACATTGTCCCAGGAAAATTATGAATATGTTTTAACCCCAAAAAGTTCTTGCTTGCCTTAAAAATTGCTATATAAATGCACCTGATGAACATACCGAAATTCATAATTATAAACAGTTTCGAGAAGCCAAGATATCCCATTACAATTTTTACGCGTATATTTTAAAAATTTGAGTGAATATGAATTCAAACAATAAGTACAGATGCATAAAAATATCTAATAAGTGTTGCGCTTCGCTTCGGAAAATAAGTGAAAACGAGGCTGCAAATATAATTGAATATTTTCCAGCTGTCGCCAGCATTCATTGTAGCCGTATTTGCGAAACTTGCCGGAATACACTGAGAAAAGCGCGCAGTCGTAATGAATCCAACGTGGAGCAGAATGAAGTCTCAAATTATTTACCAACAACGCCTAGCGATGAAATTAACGAAGAATTGAATGAACTTCCAACTTGTACCAGCCGTAATGCAAACATCGAAAGTATCGAACTCATTGAAAATATAAATGATCATATTATTCCTCATTGGAGCTGATCCATTGTCTGATTTGTCAGCGCAACTTGAAAACGTCAAAGCCATTTACGAAGAAATTTTGCAAAACATCAAATATCAAAAAGAGAACAGCTCAAATCTTTTGGAAAAGCAGAAACTTTTATCTCTCTTACCAATCAATATGAGTCACGCAGAAATTAAAGATCGTTTTGGGGATGATATATCTCACGATTGTATCAAAAAAAGTAGAGATATCGAAAGGAATAAAACGAAGTTTGCAGATATCAATCTTTTAAAAATGAGCACACGTAGTTTACCAACCGAAACTCTAAGCACAGTCAGGTTATTTTATGAAGATGATGAAATTAGCCGAATGATGCCAGGATCGCAAGATTCAATTGCTGTTAAACAAGGAAACTTACGTGAAAAAGTTCAAAAAAGACTGATGTTATCTTCACTACGCGAATCTTACTACGAATTTAAAAAAAAAAACATCCTTTGGCCAAAGTGGGT
>OY986435.1:131180526-131184132 GCA_963920525.1 Dichetophora obliterata
ATTATTATTATTATTATTATTATTATTATTATTATTATTATTATTATTATTATTATTATTATTATTATTATTATTATTATTATTATTATTATTATTATTATTATTATTATTATTATTATTATTATTATTATTATTATTATTATTATTATTATTATTATTATTATTATTATTATTATTATTATTATTATTATTATTATTATTATTATTATTATTATTATTATTATTATTATTATTATTATTATTATTATTATTATTATTATTATTATTATTATTATTATTATTATTATTATTATTATTATTATTATTATTATTATTATTATTATTATTATTATTATTATTATTATTATTATTATTATTATTATTATTATTATTATTATTATTATTATTATTATTATTATTATTATTATTATTATTATTATTATTATTATTATTATTATTATTATTATTATTATTATTATTATTATTATTATTATTATTATTATTATTATTATTATTATTATTATTATTATTATTATTATTATTATTATTATTATTATTATTATTATTATTATTATTATTATTATTATTATTATTATTATTATTATTATTATTATTATTATTATTATTATTATTATTATTATTATTATTATTATTATTATTATTATTATTATTATTATTATTATTATTATTATTATTATTATTATTATTATTATTATTATTATTATTATTATTATTATTATTATTATTATTATTATTATTATTATTATTATTATTATTTTTATTATTATTATTATTATTATTATTATTATTATTATTATTATTATTATTATTTTTATTATTATTATTATTATTATTATTATTATTATTATTATTATTATTATTATTATTATTATTATTATTATTATTATTATTATTATTATTATTATTATTATTATTATTATTATTATTATTATTATTATTATTATTATTATTATTATTATTATTATTATTATTATTATCATTATTATTATTATTATGATTATTATTATTATTATCATTATTATCATTATTATTATTATTATTATTATTATTATTATTATTATTATTATTATTATTATTATTATTATTATTATTATTATTATTATTATTATTATTATTATTATTATTATTATTATTATTATTATTATTATTATTATTATTATTATTATTATTATTATTATTATTATTATTATTATTATTATTATTATTATTATTATTATTATTATTATTATTATTATTATTATTATTATTATTATTATTATTATTATTATTATTATTATTATTATTATTATTATTATTATTATTATTATTATTATTATTATTATTATTATTATTATTATTATTATTATTATTATTATTATTATTATTATTATTATTATTATTATTATTATTATTATTATTATTATTATTATTATTATTATTATTATTATTATTATTATTATTATTATTATTATTATTATTATTATTATTATTATTATTATTATTATTATTATTATTATTATTATTATTATTATTATTATTATTATTATTATTATTATTATTATTATTATTATTATTATTATTATTATTATTATTATTATTATTATTATTATTATTATTATTATTATTATTATTATTATTATTATTATTATTATTATTATTATTATTATTATTATTATTATTATTATTATTATTATTATTATTATTATTATTATTATTATTATTATTATTATTATTATTATTATTATTATTATTATTATTATTATTATTATTATTATTATTATTATTATTATTATTATTATTATTATTATTATTATTATTATTATTATTATTATTATTATTATTATTATTATTATTATTATTATTATTATTATTATTATTATTATTATTATTATTATTATTATTATTATTATTATTATTATTATTATTATTATTATTATTATTATTATTATTATTATTATTATTATTATTATTATTATTATTATTATTATTATTATTATTATTATTATTATTATTATTATTATTATTATTATTATTATTATTATTATTATTATTATTATTATTATTATTATTATTATTATTATTATTATTATTATTATTATTATTATTATTATTATTATTATTATTATTATTATTATTATTATTATTATTATTATTATTATATTATTATTATTATTATTATTATTATTATTATTATTATTATTATTATTATTATTATTATTATTATTATTATTATTATTATTATTATTATTATTATTATTATTATTATTATTATTATTATTATTATTATTATTATTATTATTATTATTATTATTATTATTATTATTATTATTATTATTATTATTATTATTATTATTATTATTATTATTATTATTATTATTATTATTATTATTATTATTATTATTATTATTATTATTATTATTATTATTATTATTATTATTATTATTATTATTATTATTATTATTATTATTATTATTATTATTATTATTATTATTATTATTATTATTATTATTATTATTATTATTATTATTATTATTATTATTATTATTATTATTATTATTATTATTATTATTATTATTATTATTATTATTATTATTATTATTATTATTATTATTATTATTATTATTATTATTATTATTATTATTATTATTATTATTATTATTATTATTATTATTATTATTATTATTATTATTATTATTATTATTATTATTATTATTATTATTATTATTATTATTATTATTATTATTATTATTATTATTATTATTATTATTATTATTATTATTATTATTATTATTATTATTATTATTATTATTATTATTATTATTATTATTATTATTATTATTATTATTATTATTATTATTATTATTATTATTATTATTATTATTATTATTATTATTATTATTATTATTATTATTATTATTATTATTATTATTATTATTATTATTATTATTATTATTATTATTATTATTATTATTATTATTATTATTATTATTATTATTATTATTATTATTATTATTATTATTATTATTATTATTATTATTATTATTATTATTATTATTATTATTATTATTATTATTATTATTATTATTATTATTATTATTATTATTATTATTATTATTATTATTATTATTATTATTATTATTATTATTATTATTATTATTATTATTATTATTATTATTATTATTATTATTATTATTATTATTATTATTATTATTATTATTATTATTATTATTATTATTATTATTATTATTATTATTATTATTATTATTATTATTATTATTATTATTATTATTATTATTATTATTATTATTATTATTATTATTATTATTATTATTATTATTATTATTATTATTATTATTATTATTATTATTATTATTATTATTATTATTATTATTATTATTATTATTATTATTATTATTATTATTATTATTATTATTATTATTATTATTATTATTATTATTATTATTATTATTATTATTATTATTATTATTATTATTATTATTATTATTATTATTATTATTATTATTATTATTATTATTATTATTATTATTATTATTATTATTATTATTATTATTATTATTATTATTATTATTATTATTATTATTATTATTATTATTAATAATAATAATT